>CM031235.1:952529772-952865093 GCA_018340775.1 Taxus wallichiana var. yunnanensis
TTTGAACTCTTGTCTCTCATGGATGGATTCTCGGGATCTGATCAAATCAAAATATCAGAGCAAGATCAAGCTAAAACCACGTTTATAACTCCTTGGGAACTATTCTTTATCTTTGTCATGCCTTTCGGTCTCAAAAACAGCGGTGCTACATACCGGTGAGCTGCTAACTTATATATTTCACGATTTAATTCATAAAATCGTGGAATCCTCGTAGATGACTTGTTGGCTAAGGCCAAGAAGCGTTGTGACCATCTGAAGTACTCCGCGTCATTCTTTCACGTTTAATAGAATACGGAGTTACGCTAAATCCGGAGAAATCGTCTTTGGTGTAACGGGAGGAAAGCTCTGGGTTACATCATATCATCACGAGGATCGATGTTGATCCGGCCAAAATTGGCTGTCCTCGAAATGGTCCCACCCTCGAGTGAATCTGGAATCAGATCATTTCTTGGGAAGCTCGGTGCAATCCGGAGATTTATCCCGGATCTAAGCTTCGCCATTCACCCAATCAACAATTTACTCAAGAAGGACTATAGCATTAATTGGGTGAAGATTGCAGTGAAGCTTTTGATCTTTATCAGCGTTTCTTGTTATCACCGCCTACGCTAATGCCGCCTAAGCTAGATCGCCCTTTAATTTTGTACTCACGGGCCACCGATGTTTCGTTAGCTTGCATGCTAGCCCAAGAAGACGATGACAGAGAGCGTGCGATTTATTTCATTAGCGAACATTGCTCGACTACGAAACACGCTATACACAAGCGGAGCAGAATGTCTTGCCATAGTCTTTGCTACTAAACGCCTAAGACACTACATGCTAAATCAAGAGACAAGGGTCATAGTAAAGACGGACCATTTACGGACTTTTCTCACACAAGGTCCTTGTCGAAAAAAGTTGGGCGTTTATAACCTTAATGGGAGAGTTCGAATTAACTTTTGTAAATCGGAAGTCGGTTAAAGGACAAATCATTGCAGATTGGTTAGGTGATAACCCATTAGACGGAGGAGACTTAGTGGATTTAGACTTTCCAGATGAATGCGTGTACTACGTGAAACCCGACCTGCTTATGTCAGAGTGCCCTTGGTACGCTGATATCATTAGTTATATCATAGACCATAGGTACCCAGAAGGAGCTACACCTCAACAAAAAAGGAGGTTACGCATTATCGTAGCTAAATACGTAATTATAGAGCAGGTGCTCTATCGGAAAGCATTCGATGGAATGCTCTTAAGGTGCGTTGACACGAGAAGAGTCCAGAGGATTCTCCATGAATCCCATAGCGGTATATGTGGAGGCCACTTCGGTGGCCATGCCAGCTTTCTCGAAAAATACATCGAATGGGTTATTTCTGGCCCACTCTAGAACATGACACAATAGAGTTTGTGCGCGAGTGCCATAAGTGTCGGGAGTTCTCTCATGAGATCCACATGCCAAGCCTGAAACTTTACTGACCGATCGTTACTCCATGGCCCTTTTCTACATGGGGCTGGACTTGATAGGGAAATTCTCTCCCTCCTCCTGAGGCGGCCACAATTTTATAATCACGGCCCTTTGAATATTTCACTAAATGGGTAGAAGCCATGCCTCTTACAACTGTACCTGGTTCTGTAATCGCTAAGTTCATTTTGAACCAAATCATTTGCAGGTACGGTATCCCACAAATCATTATCTCAGATAATGGAACCTCTTTCAAAAGCGAAGAAGTTAGTGAGCTATGCAATGATTTAAAATCAGCCATCATACGGCCTCCTTGTACTATCCCCGAAGCCAATGGGCGGTGAAGCAACAAATAAAACAACGAAAGCCATTCTCCTTAAAAAAGGTGAAAAGAAAACAAGCGGGATTGGCACTTAAAGTTATATCCGGCCTTGTGGGCCCATCGAACTTCAATAAGAACTCCAGCGGGAGAAACTCCTTTCTCATTTGGTATTTGGGTGAAGCGGTTCTCCCACTCAAGTTAAAATCCCCGGTCTTCGCATTTCGCTCTGAGGATTACGGATGAGGGCGCTTACGAGAGAAGCACGTCTTTCTCAATTAGAAAGCTTTGGATGAAGCCGGGATAGATCTTTGAACAATGACATAGAGTCTATGCCGACCGGATGTGCCGGCAATACAACAGAAGGTCTATGAGCGTGACATATACGAAGGTGACCTAGTTCTAAGGTTAGATAGCCGGATCGACAAGAAGGCCGGAAGGAAGGAAGTTCGGCCCAAATGGTTGGGCCCATACCAAGTCACGAGACTACGGAAATGGTGCATACCTCTTATGTATGCGCTAGAAGGTGAGGAGTTTGGCGAAGCAGTCAATTCTCTCCACCTCAAACGTTTCTACGCATAAGCATTAACGCTACCTATATAACTATCTACATTGCATTTTCATACAAATTAGGATCATTTTGTCCACTTGTTCTTACACAAATTGTGATCAAGGAATCTATTCTCAAAAGCAATTTATTTCAAACTCGTGATGTTTCTGGCATAAAGTTCTTTAATCATATCTCTCCATCTTTAACATTATCAAATCACTTCAGAATCTTTTATCAAACAGTTCAGACATGACGAAGTCCTAATGGTAACCATACCAAGATCTGCAAGTTTGTTCTCGCTTTGATTTCTTCTTAGGATAGGTGTCTTGCCTATGGTCTGTTCTAGAAGCTTCATGGTGTCACATCTATCCCATATACGCATCTCTTTGGAAATAAGCATATATTGACAGTTTACTCAGATAAACAAGTCAAGAAGTGATTGAAACAGAAAATTTTATTTTACACATTTCCTTGCCCCACCAACCTTCGGTGATGAGCTTGCGTCTCTTACTAGTGACGTAGGGTTGGGAAAGGATGGAAATGCCCTTACTCGCCTATGCCTTGCCCACGGTGATAAACCCATGCTTCTTACAAGTAGCATGGGGCAAAGTGTAGGGGGTCCTCTAAACAAAGTGAATGTTAAAAAGTCATAAACAATCAATTCAAACTTTGAGTCAATAAACGAATAAATCAGATGTTCAAAATTCCAGAGAGTTAAAAATCCTAAAAACCCGATTTTGTCTACTATGTGGCCATCTACGGGTCTAAGTGCGGATAAACCGCATAAGCAAGTCGCACCCAAAACTATGAAGTCATTCGGGTAGAGTAAGCTTGTAGTTCTTAACTTGGTTCCACAAGCTTAGCTTTGTCTTTTATCACTATCATTTCACCATATTTCATAACTTGCGCCCTTCTTGGCTCTTGGTGATGAGCCCTCGCATCTTACTAGTTGCGTGGAGTTAGGAGTGGGGCAAGTTAATCTGTTCATCATACTGGTTATTTTTCATCATTTTGCCAAAACAAATCATGAGGTATCCAAATTGCCCACAGAAACTAAGATTTAAGATCACAATATATCTACAATATCATGTATCAGCATCATGAAACACAAAAAGAAAGCAAACATTTGCATCATCAGTTTTCCATTGCATACATTCTAGAAAGCACATAAAACATACATCGTAGTATACACAAAACAGTTGGAAAGAAAGAAAGTAGAATACAAATGACAAGTTTTGATCCAAAACCGCGCATATATATAAATAAATCAAGTTTATATCTGATGCCATCATGCGCGAGCATGGTCAAAGCAGCTCAAAGAGCCCGTAATACACAAAAATGTAACTACAAATATAGAGAGCCAGTGGCCTCTCGGCCCTGCGCGATCCCGGCGAAGGTGCGCGCCCTCGCTGGACTCACATGCTTTGGGCGCTCTGAGATGGACGGAGGCTCGGGGTCCCCAAGGCGATCGTGGTCTCGCCATGAGAGCGGCTCCTCATAAGGCGCTCGGCTGTCCCATGCTTTGCCCGCTCTGTACGGAGAGTTGACACCATCTTGGCCACATGCCAAGCGGGAGGCGAAAGGCGTCGGTATGCTGCCGAGGCTTGAGGCTCTCCGGCATCCACGGATAACTCCGTGCGGGTCTTATCCATAGGGATCATCAAAGAATCGTGCAAACCCTACGGTTAGATCCATGCCACTCATCAACAGATCTCTGCCAAGCAAAGAAAAAAACAAATTAGAAACTAGGCAAAAGATTAAAGTATACACATACGAAATATAAGGAGAGTTAACATTCGAAAACAAATCCTAAAACAAAACAAGCATTGAAAGGAGGAGAAGATAACTTACTCGGATCGCGAGGCCTCCAGATGGGTCGCGGGGCCGGCACCTGCTGCTTTGCGATGCATTGCCGGCGAGGCTACTCTGTAGTTGGGGCAACATGGCGCCCCCGACGGACTCATCGTCTCCACCATGACCTCGGGAGAGTGGCTCCTCGGAGGCCACGGTCTCTCTCTCTGCACTCTCCTCCTCTCTCTCTGCCCATGAAATGTCACGAGTATCATGCCACTCGGGATCGCTCTCGTCTGTCTGCTCCTCGGCCCTCCCTCTGTGTGCTCCTCGAGAATCGGAGTCAATATCTATAGGGTCGTCAACTGCTATGAGCGGGACTGCGCCGTCTGAAGTAATGGTGCCGGCGCACCGGCTCTCCCTCGGCCCGAACTATCCCTCAGGCTGTGCATAGGAATGCCGGGGGTAATCAACTGTCGACCACGGCCTCTGGGCCCCCTCAACCTCTCGGGTGATCTATAAGCGGGTCTTCTTTGGAGGAAGCATAGCCGCGTAGGGAGGCCAAGCTGGCTTTGAGGAACCTGCTGAAGGGATGTACCTCTGCCCGGCCCACCACGATCGATAACACCTTACTGTGATGGGCGGGAGATCAATGTCGTAGTCTCCTCTCCCCATATCCAGGCCATAAGGTGAGTGCGGTGTAGCCTCCATGTCTGCCGTGGTAAGGGTGGCTACTGGCTGGTGAGGTGCTCTGAGCACTGACATACCTGACCATCGGGCTGCCCTCACCGCCCCGGGATCTGCCACCGCCACGCCTCTGCCATACGGAATGAAACGCTCATACACCCAACTCATGACTAGAGTGGGGTGGCTCAAAGACTGTCCCTGCAATCGGACCACCCTGTATAAGTCATGGTAGGTGGTCCCCAAAATGTCTGCGCCCCAGGCGTATTTCCGGCCATGTCCCTCTATCTGTGCAATGATGGGGCCCCAGCAGTATAACAATGTATCCCCTCCCTTGTCCCCGATCAGTCTCGAGGCAAGGATCCCCATGATGGCCTGTCGAAATACGGGGATGGGCAAAGAAGGAATGGATCTAACTCTCACTCCCTTCTTTGGCCCACAGTGGAAATAAACTGCATCCCCCATATAACACCTTGCTTATGCGATCGTGCTCTGGACCCAGTGTCTCCGGTGTGAGTCTCCTCCCGATGATCGGGACCCCGAGGATCGATAAACATCCTCCCAGTGATGTCCACTCACCACGGACCCCAGCGGTCGGAAGGTGTTCGATCTGCGTCCCATATGAAAATAGGTCACAAAGAATCATTTGGATGGAGCAGCGTGGGGCACACGCGTGAAACGTAATATCTGGCCCTCTGCAGATGTGTCCTCCTCATCTGCTGAGAGGGCATCAAAACTCCCAGGCGGCCCAGGTCACACTCTCGCTCCGGCTCCATCTAATGTACTCCTCTTTTGCTGCATACACCCAAAAACACACAGGAAGAGTAAGTTAGTATCTAAACAACATCGAAGAAGCATAAAAACACGTCTGAATGCTAAAAATACAAGCAAAAGCTTTTAAGTAAGGTTCTTTTGCATTACGTGCAAAACCGCCGCCACTGAGCGGGGCGGTTTTATGTAACTGCCCATTATAAGGCGGCGGTCTCGTGACCGCCGCCACATGTACGGGGGAGGCGGTCGTGTAACCACCGCCATGTCCGGGCGGCGGTGTGATCCGAAAACCAGCGCGGGTTTTAAACCTAAAAAGTCCCAAAAATGCGAAAAATAACCATTTTAACTAAAAACAAAGCCTACCCAGTGGCGCCCCCTAGATGGACCTTTTGAACCTAACTGATTTCAAAAATAATCCCCCATTGCAAAAGAATTTGCCATTTCAAATTTGAAGAGGAAAAACATAAAATGGAAGAAAACCAACTGTGATCGGCGAGGTCGGTGTTCCACTCGTGGAGGCATGATCTCTATCTCACTACGGATGTTTTGACTCTACTCGCGTAAGAAACCGTCACCGTGGGTCCCAGAGCTCAAAATCAATCAAATCGACTCATTGTGAAATGAATAGGAAAATGGGCCCACTTTCATATATATATCGTCTGTTTCGTTTTAAAAATAACTTTTCACGAGTTCGGAGCGCAGCGGAGGTAAGTTTCTATCCTCGCACAAATGAGTCGTCCTCTTTCTCTATTATTTTAACGTTTATTTTTCAAATTATTGTATCTATCTGCATTTGAGTTCTCTTTTCATTTTGCGGGTAGCGGGAATTTTGGAGCGGCGTCATTTCATTTGCGAGCAGTGTAATAAGTGCCCCGATGATGATCTGAGTCTCCTCATGAGGTGTTCGGGATCGGAAAAGCCCTCGGAGTATGCGTTAACATCCCGCATGCCTCGCTTTGCCCCGCGCCCTTTGTTTTCCCTTTCTTTCCTCTTTCCTTGGCCTTTTGACCTTGGTGGCGAAACCGCCGCCTGCGGGGCGGTCTCGTGGCTGCCGCCACGATCGGGGGGCGGTCTGTGCTGCCCCTGGCGGGCGGCGGTCTGTCTTGCGTTTTCGAGCGTTCTTTTGGCGCGACCGCGTGAAATATCAACGCTTTACCAGCTTTTCTTGCCGACTTGAGCACGCATTTATGTTTTGGTCCCTGGAATAGTGTTTTTCTTTTGTTTAATGTTTAGGAGTTCGGTTTGGATTTGATCTCTGCATGTTTGGATTCTATAAATGCATGGTTTGTGCACATGCAAATGGCCCACAATTTAGCTACGAATTTTGCTCCAAAGTTTGTTTTGAATTTCTTGTTGCGGTAGATCTAGTTTTCTTTTGCTTAGAATTCTTAGATTTCTCATTGAGTGCTTTGGCTAGTATTGTGTTGCGGTGGTAAGCCACATATCCAACTTGTGCAAGTCTGAAACATTATTTGAGCCACCATTTTTAACTCAATTTTCATGTTTGATCTTATGGTCTTTTAGCTTGCTTAAGATTGGTAGCATAGGTTATTCTGAGTTTGTTTTAGCTTTGTGTTCTTGTTGGTAAGCCACAGATCCAACTTGTGCAAGCAGTATTCTTTTTTTGGAGTAGAATAGTCTAAGGCGACCATTGAAGTTGCGGGTTTTGCTCTTCATACGAGACTAGTTTCGAGTTACGGATACTTACTTTGTTGCACGATTCGCGATGAGACCCATTAGGAATTGTATAGGCCAAGCTCTGTACTCTTGCGCCATCCCTCTCCTATCCGCACTCTATTACATGCGCATTCCAAAGAAGGCTGTCCATTGATCCAAATACTTATTCTGTTGATCACGAGCATTCCACGCTTTTACGGATTCACGTGAGCCTGAAGAGCGTGGAGATCATCTTGAGGGGACAAGAACACACACACCGTCGGATTAAGCGCCAGCATTACTGCGAAATCCAGGTTCCATCTTTCAAAGTTTTAGTTAGAACTTATCAAATAAAGTAGTTAATCGCTTTATTTAAGTTATTTCCATTCTCGATATTGCCAGGGAAGTTGTGGGGATTGATAGTTTACGAAAACTATGATTCATTCCTCATACGAGGTAGGATCGAAGAATCTTGCAGATAGATTAGTTATTTCCTTGTTTAGAATAGATATACGAAATTGCACAGACAAATAGCTACACTCGGCTATTTTGTTTGTTTTACGTTGTTAGTTTAGTTATCAATTCTAAATATTTTAAATAGCTGCTTTCTTATAAATTGCGAGAAAATACAAAAAAGAAATTATATATGTTAGAAGTACACTTTAGTTTTACTTTATTATAGTTTGTCTCATTTCTTGCTTTTGCATGACAATCACGGGACCTAGGGAGCCCGGGAATACATTTTCGAGCGGTTGTGCCCCGACCCAATACCGTAGTGCGATAAGCGATATTGACCAAAACCTTAGGATCTGAAGTCTTCCCAGAACAACGAGACTTCCAGCGGATCGAGTCACGGTTGAGAGGGTTAAATATCGAAGACGACCAAGCACATCTGTTTTGGTCAAATCAGCCAAACTACGAGTTATCCTAGAAAACATCCATGTTTTGTAGAAGGATTTGAAAGAGAACAAATATTCGGGTGCGATCCTTTAGTTCCATGACCAGAATATTTGGAGACACCTAGTAGATATAGATACCGACTTAAGAATCCAGTCATTAGAACACACATGTGAGGTATTACGAGAAAATCGCACAATTGCTTGATTCTAAGCGTAGAAGGCTGAAAAGGCTTACGACTCTTTGGATCTTGGGATCGAAACTTGATCTCCCGTATGACCATAACGGGACCGACAACCAGAGTCTATGGTTGTGATCCCCGAGATCCACCCAGCGAACCCACAGTCGATTAGATATAAACAACGGCCTTCGTACATTAGTATTTCGATCTACTCGATTCCACCTCTCATCATTCAACGATTATCCCTACTTAGACACAGCAATTATAAAGCTAGAGAATTTTGGACTAGGCGAGAGAATCGTCCATAGAATCGACCATATTTACCATATGACCCTATCGGGAGAAATACGAAACCATCCGGGTCATTTTCCACGCATCCCACAACCCATAGATCGAATCACGCGAGCTTCGATATTGATTGGAGCCTTGACGAGTCATCCTCGTGATCGATCTATCACACCGATCCAGTTAGAAGGGCCTTCTTTGCCTTAGATTCGAAATACCATTAGTGCGTGTCGAGACATTAGGCGCACGACTAGTTTGTCTGCGCATTCTACCCCCACCATTTGTCTCGGCACGACCTCGGGAGGTCGGAGTGCAGCGGAAGAGTCACGTGTTGATTCCCACGCTCACTGTCGCTTTTCCGAGCGTCTGAAAATTGGTGAACAGAGCGTGAATCAAGCAATTCTTTCACCTTCTCTTTGAGAAGTTTTATCTTCTCAAATCACCTTCGCTCCTTCCCATTATTACTGCGGGTATTCATATACCCCGAATATGTCGGGATTCGATGCATCGGCGAGACCCCTCTTGGGTCTTGAGGCATACTACGCCCAGCAGAATAGCGATCATCACCCTCACTCTCGATGTGGGCGACAACTATTCACTAACCAATTGTCAACACAAACACCAAGGACTAGATATAACTCGTCCTTTGAAGCGAGAGGGGTTGGAGCAAATTGCTCAAACACAAGCAGCCTTGAGGCTCAAACAATATGACATTGGTGGAGAATGCTTCATCTCCTCGGGTATTACTCGGACCACATATTAGTAGACAATCGGATCCATACTTGGTCTTGGATGATGGACAATCAATACCTTATCCTAGGAGTGAACAACGCTCCCGGGTATGTACCCACCTATAGGAGGTTTACAAGTACAACTTTGAGACCCATTTTCAAGAAAATACCTCTACGGGAAATATTCTTGGAGAAACTTGGCAAGATAGCAATCGTTCATGACAGGCTATCACATGCACATCTGACAAGGACATCTGACAAACGCCACCAGGCACGATATCATGGCTTCACCAAGCGAAGTCATTTCAAATCTAATGGAAAAGGTTAGAGGATTAGAACTTGCCCAAGCAAGTCAAAATTCAAAAATCATACAAGCGAGGGAATTCCAATCCTCCGCACCATCCTGCCAGTGGATCTCCTCACGGGTAGGCACCTGCTGGGTATGACTCCTCGATATTCACAACAAGTGCCAACTAGACCCATGATCGCTAACACTTTGTTCCTCTTGGTCGATCTGAGCAATCCATTCCTAGATAGTACCCCTTCGTACTTAAACATGTACTCCAAATCACCACAAGGGGATTTGTACTCATCCGGCGTGTTTACTCAAATGCGGGGATTGCCTTATGCCCCCTGCCCGGCCCAGCGTCGTTACGCCATATCAACAACCCCTTCCGCCACCACGGGCACCATCATGGTTGAGACATATGCGATAGGGACTTATTCGAGAATATTTAAAGGAGCCCTTAGATTTCGCCATACGAGCGTTATGCTTCAGGCCTCTTCGATTTGCCCAAATACTGAGGAGAAGGAGATCCGAATGC
Organism: Taxus wallichiana var. yunnanensis; assembly: GCA_018340775.1. Taxonomy (NCBI): domain Eukaryota; kingdom Viridiplantae; phylum Streptophyta; class Pinopsida; order Cupressales; family Taxaceae; genus Taxus; species Taxus wallichiana. The sequence continues at coordinate 952,539,900 of CM031235.1, forward strand.
GCATATCAAAGCTTACGCTACCGCCATTCGTGAATTACTCCCATGGGATGGGGTTGTTGCTAAAATATTCCCCAAAGCGGCTGGAAGGCATTGCCCTCGATTGGTATTACGAATACACGAGGCTTCCATACATTCGTTCAAACAACTCGTATGCGAATTCATCAAAGCCTTGACATGAACAAACTATTAAAGGCAGGGAATCGGGGAGTTCTTGCACATCAAACAAGAACATAACGAGTCATCGCCCATTTCATCCAAAGGTGGCGTACGAGTCCTTTATTCCTCGTGCAGCGCTCCAAACATGGATCGAGATGGAGCTATGCGATTTATTCCTTCATTCTCTTAGCGAGAAGTGAAGGAAGAAGTCAAAAATTCCCAGAGGACTTATGACGAGGTCTTGAAAGTGCTCTGCGAATTGATCAAGCGGCCCGATAGATAGCGGCCGTAAGGCGTGCGGAGCAAGCGGGAGGTTAATCACCTCTTCTCAAAACTCTGACCACCACAAGCGTCGATCGAGGACCCAAAATCCTTAACAAAAATCGTGGGGTAACAACAGAGGCGGGAGTAGCGGCCAGCCCGAGAGGGTAAATATCGTTAATACTCCGTCACAAACAAACAACCAAAGAAACAACAATTTTGTCCCGACGATTAATACGGTGGATTTTAACAATCCACAACAACAACAACGGTGAAATCCCATGCAAGGACCAAGCCAAAACTCATTTGGTTACCAAAACCAAAGTCAAAACCAAAAACAACAATTCCAAAACTTTGGTCCTAATAGGCAACAGTTTGACCGGAATTTTAGGCCACAATACACACCAAACCAACAAAACGGGAATTATAATCCCAATTCTTATTGTGGTTTCCATAAAATTCAAGGGCATGACACTAGAACGTGTCGTGATTACAACAAATTCATGCAACGCTTGCCAAATGAGCAAAAACAATTTTTATGGATATGTTCTTAGCGGATCCTCGTCACCAGCAGCACTACCTTCGCGGGCGGTTTCCCCTCGAAACGCGCCCCTCTCAGATCTTTAATGATCCACTCCCAAACCATGATAATGATAGGTTGAAACCAAGCTGGAACAAACAAAGGTGCAATAACGAGAAGCAACGATCACGAGGCCTCGACCTCGCTAAATCCGTTAGTTGCGCCCAACTAGGAAATCAACCACGACCTAAGGTAGTTGGATTAGTAGAGTTAGATTCCGATTTACCCGTTGAAGCAATTACGAGGACACGAGTATTTCTCTCAACCAAGTCCAAGCCATCTTAGGAAGGCTGATAACATCCAACAAACCGTAACAAAACCTATGGTGCTTACGATCTAATTAATGATCTAACAAAAACCTTCTCGCATATTTCATTCCTTGATTTACTAAAGAATTCCCCTGCTCACTGGCTGCTCTTTTAGAGGCATTAGGTTTGGGCCATTTAATTAGCATCACTCCACCACCGAAGCACAAGTAAATCATATAGACTTTGATGTTTATCCTCCGGGACAAGCGAGATAGGGATGTCGAATTCATATTGAAATAAGTAAAATGCCTACGAGATCTTTGAGATCGCACGCCGAGGTGATCCAGCCCTACACTTCTGCAAGTACAAGTTTATAATAACTATGTAAAGCAGGCGATGGTTGATGACGGAGCTGCGGTTAACATAGTTCCTTTCTCTTTTCTCCAAAATTGGGATATGGAGAAACAAAGCTGTTTCTCTTACACGAAATACCTTGAGAGGCTACGACAGGACCTTAAAGCCACATCGATAGGAACTATAATACTACCGGTCACCTTAGGACCTAAAACAATCCTAAGCGAGTTTTATATTATAGATCGGAAACTAACTATAATATGATCCTCGGCCGACCATGGATACACCGCATGAAGGCAATCCCTTCCACGCTATTTCAAGAAGTAAGATTCTGCATCGGGAAAGGTATTTGTAGCCAAAGGCGATCAAAGCCATTTGGCGTACACCTAGCTGATTTAAAGAAGAGACCGGTGTACACTCGAGTCGAGCGCCAACAAACCAACTTAACAAACCCTCAGGCTCAAAGCCGGAGGAAAAGTTGATACCTCTGACGGATCTTGAAACTACCAACATAGTCCAAACAATTCCAAAAGGTAAAACTAAAGAGACAGTATCATTAGAGACTACTGCGAAGATCGTTGAATTAATAGAACAAGATTCACCAATATTCTTACCATTCGATTCAGTAGGCATAGGATTTTCCTTAGGTGTTGGTTCCTTGCCAGCAGAAGATCTCTGTATGGTAGAAGTAGAGTGTCTGAAACACAATGAGATACACCTACATCCATACTCCCGGCTAAGTATTGGACTCTCCATTTCGATGGAGCTAAATGCCGTTATGGAGCGGGGGCAGGTATAATTCTTACCTCGCCCGAAGAGAAGGTCCTCCCATTCTCTTTTAAATTAAACTTTGAATGCACAAACAACAGCGCTGAATACGAAGCCCTCCTCCTTGGCCTTACCTTAGCCAAAAGAATTGGTATCGATAATATCAGAGTTTTAGGAGACTCGCGATTAGTTGCAAACCAAGTTTGGTATATGAAACTAAAGCCGAACACTTGCAACTTTACAAAAGCGCGTATTAGATTTAAGCAAAGCGTTGACTTCATATCCATCGAAGCAATTCCACGAGAGAAGAATCTTCTCGCCGATTCGATATGCAACCCGGCATCACGCTTCACTCAAGCAATGAGCTAGAAGATACTCATTTCACGGTATCCATTAAGTAACGAACCATTAATAAAAGCGATGAAGGATCCTCTTTGAAGCGGAGTGAATCTACCATCTAGACCATGTTGGAAATGATGCGGCTACTTTGGATTACTTAAATGCCCTTGCGGCATTACATCTCTCTATCACCGCTGGATTTATCCACGATCCGCATTCATCTTCCTACTTGGAAATCCCGTAACAAATCTTCCCTCGCAAAAAGAACCTAATATATACGTGGTGGAAAGCGGGGATGATATAGATCTACCTCGGCACCACGAGTTCGAAGAGGGTAATGCCTCTTTAATTGAAGAAACAATCGATGTCAACATCGGAGCGGAAGATGAACCAAGAGTTTTAAAGTTAGGTTCTTCATTAACCCCGAGAGGAAGTAGAGATACATACTCGGGTTCTCGAGAGAACATCGAGAAGGCATTTGCATTTAATTACTGAAAGAGATGACCGGAGTCGCACCCCACATTGCGGTGCACAACCTCGTCACTAGATCGAGATCTGAAGCCTATTAAGCAAATCAAGACCCATGAAACCCAAAGTAGCTCTCATGGTAAAGAGGAGGTGATGAAACTCCTTGGTAGGATTCATCAAGCCGATTGACTACTCCCATGGGTATCGACATCGTTCCGTTCTCGAAAGAATGGAAAGATACGCATCTGCGTAGATTTTCGAGATATCAACAAAGCTTGCCCTAAGGATGACTTCCCATTACCATCCATAGGCGTTATTGTTGATGCAACGGCGGGTTTTGAACTCTTGTCTCTCATGGATGGATTCTCGGGATACATCAAATCAAAATATCCGAGCAAGATCAAGCTAAAACCACGTTTATAACTCCTTGGGAACTATTGCTATCTTTGTCATGCCTTTCGGTCTCAAAAAGCGCTGGTGCTACATACCGGCGGGCTATGACTTATATATTTCACGATTTAATTCATAAAATCGTGGAATCCTCGTAGATGACTTGTTGGCTAAGGCGAAGAAGCGTTGTGACCATCTGAAGTACTCGCGTCATTCTTTCACGTTTAATAGAATACGGAGTTCGCTAAATCCGGAGAAATGCGTCTTTGGTGTAACGGGAGGAAAGCTCCTAGGTTACATCATATCATCACGAGGGATCGATGTTGATCCAGCCAAAATTCGGGCTGTCCTCGAAATGGTCCCACCCTCGAGTGAATCTGGAATCAGATCATTTCTTGGGAAGCTCGGTGCGATCCGGAGATTTATCCGGATCTAAGCTTCGCCATTCACCCATCAACAATTTACTCAAGAAGGACTATAGCATTAATTGGGTGAAGATTGCAGTGAAGCTTTTGATCTTTGTCAGCGTTTCTTGTTATCACCGCCTACGCTAATGCCGCCTAAGCTAGATCGCCCTTTAATTTTGTACTCACGGGCCACCGATGTTTCGTTAGCTTGCATGCTAGCCCAAGAAGACGATGACAAGAGAGAGCGTGCAATTTATTTCATTAGCCGAACATTGCTCGACTACGAAACACGCTATACACAAGCGGAGCGAGAATGTCTTGCCATAGTCTTTGCTACTAAACGCCTAAGACACTACATGCTAAATCAAGAGACAAGGGTCATAGTAAAGACGGACCATTTACGGACTTTTCTCACACAAGAGGTCCTTGTCCAAAAAAATTTGGGCGTTTATAACCTTAATGGGAGAGTTCGAATTAACTTTTGTAAATCGGAAGTCGGTTAAAGGACAAATCATTGCAGATTGGTTGGTGATAACCCATTAGACGGAGGAGACTTAGTGGATTTAGACTTTCCGGATGAATGCGTGTACTACGTGAAACCCGACTGCTATATCCGAGTGCCCTTGAGTACGCTGATATCATTAGTTATATCATAGACCATAGGTACCCGGAAGGAGCTACACCTCAAAAAAAGGAGGTTACGCATTATCGTAGCTAAATACGTAATTATAGAGCGGGTGCTCTATCGGAAAGCATTCGATGGAATGCTCTTAAGGTGCGTTGACACGAAAGAGTCGAGAGGATTCTCCATGAATCCCATAGCGGTATATGTGGAGGCCACTTCGGTGGCCATGCCAGCTTTCTCGAAAAATACATCGAATGGGTTATTTACGGCCCACTCTAGAACATGACACAATAGAGTTTGTCTGCGAGTGCCATAAGTGTCGGGAGTTCTCTCATGAGATCCACATGCCAAGCCAAACTTTACTGACCGATCGTTACTCCATGGCCCTTTTCTACATGGGGCTGGACTTGATAGGAAATTCTCTCCCTCCTCCACAGAGGCCCCAATTTTATAATCACGGCCCTTTGAATATTTCACTAAATGGGTAGAAGCCATGCCTCTTACAAGCTATGTACACAGTTACATGTAATCGCTAAGTTCATTTTGAACCAAATCATTTGCAGGTACGGTATCCCACAAATCATTATCTCAGATAATGGAACCTCTTTCAAAAACGAAGAAGTTCGTGAGCTATCTGTGATTTAAAATCAGCCATCATACGGCCTCCTTGTACTATCCCCAAGCCAATGGGCGGTGAAGCAACAAATAAAACATTGAAAGCCATTCTCCTTAAAACAGTGAAAGAAAACAAGCGGGATTGGCACTTAAAGTTATATCCGGCCTTGTGGGCCCATCGAACTTCAATAAGAACTCCAACAGGAGCAACTCCTTTCTCATTTGGTATTTGGGTGAAGCGGTTCTCCCACTCGAAGTTGAAATCCCGGTCTTCGCATTTCGCTCTGAGGATTACGGATGAGGGCGCTTACGAGAGAAGCACGTCTTTCTCAATTAGAAAGCTGGATGAAGCCGGGATAGATCTTTGAGCAATGACATAGAGTCTATGCCCGGCCGGATGTGCCGGCAATACAAGAAGGTCTATGAACGTGACATATACGAAGGTGACCTAGTTCTAAGGTTAGACAGCCGGATCGACAAGAAGACCGGCGAAGGAAGGAAATTCCGGCCCAAATGGTTGGGCCCATACCGAGTCACAAAGACTACGGAAATGGTGCATACCTCTTATGTACGCTAGAAGGTGAGGAGTTTGGCGAAACAGTCAATTCTCTCCACCTCAAACGTTTCTACGCGTAAGCAGCTAACGCTGACCTATATAACTATCTACATTGCATTTTCATACAAATTAGGATCATTTTGTCCACTTGTTCTTACACAAATTGTGATCAAGGAATCTATTCTCAAAGCAATTTATTTCAAACTCGTGATGTTTCTGGCATAAAGTTCTTTAATCATATCTCTCCATCTTTAACATTATCAAATCACTTGAATCTTTTATCAAGCAGTTCGGACATGGCGAAGTCTAATGGTAACCATACCAAGATCTGCGAGTTTGTTCTCGCTTTGATTTCTTCTTAGGATAGGTGTCTTGCCTGTAGTGCATTCTAGAAGCTTCATGGTGTCACATCTATCCCATATACGCATCTCTTTGGAAATAAGCATATATTGACAGTTTACTCAGATAAACAAGTCAAGAAGTGATTGAAACAGAAAATTTTATTTTACACATTTCCTTGCCCCACCACCTTCGGTGATGAGCTTGCGTCTCTTACTAGTGACGTAGGGTTGGGAAAGGATGGAAATGCCCTTACTACTTTATGCCTTGCCTTGCACGGTGATAAACCCATGCTTCTTACAAGTAGCATGGGGCAAAGTGTAGGGGGTCCTCTAAACAAAGTGAATGTTAAAAAGTCATAAACAATCAATTCAAACTTTGAGTCAATAAACGAATAAATCAGATGATCAAAATTCCAAGAGAGTTAAAAATCCTAAAAACCCAGATTTTGTCTACTATGTGGCCATCTACGGGTCTAAGTCGGATAAACCATGCAAAGCGAAGTCGCACCCAAAACTATGAAGTCATTCGGGTAGAGTAAGCTTGTAGTTCTTAACTTGGTTCCACAAAGCTTACGCTTTGTCTTTTATCACTATCATTTCACCATATTTCATAACTTGCGCCCTTCTTGGCTCTTGGTGATGAGCCCTCGCATCTTACTAGTTGCGTGGAGTTAGGAGTGGGGCAAGTTAATCAGTTCATCATACTGGTTATTTTTCATCATTTTGCCAAAACAAATCATGAGGTATCCAAATTGCCCACGAAACTAAGATTTAAGATCACAATATATCTCTGATATCATGTATCGACATCATGAAACACAAAAGAAAGCAAACATTTGCATCATCATTTTTCATTGCATACATTCTAGAAAGCACATAAAACATACATCGTAGTATACACAAAAGCAGATTGGAAAGAAAGAAAGTAGAATACAAATGACAAGTTTTGATCCAAAACCGCGCATATATATAAATAAATCAAGTTTATATCTGATGCCATCATGCGCAGCATGGTCAAAACGCAGCTCAAAGAGCCCGTAATACACAAAAGAATGTAACTACAAATATAGAGAGCCAGTGGCCTCTCGGCCCTGCGCGATCCCGGCGAAGGTGCGCGCCCTCGCTGGACTCACATTTGTGCTTTGGCGCTCGAATGGACGGAGGGCTCGGGGTCCTAGGGCGCGATCGTGGTCTCGCCATGAGGCGGCTCCTCATAAGGCGCTCGGCTGTCCTATAGCTTTGCCCGCCAACTGTGCGGAGAGTTGACACCATCTTGGCCACATGCCAAGCGGGAGCGAAGGCGTCGGTATGCTGCCCAGGCTGCTTGAGGGCTCTCGGCATCCACGGATAACTCCGTGCGGGTCTTATCCATAGGGATCATCAAAGAATCGCGCAAACCCTACGGATTAGATCCATGCCACTCATCAGATCTCTGCAAGCAAAGAAAGAAAAACAAATTAGAAACTAGGCAAAAGATTAAAGTATACACAATGCGAAATATAAGGAGAGTTAACATTCGAAAACAAATCCTAAAACAAAACAAGCATTGAAAGGAGGAGAAGATAACTTACTCGGATCGCGAGGCCTCAGAGATGGGTCGCCGGGGCCGGCACTGCTGCGATGCATTGCCGGCGAGGCTACTCTGTAGTTGGGGCAACATGGCGCCCGCATGCGGACTCATCGTCTCCACCATGACCTCGGGAGAGTGGCTCCTCAGAGGCCACGGTCTCTCTCTCTGCACTCTCCTCCTCTCTCTCTGCCCGCAAAATGTCCTGAGTATCATGCCACTCAGGATCGCTCTCGTCTGTCTGCTCCTCTGACCCTCCCTCTGTGTGCTCCTCAGAATCGGAGTCAATATCTATAGGGTCGTCACTGCTATGAGCAGGACCTGCAGCAATCTGAAGTAATGGTGCCCGAGGCGCACCAGCTCTCCCTCGGCCCGAACTATCCCTCGGGCTGCAATAGGAATGCCGGGGGTAATCAGCTTTGTCCCGACCACGGCCTCTGGGCCCCCTCAACCTCTCGGGTGATCTATAAGCGGGTGCTTCTTGGAGGAAGCATAGCCGCGTAGGGAGGCCAAGCTGGCGAGGAACCTGCTGAAGGGATGTACCTCTACCCGGCCCACACGATCAATAACACCTGTGATGGAGCAGGAGATCAATGTCGTAGTCTCCTCTCCCCATATACCGGCCATAAGCTGGTACGGTGTAGCCTCCATATGCTGCTAGTGGTAAGGGTGGCTCTTGGGCTGGTGAGTGCTCGAGCAGCGACATACGACCATCGGGCTGCCCTCACCGCCCCGGGATCTGCCACCGCCACGCCTCTGCCATACGGAATGAAACGCTCATACACCCAACTCATGACTAGAGTGGGGTGGCTCAAAGACTGTCCCTGCAATCGGACCACCCTGTATAAGTCATGGTAGGTGGTCCCCAAAATGTCTGCGCCCCAGGCGTATTTCCGGCCATGTCCCTCTATCTGTGCAATGATGGGGCCCCAGCAGTATAACAATGTATCCCCTCCCTTGTCCCGATCGGGTCTCGAGGCAAGAGATCCCCATGATGGCTTTGTCGAAATACGGGGATGGGCAAAGAAGGAATGGATCTAACTCTCACTCCCTTCTTTGGCCCCAGTGAAATAGCATTGCATCCCCCATATAACACCCCACTGCATGCGATCGTGCTCTGGACCCAGTGTCTCGGTGTGAGTCTCCTCCCGATGATCGGGACCCCGGAGATGCGATAAACATCCTCCAAGTGATGGTCCACTCACCACGGACCCAGGCGGTCGGAAGGTGTTCGATCTGCGTCCCATATGAAAATAGGTCACAAAGAATCATTTGGATGGAGCAACGTGGGGCACACGCGACAAACGTAATATCTGCGGCCCTCTGCAGTGTGTCCTCCTCATCTGAGAGGGCATCAAAACCCCGGCAGCCGAGTCACACTCTCGCTCCGGCTCCATCTAATGTACTCCTCTTTTGCTGCATACACCCAAAAACACACAGGAAGAGTAAGTTAGTATCTAAACAACATCAAGAGAAGCATAAAAACACGTACAAATGCTAAAAATACAAGCAAAAGCTTTTAAGTAAGGTTCTTTTGCATTACATGCAAAAACCCGCCACCCACGAGCGGGCGGTTTTATACTGCCGCCGCCTATAAGGGCGGCGGTCTCGTGACCGCCGCCACATGTCTGACGGGGAGGCGGTCGTGTAACTCACCATGCCTGTCCGGGGCGGCGGTCATGATCCGAAAACCCGCGGGTTTTAAACCTAAAAAGTCCCAAAAATGCGAAAAATAACCATTTTAACTAAAAACAAAGCCTACCCGGTGGCGCCCCCTAGATGGACCTTTTGAACCTAACATTTCAAAAATAATCCCCCATTGCAAAGAATTTGCCATTTCAAATTTGAAGAGGGAAACATATAAAATGGAAGAAAACCAACCTGTGATCGCTGAGGTCGGTGTTCCGCTCGTGGAGGCATGATCTCTATCTCACTACGGATGTTTTGACTCTACTCGCGTAAGAAACCGTCACCGTGGGTCCCGAGCTCAAAATCAATCAAATCGACTCGCGCGAAATGAATGAATAGGAAAATAGGCCCACTTTCATATATATATCGTCCTGTTTCGTTTTAAAAATAACTTTTTCACAGGTTCGGAGCGCCGACGGAGGTAAGTTTCTATCCTCGCACAAACGGTACGTCCTCTTTCTCTATTATTTTAACGTTTATTTTTCAAATTATTGTATCTATCTGCATTTGAGTTCTCTTTTCATTTTGCAGGTAGCGGGAATTTTGGAGCGGCGTCATTTCAACACACGGGCGTGTAAGGTATAATTTCTCACTTCCTATTTCGGGACGGCCATGCTCGGACCCACCGTTTTATGCCTCTTCATGGCTAAAACGCTTCTCAGAAGGCAATATATACGTACCCAAAATTGTAAGGTCTTGTCTTTGCGCGGAGCAGTGTAATAAGTGCCCCGATGATGATCTGAGTCTCCTCATGAGGTGTTCGGGATCCGGAAAAGCCCTCGGGTATGCGTTAACATCCGCGTGCCTCGCTTTGCCCCACGCCCTTTGTTTTCCCTTTCTTTCCTCTTTCCTTGGCCTTTTGACCTTGGTGGCCAAACCGCCGCCTGCCTGGGCGGTCGGTCTCGTGACCGCCGCCACGATCGGGAGGCGGTCTGTGCTGCCGCCCTGAGCGGGGCGGCGGTCTGTGCGCGTTTTCGAGCGTTCTTTTGGCGCGACCAGCGTGAAATATCAACGCTTTACCAGCTTTTCTTGCCGACTTGAGCATGCATTTATGTTTTTGGTCCCCTGGAATAGTGTTTTTCTTTTGTTTAATGTTTAGGAGTTCGGTTTGGATTTGATCTCTGCATGTTTGGATTCTATAAATGCATGGTTTGTGCACATGCAAATGGCCCCTGAATTTAGCTCTGAATTTTGCTCCAAAGTTTGTTTTGAATTTCTTGTTGCAGTAGATCTAGTTTTCTTTTGCTTAGAATTCTTAGATTTCTCATTGAGTGCTTTGGCTAGTATTGTGTTGCGGTGGTAAGCCACATATCCAACTTGTGCAAGTCTGAAACATTATTTGAGCCACCATTTTTAACTCCATTTTCATGTTTGATCTTTATGGTCTTTTAGCTTGCTTAAGATTGGTAGCATAGGTTATTCTGAGTTTGTTTTAGCTTTGTGTTTCTTGTTGGTAAGCCACGAGATCCAACTTGTCTGCAAACAATATTCTTGTTTTGGAGTAAAATAGTCTAAGGCGACCATTGAAGTTGCAGGTTTTGCTCTTCATACGAGACTAGTTTCGGGTTACGGATACTTTTGTTGCACGATTCGCGATGTAGACCCGCTAGGAATTGTATAGGCCAAGCTCTGTACTCTTGCGCCATCCCTCTCTATCCGCACTCTATTACATCATGCATTCCAAAAGCTGTCCATTGATCCAAATACTTATTCTGTTGATGCGAAGCATTCCACGCTTTTACGGATTCACGTGAGCACTGAAAGAGCGTGGAGATCATGCGAGGGGACAAGAACACACACACCGTCGGATTCGCCAGTTACTGCGAAATCCGGGTTCCATCTTTCAAAGTTTTAGTTAGAACTTATCAAATAAAGTAGTTAATCGCTTTATTTAAGTTATTTCCATTCTCGATATTGCCGGGGAAGTTGTGGGGATTGATAGTTTACGAAACTATGATTCATTCCTCACTTACGAGGTAGGATCGAAGAATCTTGCGATAGATTAGTTATTTCCTTGTTTAGAATAGATATACGAAATTGCACGACAAATAGCTACACTCACTTATTTTGTTTGTTTTACGTTGTTAGTTTAGTTATCAATTCTAAATATTTTAAATAAATTTGCTTTCTTATAAATTGCCGGAAAATACAAAAAAGAAATTATATATGTTAGAAGTACACTTAGTTTTTACTTTATTATAGTTTGTCTCATTTCTTTGCTTTTGCATGACAATCACGGGACCTAGGGAGCCCGGGAATACATTTTCGAGCCAATTGTGACCCCAATGATACCGTAGTGGCGATATAGCGATATTGACCAAAACCTTAGGATCTGAAGTCTTCCAAACAACAACGGACTTCCAGCGGATCGAGTCACGGTTGAGAGGGTTAAATATCGAAGACGACCAAGCACATCTGTTTTGGTCAAATCAGCCAAACTACGAGGTTATCCTAGAAAACATCCGCATGGTGTAGAAGGATTTGAAAGAGAACAAATATTCGGGTGCGATCCTTTAGTTCCATGACCAGAGATTTGGAGACACCCTAGTAGATATAGATACCGACTTAAGAATCCAAGTCATTAGAACACATGTGAGGTATTACGAGAAAATCGCACAATTGCTGATTCTAAGCGTAGAAGGCTGAAAAGGCTTACGACTCTTTGGATCTTGGGGATCGAACTTGATCTCCGTATGACCATAACGGGACCATGACAACCAGAGTCTATGGTTGTGATCCCCGAGATCCCACGACCCAGAACCCACAAGTCGATTAGATATAAACAACGGCCTTCGTACATTAGTATTTCGATCTACTCGATTCCACCTCTCATCATTCAACATTATCCCTACTAGACACAACACTAACAAAGCTAGAGAATTTTGGACTAGGCAGAGAATCGTCCATAGAATCGACCATATTTACCATATGACCCTATCGGGAGAAATACACGAAACCATCCGGGTCATTTTCCACGCATCCCACACCCATAGATCGAATCACGCCGAGATCGATATTGATTGGAGCCTTGAGCGAGTCATCCTCGTGATCGATCTATCACACCGATCCAAGTTAGAAGGGCCTTCTTTGCCTTAGATTCGCATGAAATACCATTAGTGCGTGTCGAAGACATTAGGCTGCCGACTAGTTTGTCTGCGCATTCTACCCCCATCCATTTGTCTCGGCACGACCTCGGGAGGTCGGAGTGCAGCGGAAGAGTCACGTGTTGATTCCCACGCTCAGCAGCGATGTAACAGAAATGTGGAACAAATCCCGAATCACCTCATCCGGTGATAACCCCACAGCTCTCTGTATAGCTGTACCAGGTATACTGGTGCCCAAGCATAGCACGTATGCTCCTCCACCATCTTGTGCAGCACCCCCATCAATGCCCGTGGAAAGCAGCCTCCCTCTGAGTCTAGGAGGGCGAAGCATGTGATGCCTATCATCATCAACACGGCAAGCCGTGTCTCATGTCTGTGGGCGTGATACATATCGCCATAAGCAATACTCGTGCTATGGTAGGTCAATAACATGGCTACATCCCCAAATACATGAAGAATGCTGTCCATAGCCATCTCTGCATCTACCTAGAATACTGCCTCTCCTATGATCGATAGTCTCAGGATGCGATATACATCCTCTAGGGTAATAGTCATCTCTCCAGTCGGGAGATGGAAAACATTGGTTTCGGATCCCATCTCTCGATGAGGGCAACCATAAGGCTGTGGTCCCTCTCCACAGCCCTATACCGCTGGACTCCACCGAGTCCCACCTCGCGCATAATGGCCCAGTGCGCTGCGGACACATGTGGCCGCATCCGTCTCAATAACGGGGGCATCCGATCCCGCATAGTCAGCTGCTGACGTGCCTGCACAAATAACCCACTTCATTAGACCTACCCTTTCAAACAACAACTACTTTAACCCTCTATACCCCCTTTTACCCACCCAACCACACCCCGACGCTATAACACACACCTACACCCACCTATTTTACCCACCTCACCAAAAAATTCAAACAATCTCACTAATACACCTCAGACAACTAAAATTGGTTTTTAAATTGACAATATGACAATGACAGGCCGTATTTTTCTTTTTATAGGTTTTTTGACCTATAACCGATATCGGTTATGTTGTGCCCTAATGAACCGGTATCGGTCACCTAACCGATACCGGTCATCTATAGCCGATATCGGTTTCATACCTATTTCACCCCAACTCCCGCCCTTATCCACCACTCTCTACTTTTTTCCCACATCGCCTACACCCACCCTTGATAAATAGCCCTTTTTGACTTCATTGGCCCACTTCACGGCCACAACCAACCATTTGGCCCGACCCAAGGCCGCAACCAACCATTTGGCCCGACCCAAGGCCGCCACCAACCCTTTGGCCCGACCCAAGGCCACAACCAACCATTTGGCCCGTCCCAAGGCCGCCACCAACCATTTAGCCCGACCCAAGGCTGCCACCAACCCTTTGGCCCGACCCCAGGCCGCGACCAATCATTTGGCCCGACCCAAGGCCGCAACCAACCAATCAAGCCCGACCCACGGCCACAACCAACCATTTGGCCCAACCCAAGGCGCGAACCAACCATTTGGCCCGACCCAAGGCGCGACCAACCATTTGGCCGACCCAAGGCTGCCACCAACCATTTGGCTTGACCCAAGGCCACAACCAACCAATCAGGCCCGACCCAAGGCAACAACCAATCATTTGGCCCGACCCAAGGCCGCAACCAACCAATCTGGCCCGACCCAAGGCTGTAACCAACCATTTGGCCCGACCCAAGGCCACAACCAATCAATCAGGCCCGACCCATGGCCCTCACTAATCAATCGGCCCGACCCAAGGCCGCACCACTCAAATACCTCACCCAAAACCAACAAATTACAATTTTACCCACCCATCATGTAGCTTTTTGTTCAATTGAGCTCACCTGTTCGTGTTTTAGCATGATTAGGGTACTTGACTTGATCAGTCGACCAACTTTACCTAGACCTAGACCGTGACATTTATCTCAACCAAACCAACCATTTGGTATTGCCGAACATGCCTAAACGTTCCTGTACCTTACCCGTTATATCCCCTGGAGCTACTTCCTATGCCTTGGATACTAGGATTATATCACCCTTGTTTGGATAAACTATCGACCTTTGCCTATGAATTGCTTGTTTGCTCTTCAAATCATGTACCCTGGTCGCACTACTGCATTTCAACGTGCGTCTGCTTCCTTGGACCTACCCCACCATCTCACCATCATCTCAACACCATTTACCCTTTATCAACCCTATCCCTGATTTCACGCTACCTCAATCTGTGATAGATTTGAGGGGGATTACCTATACCCTTAATAGGGGTAACCACTTCTTATTATTGTCAGTGCAGCTTTACAAGACAAGCTACATGACAACAAGGGGCTAATGTAGACACCAAATTTGTGTCTTACGACCCCCTGTGCCCCGCATCTCATTTCGCAACCTAACCTCATCACCTAAACCTTACACAATTATTTATTAATTACCTTATAATTAATAAATCCACATCGCCATACCTGCCACCTCATTTCACCACCTCATCATGACCTAGTCCTAACCCTAAACTAACCTAATTAAGACCTATAACTTGGTCTACATCCACACCCATGACTAAATGACTCCTCACCCGCACCTAAAACCAACCTCGTAATGACTTGACCAAGCCCGCAACTAATCCCTTGGGAGAAAAGGAGGGAAAGTTGGCTATTTTACTAAAAATAGCCCACTTTGACCTGACCGATACCGGTTCCTACTCGACCGCCGTCGGTTACGTAACCACCATCGGTTCCCTGTAAATGACCTCTCCCAACCAAAAACAAGGGGTTGGATTTTTCATTGATCTGAACGAGAAGTCATTGGAGGAATCCGAATTTACTTGGCTGAGCAGAGACAAGTGAAGGAAAGAGAGGAGTTTACAGAGAAGGACATCAAGCCCAAGACTGCAACTGAATAACCAGAGCCCAGTTACACTCATCCAAGCATCAGGAGAGGAGATAGCTCATCTTGGATTGTCAGATCATCCTACTTGAACCCTGCCTTCATCATCACAGTCCCGGAACCTGCATTTTTCATCAGGAACTAGTAAGTAAGTCTTATACATTCTTTTAATAATATTTCTTGGATTTCTGAATCACAGTAATTACAAGTCTACTCCCAGATCCACTACCCGGTAACACTCTCCATCTAACTTACATTCCTCTACCCCTACATTGCCCCAAGAACAGCCCCCATACTCTCTGAGTCTTCTCCATCACCTCATTACCTATCCCCAGTCATTTTACCAGCCTTATAAACACCATAGCTATCATATAGCCATATTATAGCCAACCTTCACCAAACCCCTTAAATCACTACCCCCACCGATATCGGTTATCATCAACCGGTACCGGTGACACTGACCGGCATCGGTCACTGTGATTCAAAATCAAGACCAACCTTTTCTCTATTGTTCTAACAAGGTAAATAAATTGTAAATGGACAATAGCTTATTTGTTAGAATTTGTGTTAATTCATATTAGCAGGGGAACTGACTACCTTCGAAAGGAAGTCTCATATTTCTTGGGCCCAAGGCAGTTCCCTCACTTATTATCTAATTAGAATCTAGTGGTCTTGTATTCTTACTTGCAGGTAGTCCTTCCCAGACAAAAAGGAGTTCTTTGCAATCGATCTGATCTCTCTCTATGGTACGTGCACACCCTCTGAACATTCAACAGGTATTCCTCCTAGCCCTAACCCTTATCTGTTTCTCAAAGGAATGAAAGGATAGAAGCAACTCTATCCTGGGAACGGAAGCATTTATGTGCGAAACATAAATACGTAAGAAAATAAGGAGACCGCACAAAGAAGGTTTCAAAAAAGGACACCACTCACTATGTTGTAAGACACACAAAGTCCATCGTGGCCGCAAACAACAAATAAATTATGTACACAAAAAGGGAAAAGCCCACATACAATAGCAAACAATGTAGATAAGTAGAAATATACGTAATCATGGGAACATGTAGTCTTGTAAAACAAGTGCTGCACATGGAACACCCATTAGCATGTTAGAGTGAAAACCAATATGTTAAAGTATGTATAGGAAAGTAGTATAAGATGCTAAGTACAAAATGAAACAATAACACATGTATGAGACGAATGTGGATGCCCCTAATGACCAATATAGTAAGGGTAGAAGGTGAGCATCCATGCCGCATGTAAATTTCTGTATCTATGATCACACTAAATAAAGGCGTGAACATGCATGTGTGTATGATAATGACACATAGGAAAGAAAGCTAACATGTGTAGTAAATTGATCATGCAAAACACTAGTAAACAAGAGTAAATGCTACCAAGATAATGTAGTGGATGAATGGAATGGAATGCAAGATGGAATGATAGGAGCAACATGCCCCCTAAGTGTATGGAAGTGTATGTAGTGTTTTTCCCCCTCATCAGTCAAGAATGAACTATAAATGGGAGTGCATCATCGGGAAATGGTTGCATAGTGTTGGTTGTGTCTAGTGCACTATGACGATTGTGTATGTGTAGTGGTGATGTAATGTGACATGTGGAGAAGATGTGCGTGAACCCTATAGCCAAAGTGTATATCATGATTTTTTATTAGAGGAGTGATGATTTATCCCTAAGCATATATCACTATAGAAGATGAGAGGATGGTGATAAGATGTATAGAAAGATGTGTGTGGACCCTATAGCCTAAGCATATACCACTTGTTTGAATGGGTGAGTGATGATTTATCCCTAAGCGTATATCACTATAAGATGAATGGATGAGAATGTGACATATGAAAAATATGTGCGTGGACCCTATAGCCTAAGTGTATACCATGACTTGGTTGAATAGACGAGTGATGATTTAGCCCTAACCATATATCACTATAAGATGGGTTATGAGGGTGTATGAAGCGTATATGAGTAGGAGGTGGGTAACGAGAGGTGGTGAGTTTAGCACTAAGTGTAGACCACTATGTGATCTATAACTTGAGGGTGGTGATTTAGACTAAAGCGTATACCACTAATGGATGAGTAGGAGAAATGATGATGTAATATCATGACTTAGAAGAGAATGATATAATATGTGAGGATTATATGTAAGGGGATAATGTAGAATGGGTAAAGGAAGTTGTGATTTAACCTAAGGTGTATACCTCTAAGTGATGAGTGAAGGCATGACAGTGTAATGGAATAAGGTTTGGAATTGATAAATGGAAGAGGATGATATAAGAGAAGATGATATAAGGATGTAGATTTGATGGAAGGAGTGGTTATCTAACCTAAGGTGTATACCACTACGTGATGATGGGTGTGAATAAAAATAGAGCATAGAGCGTTGCTCACTAGTCCGAAGGTGTGGTGTGAGGACATGTCTCATATAGGTAAGGTCCATTTGATTGGTAAACCCCGGTAGTTGAGTAGTGTAGATGACCAAGGTAGGTGAATGTGTGGTGTAGGAAATGTAATGTAGTTTGTAGGTATGTAGAAATATAATGTGTACCGATGAGAGGTGCAACTAGACCTAAGCATAAGGAAATATAGTGTAGGGTGTATGAATGCAATGTGGGTAGGAAAGGTGTAATGCAAGAAATATGTAGATAGGAATAGAATGCGTAATGATATTAGATAAAATTAGACCCAAACATAAGGAATCTAGTGTAGCATGTAGGATGAACATGATGTATGGATGATATAGAAAATTAGACTCATAGATAATGATGAATAGTGTAGCGTGTATGAGATAGATGAGGTAGAAATGACTAGGAGATGAGGTATGTATAAGATGATGTAGGATGTATATTTATAGGTCCATTAGTGCAATGTTTGGGTTTCGGTGTAATAATGATGATCCCTTAACAATCCAGGTGTGAACCGAAGCACTAGGGTGCATCATCGAGTAACGAGGGTGTGATAATGGGGGAGGGGTTGTCTAATGGCTAGGCCCCATGGTAGGGGTAAGAAAGAGGAATCAACCAATAAGGTTGAGGGACAAATTTCCATCAACCCGTACATGAGAGGAGGATGGTAGAGAAGGATTCTCTAATAATGGCGATATAGGAGATAAGCGTTGTGTAGGAGAATGAAGCCAATATGCATGTGAGGGGTGTATGTAAGATGAACCGTATGGCATAGTAAAATGCATAGGTGAGGGAGATCGATGAGATGTCATACGTAAATAATATGAAAATTGACATGGAATAAAACAAGGTGGTGATTTATGACGAGAGGTGGTAATAGGGTTAGGAATAGGGCTATCTTTGAGGTGCGGGACTAAGGGAATGTAGTGGGCACATGGGGACAATCGAGGCGCAGTCATGTGGGAACATGATGCATGTGTGGTGACTGTAGAGAAGCTCTGTGAGGGAGATGAAGAGGTGCAGGAGAAGTGGAATGAGAGTGTGAGGATGTTGGAGGTGAATGAGGGATGCCATCGATGGAGACAACTTGGTTATCAAGGATGAACTTAAGGCGCAAGTGGTTGATGGAGACAATATCTTGGGATTTACAGATCCAATTTAAGCCAAGAAGTAGGTCATAGTGGTGGACGGTTTGATTAACGATGCAAGGGAGGAGAAGAGTGAGAGGACCAACTGTGATAGGTAACTTAACGACACCATAAGGCCTCTTGAATAGAAATTCAATTTGTGATGGAGGGTAACCGATAGATTGTAGAAGAGATAAGGAACATGTGCTAATAGGAGAGGATGGGTCAACCTTAGTATTGTTGATGGGGGTTGAGGCGATAAGGGCCTATATGTATAAATGGTCAGATGTGAATGTAGTGTGATAGTCAGTGTGAGAGAAAGAAATAACAGGTGGGGTTGTATCAGTACTAACGACTAAGAAGTCAAGTGCTCCTACATCAAGAGGTGGTGTGGCATGGTATGCATGATTAGTGAAGGAGTCCGTAGCCTTTTTGTTAAAAATTTTGACTTTACCCTTGTCCTTAGTAGGGGGAGGGCTAGTAGGTTTAGGGAATTCGAGTTGGTCATTTTAAATAAATCTTGGATAAGTTCTTGAAGTTTCATACAACGGTTAGTAGAGTGGCCTACACAGTGATGGTAATCACAATGGAAGCTTTCATTGTAATTATGTCCTTTAGGCGTGATGGGTCTAACTCGAGTGATGGCGGAAAGGGTAATGGGGTTACTTATCGAGGAGTTCTTATAAGATGAGATTTGGTTCCATAGGGAGGATGGTGAATGTACTGCTGAGATGGTTGGGATGGTGTCTCCTTAGAAGGTGTAACAATGTTGACTGTGAGTTTAGTGTTGATAGGCTTAGACGTAAAAGGTTTAAATGGTTTCTTGGTTGGAAAATGAGAGGAGGATGAGGATTGTTCTTGATACTTTAGCTTGCTTGCATAGAGAGAAGCTTAGATTCGTGAAGCTTAAGAGTATGACACAATTGGTCAAAGGAAGGAAAGGTTTCAAAGAGAACACTTTCGTAGAGATGTGATAAAAGGTTTTATATAAATAAATCTTGTAACTCTGAATTTTAAGTACATTAGTCATTTTGGAAAGATTATGTATGTATCCCGAACATACTTAGCGAAGTGCTCATTGGGTCCCTGTTTAATTTACGCTAATTATGCATAGGTCATCTTAGAACTGATGTTGATGGAAAATTTTGTGAGAAAATCATCGACAAGATAAGTAAAGGAGGTGATGGAATGAATAGGTAAATCATAGAACCAACATATGGCATAGTCCTAGAGATTGCGAGGAAAATTTTTAGCTAACAAACGATGATTGTTAGAAAAATCGAGATAGGAAACATGAAATGCACAAAGATGCTCCTATGGGTCACCGTGTCCATTAAAAATGGGAAATTTAGGGGTGAAAAAGTTAGGAGGAAGAGGGTAAGTAGAGATAAGAGGTGAAAATAGGGTATGTAACAATAAGGTAGAATCTAAAGAGAGAGATGTGGTGGCCTATTGCAACTTGCAGATTTGAGCTTGGATATCGTGATACAAGGAGGTTGAATCTTAATTGCCTGTAAAGGATGTTTGTCATTGATGTGACACTAAAGGAGGGGTGAAGTGGTTAGTGGGAGTGGGAACCAAAACTGGAACAATGGAAATGGGTGGAAGCATAGAGGCGGGAGGTTGAGTGGGAAAGGTTGTAGAAGGGTTGAGTTCAACCAAGTTAGTGGCCTCTTCATGAGCCACATGTAGAAGTAAATCTAAATCTTGTGGGTGTTAAGCAAGGTGATCATTGATGGATTTAAGGTGAGCTTCGGTAAATTCCTCATGATTTTGGGCCATGGGAAAAGGGGAAACTATACCTCAGAAAGTGTGATATCAAACGATGGGTTCACCAAAATGATTATAAAAATAAATAACTAATGGGGTATTTAGGGTTCTAGTGTAAATATAAATAGGATGACTAAAACATTGTAAATGAACTAAATCAGTATGAAATAAAATGTCAATAAGATATTCTAGGTGAAATCAAAACCCTAATATGCAAGAGGAAAAGGAAACCGACTTAGCTTATTGAGGCAAACTGTCGAAGTTGTTATAGGTCCGAAACTAGAATTTGGTATGTGTGATCACTCAGGGACTCTACGAAGGGTAGATATGGACTATCTGAAGTAACACAGGCACCTGGGAGTGTACTAGGGCATCCCAGGCACCACAGTATGGATTAAGGTCTTTGTGAACTGCGTAGGGAATCAAGAATTGTGTGTGCAGCTAGGTTTGAAACCTTGCTTGTTTGTCTGCTGGATTTTCTAGATGAACTAGATGACACCCTGCACATGAAGAAGAAGGGGTTTAGAATGACCTCATTTGCCATACCCGGTGGACTTATCGCTAAGTGGTGCACTACATTATGAACACTAATGTAGTTCGGTGAGTGTGTATGTCATTCCCTAGGTGCTCTCGTGCGCTTGTACTTTGTGTAGTAGAAAGCTATGATAGCTATAGAAGATGTAGAATGTAGAATAAATAGAATCCCTCCTCTAAGAATGTGTGAATGGATGTGATGCAGAATTTGCTAGCTAGAATGTATGGAGCTATGTGGATGGAGATGGTGCAATGGATGCAACCCTAGATGGAGTGATAGTAGTGATAGGATGCAATGACCTAGGACCCTTATTATGGTCTTATAAGATTTATATTTATAGGGATCTCAAGTTTGATTTCACAATTTATCCCGAGAATGTCGTCGAGGAAAAGATAAGGGAGACCAACGGCTAGAAGTGACCCAAAAAGGAGTAGAAGAGGTTAAACATAGAGAGGGGCACCTAGGGTGGGACCGGGTGCCCAGACAGGGTAGGGCACCTAGAATTAGGGCTAGAATCTCAGGGAATTTGTGAAATAGGTGGATAAGTATAGGAAATATGTAGGAAAGAGAAGTAAAACCTAAAACCAAGACGGAAAAAATGTGGGATTAATTGGTACTTTGTACACTTGAGAACCTTCTAATTAATAGTATAAGACCGAGATAAATATTGTCTAATGTGTAATATTTGTGTCTACAGATACAAAAAATTGCAAGAAAAGAGTAAGATAAAAGAAGATACAGTAAGAGAATTCAATAAGTTATTAGGAGAAATTTACTTTGATATAGAACATATAAAAGATAAAGGAAGAAATGAAACTAATCAAAAGGTTGGTAATCAGAAAAAAAGGAGAAGGTGCTAAAATCATAGTTCAACCAATTTAGACTTCGCCAAATACACAATCCATTAAAAGAATAGCTTGAAAAATAAATTTTCCATTATTTAGAAAAGATGCCAAGGACGCGAAGGAACACCTCTTCATTTTAGATTCATTTTGGAAGATAAATAACGTCATAAATACCTCAATTAAACTATATGATTTTGTTAGAACACTTAGAGACAACATATTAATATGGTACATGTTGGGGTATGGAGCCTGTTTTTGGTCTTCTCAAATCATTATTGAAGTGTGGAGTTCGAATTGGGAAGATGAAAGGTCATGACCATTTCTTTTCCAGCCATGGGAAGATGAAAGGTCATGACAGTTTCTTTTCTAGCCATGGGAAGATGAAAGGTCATGACTTTCAAACTTCTAGGGTTGGCTTTTGGACTTCTTAAAGGATTGTAATCCTATAAATAGAGGTGTTAGGGTATCTTGAAGATATCTTGTGTGTTCAAGAGGTCTTGAGTCTTAGTGATCAAGGTTAAGAAATTGGGTGTCAATTGTGGTTTAGATGTGGTTTAGCATCTTTGGAATTATGTTGTGAGTTCATAACTGAGAGAAGACTGTGAGAGTTGTTTTACTCTTGTTGATAATAAAATCTAAGCAAGTTCTTTGTGGACGTATCCCACATTGGTTGAACCATGTTAAATTTTGTCTTTTCTTCTTTTGTGCATTATTTATTTATCTTGTTATATTTCTGCATGTATACTTCTGCCATATAGTTTCCTACTACTATGATTTGAGGAATTGTTTCCGCATATTTGTTCTCTAATTCCTAACAACTGGTATTAGAGCTTTGGTGGTTTTTTTCCGAAGTGGTAAATCACATGGAATGCTTAGTTTGAGTGGGAGCTATGGCAGATGAGGGAAGATCAAGGGTTGATAAGTTCAATGGGTAGAACTTTGGTTTGTGGAAGATGCAAATGGAGGATTACTTATATCAAAAGGACCTCCATGTTCCTTTGGCTAGAAAAGTAAAGAAACATACAACCATGTCATATGAGGATTGGGAGTTACTGGATAGAAAGGCACTCGTGGCAATTTAGTTATGCCTTGCATCTTCAGTTTCTTTCACCATATCACATGAGAAGACCACAGAAGGTCTCATGAGTGCGTTGGGGAAGTTATATGAAAAACCCTATGCCTCTAATAAAATATTTTTGATGAAATTTGTTTTAATATGAATATGTCTCGAATGGTTCTATTGTTGTTCATTTGAATGAATTTAATACGATTGTGAGTATGTTAAACTTGGTATAAATTGAATTTGATGATGAGGTCGGGGCTTTGTTGATTTTGTGCTCCTTACCGATAGTTGGGATAGCTTGGATATGGCTGTAAGTAATTCAATATCTAATTATTCAAAGCTGAAGTTTGAGGATCTAATAGGTGTGATTCTAAGCGAGAAAATGTGAAGGAAGAGCACTAGAGATTCTTCTACTTCTGGAAACACTTTGATGGTGGAGAGTAGAGGGAGATAAAAGAATATAGGGAAAGGTAACCTTGGGAAGTCGAATGATCGCGGAAGGTCAAAGTCCAAGAGTAAGTTAGAATGTTGGCATTGTGGGAAGGTTGGTCATGCTCAGAAAGATTGTTGAGCTCTTTGGAATAAGAAGAACATGAAGGAGGAAACTAAATAGGTAAATGTGGCAGCAGGTGATGTTTATCATGATGCATTAATTCTTTCTTTAGATAATATTGTTGAGTCTTGGGTGTTAGATTCAGGGGTTCTTTCCATGCCACCCCACATAGACATTACTTTACTGATTTTGTTCAAGGATATTTTGGACATGTATATCTTTGTGATGATGAACCATGCATAATAGTAGGGAAAGGTTGTGTTCAAGTGAAAATATAGTATGGGAACACATGGCTACGTAAGGATGTCAGGAATGTTCCTAAGTTGAGGTGAAACTTGATATCAGCGGGTTAGTTGGGTAGTGATGGCTGTAAGGTTAGTTTTACATCAGATTCTTGGAAGGTTACCAAGGGATCTTTTGTGGGTTGCAAGAGGTAAGAAAATGGATAATTTGTATTTAATCGGTGGTGCTGATTATTGTAATTTAGTTGCTACGATGGAGATACAACTTTGTGGCACCGAGACTCGGTCATATGAGTCAAAAGGGCATGCAGATTATAACGGACATGTTTCTTGGATTAAAGGAGTTAGATTTAGACTTACGTGAGGACCGTATTTATGGAAAACAAAAGCGAGTGAGATTACTCAAGGTTGGACCTACTAGGAATAAGGGTAAGTTGGATTTAGTGCATACGAGATGTATGGGGCCAGCTAAGGTAAACTCTATTGGTGGATCATGTTATTATGTCACTTTCATTGATGATGCAACTAGAAAATTTTGGGTATATTGCATTAGATGTGTTTGAAACCTTCAAAAGATGGAAATTCTTGGTTGAGAATGAAACAGGTCTCAAGTTGAAATGTCTTAGGTCGAATAATGGAGGGGAGTATTGCAGCAATGAATTTATTTATTACTAGTTCGGTAAATGGGATCTAGGAAAAGAACGGTTCCGATACTCCACATGAAAATGGAGTGTCAGAGAGAATGAATAGGAAAATCATGGAGAGTGCTAGGTACATGAGGTTACATGCGGGGTTGCCACTCATGTTTTGGGTGGAAGTAGTGAGCACAACTATTTAATTTATTAACGAGAGGACCCTCTATCACTTTGGATGGAGGTATACCTGAGGAGGCTTGGTCTGGTAAGAAAATTGATTACTCATTTCTTAGAGTATTTGGATGTGAGGTATTTGTTCACATTGATAAAGATGATAGGACCAAGTTAGAGGCTAAGTCTGAGAAATACACCTTTGTTGGATATGGTGAGGATGACTTTTGTTTCCGTGTTTGGAGTCTTAAGGAAAAGAAAATATTTTGGTCTAGAGATATTGTCTTTAATGAAAAATTCATGTATAAAGATCAGTTGCAGGAACAGAAAGAGGAATCAAAGAAAGAATACACAGTGTTAGAGGACATTGTGGACAACAAGGTGTCCAAGGGGCTGGTTCAGGTGTAGCATGTTCCGGCATAGCCAGTTCAGAACCTACTCATCAGAACCCCAAACTCCTGAGGTGAGGTCTTCTAGGGTAAGAAGGGAACCTGAACGATTTACTCCATCTTTGAATTATTTATTGCTCACTGATAGTGGAGAGCCGAGTTCTTTGAGGAAGTAGTGCAGGTGGATGTTAGGAAGAAGTGGGAGCAGGCCATGGATGAAGAGCATAGATCTCTTATGGAAAACCAGACTTGGGATCTAGTGGAGCTACCCGAGGGAAAGAGAGCATTGTAGAAAAAGTGGGTGTATAGAATCAAAGAGGAAGATGGAGGCAAGAAAATATACAAGGCCCGGTTGGTGGTCAAGGGATTTTCATAGAAGAAAGGTATAGAATTTGATGAAATTTTTTCTCCTATTGTTAAAATGACTTCTATTAGAACTGTTCTTGGTTTAGTAGCAGTAGAAGACCTACACTTAGAGCAGTTGGATGTGAAGATTGCATTCCTTCATGGTGAGTTGGAGGAGGAATTGTATATGCAGCAGCCACAAGGTTATGAGGTCAAAGGGAAGGAGAGGTTAGTGTGTAAATTGAAGAAGATCTTGTATGGCTTGAAACAAGATCCATGGAAGTGGTACAAGAAGTTTGATAGTTTTATGTAGGAGCAGGGTTACTCCAGTGTCACTCAGACCATTTTGTGTACATTAAGAAGTTTCTTGATGGTAGTTATATTATTCAAAGGTGCATGTATTTGGATGATATGCTTGTTGCGGGAAGAACAGTAGGAAATAAAGGTACTTAAGAAGCAACTAGGTGACTCCTTTCATATGAAGGATTTGGGTGCAACAAAAAAATAGGACTTGGTATGAAAATAACTTGGAAGAGGAAGGAGAGGAATTTGGTGTTATCTCAAGAAGAGTACATAAAGAAGGTCTTGGAGAGGTTTAGTATGCAGGATGTTAAACTGGTTAGTACCCCTTTGGCAAGTCACTTTAAATTATCAAAGGAGAAGAGTCCCAAGACTGAGGAGGATAAAATCTAGATGTCCAAGGTACTGTACTCATCAGTGGTTGGTAGCTTGATGTATGCTATGGTATGCACTAGGCCTGACATTTCCCATGCAGTGGGAGTAGTGAGTAGGTTTATGAGTGATCCAGGTAGAGAGCACTGATAGTAGCAGTGAAGTGGATCCTTCGGTATTTGAGAGGGACCATGGGAGAAACATTGTGTTTCGATGGATCAGACACTACATTGCGTGGTTATGTAGATTCAGACATGGCAGGAGATTTGGACAGCAGGAGGAGCACGATAGGTTATGTATTTATGGTTGGTGATACAATGGTGAGTTGGATTTCATGGTTACAAAAGGTTGTGGCTTTGTCAACCACAGAGGCTGAGTATGTTTCTACCACAGAGGCAAGCAAGGAGATGATTTGGCTACAACAGTTTCTTGATGAGTTGGGTCATAAGCAAGAAGTTGGGAGACTACACAATGATAGTCAAAGCACTATTCATTTAGTGAAGAACTCGATTTTCACTCTAAGACAAAGCACATTCAACTAAGATATAATTTCATCAAGGTAGCTTTGGAAGAAGATAAGTTGAAGCTGGAAAAGATTCATACCAGTCAGAATCCTATGGATATGATGACCAAGGTAGTCACAAGGGAGAAGTTGAAGTTGTGTTCAAATTTGATTGGCCTTCATGGTTGATAATGAAGGGTTGAGAACTTTTATTAGTAGGAATAGTCTCCAAGTGGAAGATTGTTGGGGTATGGAGCCTGCATTTTGTTTTTCTCAAATCAAGGTATTGAAGTGTGGAGTTTGAATTGGGAAGATGAAAGGTCATGACCATTTCTTTTCTAGCCATGGGAAGATGAAAGGTCATGACAGTTTCTTTTCTAGCCATGGGAAGATGAAAGGTCATGACTTTCAAACTTCTAGGGTTGGATTTTGGACTTCTTAAAGGATTGTAATCCTATAAATAGAGGTGTTAGGGTATCTTGAAGATATATTGTGTGTTCAAGAGGTCTTGAGTATTAGTCATCAAGAGGTGATCAAGAGTGATCAAGGTTAAGCAATTGGATGTCAATTGTAGTTTAGATGTGGTTTAGAATTTTGGAATTGTTGTGAGTTCATAACGAGAGAAGACTGTGAGAGTTGTTTTACTCTTGTTGATAATAAAATCTAAGAAATTTCTTGGTGGATGTATCCCACATTGGGTTAACCACTTTAAATCTCATCTTGTCTCATTTTTGCATTATTTATTTATGTTGTTATATTTATGCATGTATACTTCTACTATATAGTTTCCTACTACTTGTGATTTGAGGAATTTTTTCCACACATTTGTTCTCTAATTCCTAACACAAGTACATGAAGACAAAACCACAACACATGAAGGATTGGGACATTATAAAAATAATTTAAGGAAAACTTTCTTTATCCTGTGGCACCAACAAAGTGTCGAAAAATGAGAGGTTTGATTCATAAAGAAGGAGAAACTAAAATAATTTGGTTATTGATTCAAAAATGTGGCAAGAATGCTTTGGAAGAACCTCTAATAGATAAATAAAGGATTGAATGTTTTATGTTTGGCATATTACCTTACTTGAGAGCATATCTAAATGGGAATGTTTTTACAAGTTTGTGGATGTGATATAAATGTTCACAATACTAGAATCCCAACCATGGAGTAGGGAAGGAGAAAATTATATCAAGACAAAATTAGAAAGGGTTTAAGTAAAATTAGAAAAACTAAACGTACAAGATATTCGAGAGAAAAGAATATTTAATAACTAATTAACCTCTAGAAAACCCGCAAGACAAAATATTTGGTGTACATATGTTGCGTAGAAGTTCATAGTAATATAGAATGTCCCTATCTAGATAAACTTAAAAGAATGGCAACAGTAAGACAACACTCATAAGAAAAGGCATATTCTAGCAACATACCAACATCCGAGAGAACTTGGTGTAGAATATGCGAGTTTTAGATTAACATACATAGGACACCTACCCACTAATGGAAGTATCTCCACATACAAAAAAAATCATGTATTACACTTACGGCTCATTTAACCACTATCACCACACTTATCATGTAGTGGATACAATGGAAGATTTAAAAGAATATAACACCTGATGAGTAATGGCCACACGTTAAAATACACTACCCAAACCACCAACACAACAACCTTCCATGGTATAATTACTGAAAATAACCACCCCACCACAATACTAAGGCTATCGAGGTGGTACAACACAATACAAAGGAGACTATCAAGGAAACAAATACAACACCAACTACCAAAGCTATGGTGGGGGGTATAGAGGTGGATATAAAGGAGGTTATCAAGGAGGTTACATGGGAGGATACAAAAACTATCAAGGAGGTAGGGAATATCAGGGATACCAAGGAAGAGGTTATCAAGGGTACCAAGGTAGAGAAAACCAAAATAATCATGGAAATGGACCACAAGAAAGAAAACCACCGAATTGTTATAAATGCGGAAAATATGGATAAATAACATGAAATTGCACTAAACTAGAACCTTGTGGATTCTTTCATGCACGGGGAACACATGACTCATTCAGTTGCTCCATATTAATGCAATTTTACCACAATTGAGGGATAAAATCAGAATCCTTGTGAAATGATGCTCAAAATTATGCATAACATTTAATTAGAATACCAAGAGATGAAACATAGTCCTTTGATGATAGAAAGTGGAGAAAGGGGAAAGCTTCTAGTTCTGAAAAAGTAAAAATAGAAAATACTACAGAAAAATAAGAGTCCAAAGAAAACTACTTTAAAATATAAAGTAACAAGAAAGTAGAAAGTGAAAATGACAAAACACTCTACATAGTTGTGGTAACTACTAGAAGCGGCCACACAAAGGAACAATGAAATAAAATAATAATAATAATCAGACCACTAGGGAAGAAGATACATCTAGTGAAGAAGAGTGGAACTCAAAATGGTTTAAAATGGAATTGCACGATAAAGAAGTAATAAAAAGAAAGAGGTGATAAAGAAATCTCAAAAAAGCAAAGCAATAGAAGAAAAAAATGGAAGAAGAGGTGAATGACCTTAAGGAAATAACACGATTAACCATGGGACATAGATTAGTAGAATAACTAATTTTTTTGCAAATATTGGAACAAAGAAGATAAAATGAATAATGCTAAGTGGATTAAGGACACACATAAAAGAAAAGGAAAAATTTCTTCTGCACTCAAAGAATATGGTAGAAATCTACGATATACCTAGATATTGAGATCTGTGAAACAACAATAACCAAAATACTACTTGACCTCGAGTCAATGTAAATATAAATTCAAAATCTATATAGGAGAAACTTGAAATACCTTGCTTGGATGTCACAAGATATGACACTTGCATCATAGATGGATCAAAGAAATCCACAAAGTGGGAGTATTGCGGGGATATAGAAGTTAATTTCATGAGGATAAAGAAAACTAAAGATTTCCCCTTTGTACTTTATATTTTAGCTTGTTGGACTACTATAGGGTTTCTCTTGGAAGATTTATATGTGTCTATGAGTTTAATAAATTCTATGCTTCTAATACTTATGATCATTTTATAACATCATGTACACTTTGTGCATCACTTAGGAACATGCCATATGACTAGAAGACTTTGTGTGTGCTTCAAAATTCACATTATTGCTTATTAAATCATGATAAATCTATGTAATGCAATACAATTTTTTTGTTAGATATGAGGACACCAAATTCTCACAACACTTCACAATTCATCACAAAATTGTGAGTGCAATGAGAGTAGTCGTAGTATCTCACAACACTACGGAGTACTCATAGCCATTTCCAGCCCATTGTAACACTATAAAACACTCACCGTAATGCCCCTACCATCCTTTCAACTGTACTTGCTCATTGGAATGTGGATTGCAACGTTGACATGTGATTTTTCTTGAGTTGTTGCTCTGTTGAACTGATTAAATCATGTTTCTAGATTGAAGTTTATCTTAGTTGAGATTTGTGTAACTAATCATCCATTAAATTGTAAAGTACTCTTGAATTGTGATGTTTTATTTAATTGGTTTGTGAAATGAACATGATGTCTGCAGTTGTGGAAAGTTTAATTTTTGTTCTTGGGACCAATTGGTGAACTGGTAATTTGGAAAATTATTTTAAGTCAATGACGATCGATTTTCATTATTATTGGGAATCGATTAAGAGCATACCTCAGATCAGTTTCATTGATCTGAGGCATTCCCTTAATTTGATTAACTCTAGAAATTACAGTTGTTCACTGTTTTTGGATTATCTATGTTGCACTAATTGATCCTAGTGACTTGTTCTAGTTTTCCTATGATTCAGTCCCATAATCAAGGCCAGAAAGTTCCAAGAGATGGCTCAAGGCGATGCTACCTTGTTTGGAAACATCGTCCCTTTGGTAAGATTTGGTTGTGATAGTTATTAAGCTTACACTTCGCTACTATTATTCTAATAATGTTAAAGGTTCTAATGACCTAACCTAAGACCTAAGGCATGTAGATTATTTTGGTTTCTTGGGAACCTAACCTAAATTGATCTATGCCTAATTTGATGTCACTAAGCTAACCTAAGCCCTAACCTATAATGGTGAAGGGGGACTTAGACTATAAATTTTAACTTGAATAATAATTTGAGTGACATTAAGGATGGATGCATGTTTAATTGGGGTCGGTGGTTTCTGCCACCCTTGCATGTACTGGAATTTGAATTCAATGCCATTAATGGCAGGCCATGACACACACCTTAGTGGCAAGCCAAAAATTAAAATGGAAAGTTACTAAAAGTGGTGATAAATGTGATCATGGATTTTCCCGGGCAATTATGTGTGACCCAAAATGGAGATAGAGGAAGTTGGTGGGAGCAGGAAATTTGGTCTGTCTTGGTAGGAATTGATGATTTGGAAAAATGTGCCAAAAATACCTAAGGAAAATTTGTCGACTCGACAAAGGTAGTATTTTTGTTTTGGGTTTCCATTTGGTCATTTTTTATTTTCTCTCTCTCGCTCTACGAATGAAGGTTTTGAGTTTTGATCTAGTTCTTGTTTTTGTTTATTGGAATCTCTACTCCTCTGGTTTGTGGAGATGATGTTTAGGAGGATTATAATTGGAAAAGAGGGAGATTTTTTTTTGGCCGCTTCAACTGTGGAAGCTATCATGGAATTGGAAGAAGGATCCTGGGAGCTGGAAGAAGACTTCAGGAAGCTCTACCAGGCATGATAGGCTCTAATCCCTTACAAAAAATTGTTCTATCTAATTGATTCATTAAAATAACTCTTCTTATTATAGAAAGCATTTTGGGGTTTTGGGTTTTTACTATTGCATGGTAAAATGGAATTTTTGCTTGGTAAGTAGTTATTGGAACTGGTTTTTGATCATGCCATTGTATTTTTGCCTTATCATGGTGATGAAGTTGGTTTTCTTCACATGTCTATTTTGGAATGTTTGTAAATAATTCCTTGACTGTAATGGAAGGATAAAATGTTGTTTTCTAGTTGCATGTGTGGATACTCTTAAATCAGGGTTGTAATGTTGCTATCGACCTCTGTATTATTATTTCTATGGCTATGGTATGGCATTTTCTTATCTTTTTGGGAAACAATGACCCTATGTTGTGGGTCGAACTTGAATTTTATTTCTCAGTCGATAAGATTGTATCATTTCGTGTTAAGGTTGTTTGGCTTGGTTGAGTTTTATTTTGGTTCGAATAAGATCATATCGTTTTTTGTGCAAAGTTTTTTGGTTGGGTTGTGTTTTATTTTGGTTTGAATGATCGAACCCTTCAATCTTGTAACTATGGATTCAGGTAAATGATTTGAACACCCTCGTTTGGATGAATGGTTGTTTGAACCCAGTCGGTCTGGATTTTGGTTATCTCCTTTTCGATGTTCATTTTGAGGAAGGTTGTCGATTTTGACAACCCAGTCAAGTTGGAGTGCAACTGTGATTTTGGGGTAATATTTTTCACCTGCCATGACTTAACGTGTTCACCCTGGGTGTTGAGTAAATCTTGGGACTGTTATTCGACTTAACCATTCGGTTTGAATTCCTTACACCATGGATGGGATATTTTGTTGCCTAGGTCATAAGAATGTTTGGGTATATTGTTGTGTGAATGAGTAGGAGGTGGTCTGGTTTGGTTTGGCCATAGCAGTGACTGTTCAAACCAAGGTAGTTAATGGCTACCAGATTATTGTGATTCCTTTTACGAACTATTTGGGTCTTAGGTAGACTTCCAATTTGATAACAATATGCTAAAATATTATATCTTTGAATATGTTTAAGTTTGTTCACTGTTCTCTTCTTACCTTAAACAATTAAGGTTGGGGTCTCAATGTACTAGTTAGATGATTTATCGACTTTCCTTTGAGTGTTGATAAAGCTAACTCCTCTCGATACTTGATCATATGAAGATGATCATAAATATCATTAATTAATTGCTATAATGTTGGTCACGTCTGCGAGTCTTCTCTTGCCTTAGTTCAATCACTTGTTCTAAATCTGAATGATGTACTCGAACTGATATGATTCTTATCTGACTTGTATGGAATACTTGCATTTCTTGCACTATCTCCTTGATGATTTATATATATGTTGTATATATTCAATGCATCTCATGCACTCTGAATTTGGTTGAAGCCAAGTTATTCTAGTTTAGTTGCTTTTTTGATAGGCTAAAACGAAATTGGGCCTTGAGAGCTCATTGTTATTATTTCTATAACCAGTTGTATAGATCATGTCCAACCTTTAGAACATTGGAACATTTGGACTGAATGCAAATTTGAATGTAACTGATTGGACTTGAGAGAAATGTTTTAATCATGTAGTATGGGTTACATGATTAAGGAATTTCTACTCATGTTTGCTATCTACTCGCAGTATACTTGGATTTGCATCATTAGTGTGATATTACGTAAGTGAGAATGTATACTTGCATGTTTATGGATTACTTGTTGACTAAACTTGGATGATTACTAGAACTAATTTGTGAATAAGTCTTCTAGTTGATAGAAATCAGAATTGTTATATGCTAACACTGTAGGATTGTGATCCGCTTGAGTATGATGTTGCTGAATTGTTCAAACAGAAAAGATTTTTCTAAACCCTTGACTGATTTCTATTAATAAGAAGTGTTCCTTTTCGAAGTTGTTAGATAGAACATATGGTTCCAAGGATTTAGTTTCTATCATGCTCAATTCAAATGAACTGACAGATGCTAACACTTTTACAGATAAGTTTCATGAAAAATAAAAAGGGAAAGAGGAAGACTTATGGAAAGTTGCATTTATTCTATTGCTTGAGGAAATGTAGTTTGATGAAATGATTATGTTTCATTTTCTAAACTATTCTTGGGAATAAGTGCCTAGGGCCTAAGGCCAATTTTGTAAATCTATGGAAAGAACTTGATTATTTCTTGTCATCTTGAAATGTTGTCTTAAATTGGAAATGATGAAGGTTGTTGCTTGAATCATTATTTCTTGATTGGATTAGCTAAAGGAAATGGTGTCTTCAATGAAATAGTTATTTTACTTGAAAAGTGAGCTTGTTGGTAATCTGTTGATTTACATTTCTTCACTTCTTGGCATTAATTTATAACCTTGGGAAAGTTAAGGGCACTTACATTGTTATTATGTAGCAAGGAATATTAATGTTGATCTCTGGATATGCAAAGGGAATAAATAGGGATCTTTACCTTGCAAGTGACTTGAATGAAATGATTGTTGGCTGTTGTAACTTTTATTTGCTGAATTCATTTGATTAAGACAAATAAAGAGTAAGTTATACTTAGCAAGTCATATGTTAAGGAATCTAAATCATGAATGACTAGTGTCTAATTATATCTTTATGAAACAACACAATCATGACTGTTTTATGAGGAACGTTATGAACTCTAAAGGGATACATGATTGTAATAATGGTTTTGGACCATAGGAATAATCACACAGTACTTAATCTTATTAAGTACATATAGGAATCCACTTTGGGAAAGGGGTCTAAGTGATTATACCATAATGAATTATGTCCATCTAAATTGACGATGAGGTACATCGATGAAATGGAATTGTGTTAATGAAGGATAGAAATGATAATGGGGTTAGAAGTATAATGAACCTAACCTTAAGGCATTAAGAGCATGGTTCTTCTTTCGTAATAATGAAGCTATAAGCATGATACACATTTGATTTGTACGCATGAAACAATTATACTATGAAAACTTGAATTCAAGGGATGTTCACTATTGGATGATAGAATGAACCCTTCGAATAACTATGAGTTGGACGTAAGATGTCCTTCTACCATAGATGAGTTACACTTAAGGGATTAAGTTTAACTAAGTAATTTTGGTTTGAATAAGTTGAATGACTTAAAGGAAGTAAATGTAAGTCATGAGATTAATGTGGGTCGAATATATAAGATCCGATTAGGAGTTATTAAAATGAATTTAAATGCTCCTTAAGGTATAATTGGATGAATGAGGCTATTTCCCTACAACATACTTGCATGATGTTCTAAAGGTATAAAAGTAAACTAATGAAGGTTTCTTACTTAAGAGAATAAGTAATGAGAAGGAATGAACCTGTAGATCCTTCTAGTTAACTTAAGTAGAAACATAATGTTTCTTGATGGAACGATTGATAGGACCCGAGTTAGTCCTTAGGAACGACACCTAAAGGCTGAAAATAACTAGGGTGGGATTAACAAGCTACAAATTAAAGGTATTAATGAACTTGTTAAGGAAGGAGGTTTAGATTCTAGAACTTAATGGGCTGTTGCAACATAACCACTATTGCACATAGTACCCATCCAATGACGGGGTTCATTGGGTGGTTACTTGTGGAGTAGTCGTTATGGCATAATAATCCATTCAACTCCACTAATCAAGACTCGTATCAAATGAGATCTCAATTCATTGTTAAACACTAGGTAGTGATAAGTCCATGGTCTATGGTTGATGTCGGCTTGCGTTGACTATGGGTGATGAAGTGTACTCAAAATGACATGGGTCAATTCGAATACACTTGATGACCCTTAATCACCGTAAGTGGATCATCTACCCTAGCCCATGTGGGTTATCTCTTCCTAGCGTCTAACATAGAAATGAGAAGGATTGATAGGAGTAAAAAAAGTCTAATCAAGATAACAATTTTGAGTGTGGTGAAAGACATATTCCTTCATGACGAGTATGTCATCTCGAAATATAGGCATGGAAAACATGTCTGAAACTTTGGCCAAAGTATCGCAAGCTGACTGGTTGCGTTGTCTTAAATTCACTAGACTAAGGTGCAGGGATATAGGATGGGTACTGTAACAAGTACCTAGATAAGCCCTTGGTCAGTTGCACTTGATGAGCCCTTGAATGAAAAAGGGAAACCAAAGTATACCAAGTATACTATTAAATGAAATATGAGAGATCGGTTGTACACCGAGTCATAACAACTGCATATGGTTACTTGTTGTAGGATTGATTAAAGCAAGTTTAATGTGGTTCTAAATGTTGAATTTAGAACAGTGAACATTAGTGTATATTAAAAAAAAAAATCCCTTGCTTTTGTAATCATGAAATAGGGATGTTACACTCACATCACTTTACGCAACACTTTATATACAAATTTGCATAATTTGATGCTTGTCAAATACCCCCAAAAAGTCACCGACCATATGGACACTTTGCATCATGCCAAGTGACACCTCTAAGGTGTGATATACCAAAACATGATAGCATTTTGTGCACACACGGTAGTCAAGCCTTGTAATGTTTGAAAAATAAAGAATAACACGTAAGCTCAATTGTTTCAACTCCGTAATGGTTCTTTGTGCCTTCATAACTTGCAATATAAATTTATACATTTTTACAATAGATGGCAAGTAGATAGGTAAAAGCTAAGCATATATCTCCTTTGAGAGTGCCATGTACAAAATGTGCACATATAGATAAACATATTTATTGTTATTAGTTTAATATCTTCTTGATTTCATTTTATAGTATTATTTTTGCATACGCCTACAACCCTTGTAGATCTCTATGTAGAATGCTCTTCCCTGAACCACGTAAAATCTGAATCAAGAAAGATAGGGATTGAAATATATAGGTATACAATTTATTTTGAAATCCAATAAGATTAAGAGAATAGATTCACCCATATACTTCACCATAAAGTTCAAAATTTTATTTTATTTTTATATTATATTAAACATTCATAAGATTATAAAAATAATTATGACTCAAAAATAATGATAGTACAAGGATAGGGCATAAAGAGCACGTTAGAGGGCTTCTAGATAAACTCTTAGACAATGAAGGATGACATGCCAAATACTTTACCAATCGGTTACCATTACTTTTCCACGTGTAAAGCTTCATGTAACTCTTTCTCACAAATGCCAAAGAATTTGACTTGTAATATAAAAGTCAAGAATAATCTTTTAAGAAAAGATGGAATAGCAAGTTTGTGTAGCTATGAATAAGCATCAATGCCCCTTGTTTAAAGGATGGAATAATTCTATATTATTATTTGTAAATAAAGAATTATAAAATTAAGAATATACCATGAATTTTATATATAGTTAGGATTGTGGTTCTATTTTCTAGTAAGCAATAGATTATAAGCAGGATACATATAATGAATGTTTGTCACACTATTCTTTTAACTCTAAATCTGTACTCGATAATATATTATGGTGTATCCTCACCATAACACAACAACCCTTTCAAATAACTTCACAAATATGAAAAGAGGCCCACAAAACTAAGATTAAGGTTACAATACATTATTGGAGTTGGACTAGACGGGGCCATCTCATCCACTTGAAAATGATAAATCAAAGCAGACGACAGGGATGAAGTCTAAGCAAAGCAAAAGTGTAAGCCTACCGGGCCCATGGCTGGTAGACTGTAATGTGATTTGGAGACTTGGAGCATCAAGGTCTTGCAATGCTTTTGGTATGGCAGCCCATCAGATGGGATTGGGTGCCAACACAATAATGACCACACATCGATCAATCTTCCATGATAAGATTATGGATTATCATAATATAGTTGAATTGAATTGCTAACCAGAGATGAATAACATGCCAAGGGCAAGAAGAGATACAGAGAGATGAATAATATGCCGACAACAAGGCTGGGATTTTGTCTGTTTTTGGGTTTGTTGGGGCTCATCTCTTTGTCGACTGCCATTGTTGCTGAATTCAAACATACCAAGGTAAATTAATGTCTGGTATACTGATTTTCGTTGGTTTATGCCTCAATTGGCATTCATGGCAGTTGGGTCTTATGGAGGAAATGGTTTGTGGTGTAATTGTGTGAATTTACTGTGTTGCAGGCTGATGAGGTGAGGTACGAACATGGTGAATGTACCCTTCCGAGCAGCCCTGCATTGTGGCTGGCAAGCGTGGCAGCCATAGCCCTGGTTGTTGCTCAATTGTTAGCCAATGCCATGGGAGGCTGCGTCTGTTGTTGTACAAAATATGTGCACAAAATCCCTCCAGAAACAGATCCATTGCTATTCTCTGCCTCTTCTTCTCTTGGTAAGAATGAATGCAATTACATTACTGTTTCTTGAAATATTTCACTTTTACTTTTGCTACAGTTAGAAGGATACAGATTTTAATAATTTCCACAAGCTCAAAACAATTAATTAGACTGAAAAACAGAAGGTATTGTAATTTGTGTCTTAAGAGTAAAATAGTCTTGCATATGTTCTCCATTGAAAGTTTGTCTTGCTGTTATTAATTCTGTTTAAGAGTCGTTTGCTCTTTTTGTTTGGATTGAAAGACGTACTTTCATTAATAAAAATATAAAAATATGAGGTTAACTGTATAAAAAAATTGGTAGAAAGAAACTCGCTTTAAAAATAGAACTAATTGTTCACTTTGTCAATGTTTTCTTCTATAAAGACCCTTCTTAAGCTGTTTAGATTGTTAATTTGAATGCTATTATGATATAGTGTTATTTTATCTTTACAACATCTAAAGTGCAGAAATGATTTATTTTGTATATATAAATTGGTACTGTCTGGATTTTAGTTGTGTTATGAGCATCTTCATTTATCATTTGGTTTTTATTTTGAAGAAGTTTTAGAGAGCAAACATATTTTTAATATAGTAAGTATCAAATATATTATTCAGAAGAAATTATTCACCAGAAATCCATTTATACTAAAATATAAAGATCCCAACACCAAAAGAAAAAGATGAGACTGAAATCATACCCTATTTAAACTGTTTATCCTTCAATCCATTAAAAATAGTATTTGACATTTGTTAAGCTAGATTTAATTTTATAGTGTTATGAATTAATGGGACGTAGTTGAACAGGGTAACTTTCGGATGTGCGCTTTTTCTTTTGGTGGCGGGGGCGAGCATGAATGAGAGACAGCCTTACAAAAACAGTGGATGGAGAGGGAGTGCTTTGTTGTGAAGAAGGGAATATTTGCTTCTGCAGGGCTGTTGTCATTTCTTACTGTCATCTTCAGCACTGTTTTTACTTGGCCATAACGACAAAGAAGGTTCAAGACGAGACTGTTACTGGAGGACCCCATCAACATATAGCACTTGCTGTGGATGGAACCAAGGACCCCTCTTCCAAAGTACAAGCAGTGGTGTGACTAAGTTTATTAAAAAAAAAAAAAAAAGAGGATTTTTATAGTCATAGAAGTAATTCTACATGTATTGAAAATATATGTCTGAATTTACGTATATATTTGGAGGCAGACGAATAAGAGATTTTACGGAATGTCACATTTAAATGAATTTAGAGGCACAATATAAGAGATTTAGGAAATGTTACATTTAGATTGGCCATTCTTTTTATGTTTTATCTTCCTTTAGAAGCAATAAGGAAATTATTTTCCAGGGTTTAGTGTTTCCATTGTGAGAGGCACAAAGTGTAGCATATATTGAAGAGGTCACTCATTTTTCCTTAAATTTATTATATTAGAATAACAAATTGTTTCAAGGTGTTTAATTTTGTAAAGTGTGGGATCATGTTAGATCATTTATTGTCGATAAATAATGTCTACTTATTTGACAACAAAAATCTACATTATCTCGAGTATGGCGTAGAGTTTCTTTATTTGTTCCGACGATGATAAAATACAATTAAAACACTTTAAAAACAAAAAAATAAACTTCCATATAGCGAAGGGAAAATTCAAATTTAACATGGCCTAATCAAGCTATAGATTGTAGTGGAAGTGGGCTGCAAACATGCAAAGTTTTCTGGGAGGAAATCTAGAAGTAGATATAAATGAGTAACATCATTGCATAGAATGGGAAGCATTTTTTTGGCCAAAGCAAGGAAGAGGAAACTTGTTTGGAACTCATACAATCTCCCCTAAAAAAACTATGTAGAAAAAAACTGTGAGAACGTATTAGAGTTTGGTTTGGTAATAAGTGTAAAAAAATGAGAAGTCTAGTTTTTTTTTGGTGAGGTGACAACATAATAAGGTAGTATGAATGCATGTGAATAATGAGAAGGGAGGGAAAGGGGATAAAACTAGGTATCTAATCTAGAATAGGTTTCTTTTGTAAGAACCAACAATGTTTATAAAAGAGTGACATCTTATATACGAGGTTTAAATGAAAGAAGTAGTGTTTGAAGCAAAGGTAGAGGTAAACAAGATAACAATGAGCTTTTAAGTAGTAGGATGGGCATGGTCCCGCTTTTATCAATCTTGTGTTGTAGGGGCTATAACTAATGTTTTTATTTTTTTGGTTTGTTGTGAATTATTTATGTTATAAATTATTTTCTTTGTGTTTTTATTCGGAAGAGTCTATCCATTGTATATGAACTTGTAAGGTTGAATGGTCAACCAACTAATGGGCTATTTACCACCTTTTTGGGGTGCTTTTTTATTAGTTGGTTGACCATTCAACCTTGCAAATATATGTGATCTTCAGGTTGAGTGTCTTCATCCTCAAAGTGTTGAAGAATTTTTGTTTTCACAAGTAGGTCCGTGATAAGCTGTAGAGCGGGAATACAAGAGCAATCGAACATACTTTCGGTGTTCAATGTATATCACATCAAATTCAATTTAATCTATAGAGTAACTTTCACAAATGTCTATAAATTACTAGCAAACTAATCTATAAACAAAAGCAATAAATTGGGATTGGAGTGTGGCAGAAATGTGATGCAATCAATGTAAGGGTCCCTAAGTGAAGGCATAACATCACATGACCACTTGTCAAAGTTGGACCTCACCGAAGAAATATCTCAGGAACAACAGTTTAATTAGAATACAAAAATGCTTTTCTATTTATGAAAGGAAAGACTACATAATTTTGCACAATAGCTTAACCACCAATTACATTCTTAGAACAAAGACTCTTCCAAAATCATTCTAAGGATTCCAATCACAAACCTATCATAAGCTTGCAAACTCTATGAAGCTTCTATAGAACCACACTTGACTCATACTTAACTAGGAATTCGACCTCAATTTCTCTAATCAAGATACAAGAGATATTTTACAAGTTCAAAACCCCATTATTTATAGAATTCATAGAACTCGTAGGAGAACAAGATTCCTTTAATAATAAAAGGTTCCCATTGGTCATTAAAACATGCACCTGCGTCTTGGATCTAGAAGAATCGAGTTTTTGAGACAAAAATGGAACTGTCTCCAAGTTGTGGGACCTTGCGTGCTTGAGACGGATCTCCTGGAGAAGGCCAGTTCCTCTACCTACCTCTAATGCTACTGCTACTCCTAATGCTGAAAGAAAATCCTAGACTAAACATGCCAAGGGACCAGGGATAAAAGGATGTGCAGAAAGGGGAAATCCTAAGCTAAGGAAGGTGATAGCGCCAAGGAAAGGGTCAATCTCTCTCCACGAGTGGCGAAGGAAACAGAGAGGGCGCGAGAAGAGGGAAATGACACGTGCCACGTATCAACACATAGGCTCGGCCTTCTAGCGCACGTAACACATGAACATGGGGACTACAAGTGGGAATACACACAACATGCCAGAAAACGCAGACAGAGAGGTGAAATGTAATGAAAACAAGAACGGGGGACAAGAGTTCCACAAAACATGATTTTATTGCTTAAGGGATGTACACTCGCTTATATTCACGGTAGGAGGTGAGAATATAGTACAGGGACCATGTCAAGGTCTCAAACCTATGAGAAGTTGGCCACCATTTTGGCATGGTGCCATTACAACAAAGAGCGATCCTTCTTAAAAAGCGTAACTCTACTATTTGTAAAAGAAGAAGGAAAGAAGAGAAGAAGAAAGAGAGGGAAACTCAAATTCAAATCTGCAACCATCAACAAGTGATAAATGCCTATAAGTCCTGTGCAAGGTTGTCGGATGTGCTTCCCATGTCTGTTTGGCATGTAGAAGAATCAAGGAGGCAAGATCTAATGAAATCTGGTGGTTGAGATCGATTAGATGTGTGCATTGATGATCAAAATGATGTTTCCCTATTTTTTGCCTACCAAATCCTACTTAAATATGATTTTGAAAAGTCCAACATGGAGTGATGTCAAGACTTTCAAATGAGATCAGTGCATGGGAATCTATGCACTTTGTGTTATCCTCTCAATTTTCCCCACCCTTTCAAATCTAAATTCATGAAAATTGGAGCCCTGTCATGGAAGAAATTCGTGTTTTAAACTCCTCATGACTCTTGTTTTCATTTCCCACGGTGTTTTTAATCATTTTCCTCAGTCTGCTGGCATTAAAACGTTTTACCTATTTTCAATAGATGGGAAATGATTTTGGTTCTCCTTTTATGAGTTTGAAATGCATGGTACCTTGCATCTTTTGTTTTTAACCTTTTACGAGAGAAATAAATTCTTCATCGGGAGCAAAAATGGCATTTTCCGTTTCTGCAACTTTTATGTTCTTTTCCTCACAAATTCTTGCTCGGGAAGGCGAGGCTATGCGTTTGTTTCCCATTGATGCGGTAAATGGTGGGTTTCTTTTTAACTTATTGCTTTTGGTGATTTTGGGAAAAAATGTCAGATTTGCCCCACATCCTCCCCGCCACTGATTGGCTAGAGTAGTTTCAGTAGAGGTTCAGGTTGGTGGATCCATTTTATTTTCTAAGGCATTACGGTGAAAGGGTGAAAGTTCTAAAATGACCCGCGGCCCCACCCAAGCAAAAGGATAAATTTCCAAGTCGAGGCCCATGCTAAATCGTAGGGGGACACGTGTTCACGTCAAAAAGTCAACAGCAGGGGCATGGACTTCAGGGTGAAAGTTGGAATTTTTCCCTTTCCAAAACAGATAAAAAGTGAGGCACATCCCCACAACCAATCAGGTGGCTCCATGTGTTGAAGAATGAAATAGGGACATGTGGCTGTTTTTCAGTTCATAGGTGCTTTGGCAGACCGGAGACTTTGGGAATTTTAGCCTTGTTTCCACAAAGGGTGAAAAGTTCTAAAATGGCCCGTGGCCCCGCCTAAGCGAAAGGAAAAAATTTCTAAGTTGAGGCCTGCAACAAATTAGAAAGAGACACATGGCCTACGTTGAAAAGTCAATGGCAGAGGCACAAACTTTCAGGAAAGTTGGAATTCTTCCCCTTTCTCAAAATAGATAAAGTCTAAAGCAGAAGTGCATCCCCACAACCAATCACATGGTGCCACATGTTCACGTTGAAAAGTCAAAGTGGGCTGGTGGAGATTTTTGAGAATTTGAGCCTTTTTGTTAAAAAAGAGTTTAAATGGTATATTTGAACCACATTTCCTTAGCCACTCAGATGACACCATGTGTTCGGCCTTTAGCGAGCTGCGGGGTGGAGCAAATTGAGAAAATGCACTTTTTCTCCCAAATGTTAGGAAATGCAAATTTTCTCCCCAGGGGCTATCGTTGCTTGGATCTCGCCACGTGTAGGGTCCAAATTTGAAGGTAAAAGGGGGAAAAGATAGCCGAATGCCCTCTTCTAGTTTTTATCGCCATTAACAAACCAGAGCTCTGCAAAACACAAAAATGGATCATTCTCCTTTCTTTTCTCTTTGATTCCTTGTCGTTCCTTCATGAGATGTGTTTTGGATTGGTTTTGGAGCCGAATTGATAAGTTTAAAGAGATGTAAAGTTTAATCATCAGAAAAAGATTTTATTGGGCATACATGATAAAAAGGGATAAAACTTATCAATAAGCACTTGAGTGCTATGAAAGTGGTTAAAAGGTGGAAATGGCAGGACCACATGAAGGAGAAAATCATGAGATGTCCCCTGCTAAAATAATCATGCTCAAACTGACAAAATATTCACCTTTTTGAACCTCCGGTTTTCATGAGTGCATTTGTTTCATGTCACTTTCCAAAAGCGGAT
Organism: Taxus wallichiana var. yunnanensis; assembly: GCA_018340775.1. Lineage (NCBI taxonomy): Eukaryota > Viridiplantae > Streptophyta > Pinopsida > Cupressales > Taxaceae > Taxus > Taxus wallichiana. The sequence goes on from CM031235.1 coordinate 952,583,315, forward strand.
CTGCAACAAACATTATCCCTTTCGGATATTCTTTTCTTGGGGACAAAGTATGGATGTATACGAATTGTTATAAATATATGGCTTTGGCCACAGGAAAAGGGATTCTAGTTTTCTGGGAAGGTTGTAAATTTTGAAGTAATTCAATATAGAAGTTCTTTTCTGTCTTTTTCCTCTGTTATATCTTTCTCTCTCCTTGCTCGATTCAATGGATATTTTGTTTTACATTCAATAGAAACTTTGTGTTTTGGTCTGTGTGAACCTTTAGAACTTTGTGTCTGCAAATTTGCACCGGTGGTGAAGTAATTGATCCTTTTCTTTATTTTCTTGGTTCAATATAAGTCGAGATACTCTGCTATCTATATTTCCCAAAAGTATTGTTTTTATTCCTTCTCCTATCTCTATATTCTCCCATTCCTTCTGATTGATAGTCTTTTAAGTATGAAAACATTCCAGAATATCAGGGTCCAAACATTGAGAGTTATATATCTGTACATTTGTTTTCCCGCTTTCAATAAGGGAACCTCTCCCATTAAAGAGGAGGGACTTGTTGTCCCCTGACTATGGTTTCAACCCATGTTCCATTATGAAACCCAACAATTTTTGGTGACTCCTGGGGAATTCATTGCAAAGTTTTTGGCGACTCCGCTGGGGAATTCATTGCAAATGGATTCTAGTTTTTGAATAATAACTTCTTGATCATCTTTGATCTGGTGACTCCAAGATACACTCGGGGTAGAAGAACCCTTGGGGAAGAAGACCCTCATTTCCAACTTTTGGATCATCAAGGTTTCTCTCTCCCTTCATCAACAAGAAAAAGAAGAGGAACAAGATCTGCAAGCACTCCTCCTGCTAGAGACAAAACTTCTGGGAGTGACATCCCTCAAGATCAAATCAGTCCTAATTTGCATGCTTTGATTCTCACTGGTGTTTCAGTTCCTCTCCAAACAATCTTTCCAAGGATGGCAGCTCCTCTACCTTGGGGCCAAAGGGTTGGGCCTCTTGCTCTTCCCACCATTGCATGAATTGCCTAGAGGAAATAGAAAGAATTTCCCTAAATTCAGAGGTGATGGGAAGGTTCATCTAGATGAACATATTACGGCCTTCATTGTTGCTTGTGGTGTTCTCGGGGTTGAACATGAGGATATCTCTGTTAGAATTTTTGTGGAGACATTACAAGATAATGTTGTTGATTGGTTCTATCATCTCCTGTTGGATCCATCACCAATTGGAACACCATGACAACCCAGTTTGAGCAGCGTTTCAAACATGTTGAGGATGTACATGCCCTCTTGGCCCAAATTTCTCAAATCAAGAAAGAGTCACATGAGCCCATGAGGGAATTTGTGGCCAAATTCAATAGGATGGTTAACAAGATCCCACAAAACACACACCCTGTGGATCAGATTCAGAGATGTTTCTTCCTTAATGCCCAATTTCTTGAAGTGAGCTATGCACTTAGGAGAGCTAATCTTGCCACCTTGATGCTGATTAGAGATTTTTTTAGTGTTGAAGATGATCTGATCATGTCTGGCAAGCTAAGGAGAGATTCATCCAAATCCAAAGCATCTCCTTCTTCCACATCTTCTCCTGGGGCTAGTGTAGATCAGTTGGTACAAAACTTTCTAATGATCTTATTTCCCTCAAAAGTAGTTCACCCAGCTTGCTCCTTATCGTGACATTCCTAGAAAGAACTTTCAGCCTAGAAATCGGTTGCCCTCTACTCAGACTAGACTAGCAATTAAAGGTCCACCTGTTAAAGTTCCATTCAATATAACATGTGAAGTGTTATAGCCTGATGATGAGGAAGAGGATGGGATCTGTGAAGAACATGAAGAGGAAGCTAATGAAGAATTAGAATAGTTGAATGGATCTCATGTCCATTTTCTCACCACTGAAGGTATAGATGAAGAGGATGATTATGAAGAAAGAGTTACAGAGATGAACAATGAATCATATGCTTTGTCATGACTCGTGAGCAAGCCAACAAGAAGGAGAAAGTGGTGTAGCCTGCTAAAAGATCTAAGGAACCTCCTACGGTCATTCCAGTGATTGTAAGGAGAGGAGATCCTATTCCAACTTCTTCCACACCCAAGGTAGGTTTTGTTGTTCCTTCTCATAAAGCTTCTTGCCCTTAAAATGATAAAGTTGATAAGTCAAAAGTTTCATCTACTCCTATCAATGATGCTCCATCTACCTCTGGTTCTTTTGACATTATTGACCATCTCAAGAAAACTAAGATCTAGATCTCAGAGGCTGAATTCTACCAAACCCATCCCAAGGCCTTTGCTAAGATGGTAGACTTTGTAAACTCCAAATCCAAACCTTCATTCCTGTTGGTCGTCAAATAGGACTTTTTAGAAGAGCAACAGTCAGGGGACAAAAAGTCCCTCCTCTTTAATGGGAGAGGTTCCCTTATTCTGAAACGAACTTATTTACAAATACACAGAACATTATTTTATGGTCAAACTTGGATATTACGAAAGTGTTTTCCACAAGGATCATCAGTTACGCCAGGACTGAGGAACGGGAATAAGAAGATGAGCAGAATAGCAACATTCAGAATTATAGATAGCAGAATAATTCTTCGTGTGTGCGAAGCTTCAAAGGATTTGAGACAAGATCATTTGCATTAGCTGAATGGGATTAAATTTAAAGACACAAAGTTCCGTAAATAACCTTTTTCAGATTTGTTAATCAAGGACACAAAGTTCCTTCTTGGTTGTACAAGATCACTGTACTTGCAAAACTGAACAGTATGCAATCAGAGAGACTAAACGAATTAGGAACAAAATGATCTTCACAATATTAAAGGAAAACACAGAGACAACAGGAATCAGATAGACAAAGAACGAAAAGCCCTTTTGTATTGATTTCTTTAAGATCTATTTACACTTTCAACAAAATATCCAAGTTCTTCCTCCTCGCGAATGGCGTGGAAAGGCCATTATATAGATTACAAGTCAGTTACTCTTCGTAACCGTTTCTTTTAACTAAAGAATAGTTAAGTACCGCCAATTGCAATACTTTAACTGATTACAAAGAATACGAAAAGAAAGGAAAGAAGAGGAAAGGAAGGAGAAGGAGACAGGTGGCCGGCTATTGGGAGGGACCCACTATCTTTAGAATCCGCTGCCTGAACTTCTTCAATGACTTAGCTATATCTCTGCCACGAGGGACTGACGTGTTGGTTGCAGACTGAGTCCAAAATCCCAGACATTTCTCCATCTCTTTATCAAACTCGACGTGAGTATGATAGTCTTTGTTTGCTTCTTCAATGGCAGACTGAAGAGAACAAATTTCCTTTATCTTGTCCTTAGAGATGGAGTCTTCCTTGAAAAGATTATCTTTGACAAAAGCTCTGAACTGAGCTTTGATTTCTTGCAAGGACAAGGGAACGCCAGAGTTTTCATCCTGAAGATGACAATGCATATCTTTGAACGCAGCAGCTGCCAGTGTCTTGAAAGCTTCTCCCTTCTGCCAGCTATTCTTCATTTCTCCCACAGCTTCCTCCAGGACTTTGATTTTCCACTCCACGCTGTAGACCCAAGATTTTGACAGATTGTCCTTAGCATCATCGAAAATCTTGTTTGCCAGTAAGATGTTCTCATCTGTCTGGCCCATGAGGCGAAGGTCTACAATGCAACTACTCCAGAGCTTAAGCTCTTTATCCATTACCCCAATAGTAGAGGACAGCTTCTGTTGCAAATTATCTACCTTTCCATGTAGCTTAAAAGCTTCATCGATGAAGTTTAGTCCGGCAACAAGCATGTCATCTACCATGGCTTCGATAGCTCTGCCATAGATAGAATACTTGTGCATATCTTTAATACTTTGCACTTCATCTTGGCTTAGAATTACAGGAGGCGGTAGAGCAAATTAAGGGGTAGGGTCCAAAACTTTGTCCTTAGACAAAAGTGACTTGATAAAACTCGTGAGAACTTGGGCTTGTTCTTCTAGCTGCTCAATAGTCTCTGCCCTTTCTCTACCCTTCCAATGACCCTCAGTGATCATTTCCTGGAGGTTATGAATCTCACCTTCAGAGTAGACTCTCCCATAGGGATCCTCAAAGCTCCAAGTCGATGTCGCAAGTCTCGATTCTGATTTGTCTACTGTGGGCTTAGCAATCTCCAGGAATTGCTGACCTTGAGCATCTGACACAATCTTGGAAGTAGTTCTGGCTTTCTTGGCGCGAGAAGGAGTGGTGCCCAACAAGGCTGCTACAGCATCAAAATTTGGTCCCAAGCTTTAAGAGGAGGATTTCCTCTTCCTTTGTCAACCGCAGGTCAGCACCCAAGCAAAAGAGGAAGAAGAATCTGCAGGAGAAGCAAGGGGACCAAGAGACAGGGAGCTCATGACACTCAAGGTCTGTGCAGCTGCCGACTCAAGCTGAGATGTGGGTAGAACACTGGAGGCAATGGCGGTAGAAGAATCGTAGTACACTGGAAGTTCAAAGGCTCTAGACCTCCTTATCTCTGCTGGATTTTCAGAACACTTGCAGGAGTTGGCATCTCACTATCTTCACTTTCACTGAGAACGATGATGTTCTCTGGCCCTATAGGCAATTCTGCCTGTTTTCTTGGAGGGTCATTCTCATGGGCTCCTTCTTTACCTCTTTGAGTTTCTTCTTGTATACCTGGGTAGATGGAGAAGGAGTAGATTCCACAGTCCCCGAGCCGCTGAGAGGCGATGGGGTTTTCACCGGTGTTCCGTGACTGAACCGATGCCTCTTTTGGGGGTGTCGAACCATCTTTGGAGCTGGATTCTCCCGAGTGCCTCTTGAATTCCCGGATCTTCTTATCCGAACTGCACTTAGTTCTCGATCAAGACTGGAGCAAGAATCTCAAGATCATCTCTCTCTTTCCTGTTCCAATCCAGGTCCTCCAGAGGAGTGTGCTTAATCACATTTTCATACTCATACGAGTATAGTTCAGAATTGTCATCCTGGAGACCTTCAGGAACTTGGTACAGACTGAGTTCTTGGATCAATTGCAGGGAGAACCTGCCACAATGCCTTCTTCTGGCTTCAAAATCATCTGCACAGTCAGCCCAGTAGTCTTCTGTGTCTGCCCTATGATGATAGACTATCTTGATGTTCTGTTCAATGAATCTCTTCAAGTCAAAGCAAGTTCTTGGCTTGAAGAAATGAACAGTGATAGGGACCAGGGCTCTTTCTATGTTCTGAGCATCCAGAGCTGTTTTGCATGTGTAGTTTCCCAGAGAGATGGGAAAGTGCAAGCCAGAAATCTTCTTGTCTCTGCAAGTTCTGTGCAACTTGTCTAGCTGCCTGCATATTTCAATCAAGGCCATTTTGTCATTACAGAACATGGGAAGCCGCAGAGGAGTGCTCTCATAACCAGCGAGCCTGATATAAGAAAATTTCCTGAACTGAATGAAATAGGCTCCATATTGTGATATCAGGTTCATGGCTTCGTCTGAAAACCTTCTAGCAGTGTCACCTTCGAGCAATCTGACCACGTACATGGTGAAAGCATCATTGACCCTTCTGAAATTCCGATTGCTGGTCTCTAGGGTGAACTGCGGGCAGTAGGCATACACTGGATCATCTTTGTGTGTATCTATGTAGGAGAAGCCAAACCACTGCCTCGATGCCGCTAGGGTATACATAAGATACGAAGTCATGAAGAACTTCTTTGACTGCTGAACGTTAGATAGCTGCTCAGCCAAATTCATACTGATGATCTCTGCCCAGTTGATATTTTGTGTTCCCTCGCACACCATGCTGATGAGCGGGCACATCCAGAAATGAAATTCATTGGTGGAGGGCAAACCCATAACCCGAGCCAACAGTATTATGAAGTCTGACAGTTCTTCATTGAAATCTGCCCAGAAGAGGGTTTTGGTCAGACGAGAAGGACCTTTCTTAGGGTTCTTCAACCAAGACTTCGCCACTCGAGCTTTATATTTATCACTGTCTTGGTCGAACATGGCCTGTGCTTGATCCCGAGAGACGACTATAGCATTGTCCATCTCCGGAATCCTCAGAGCAGCTCCAATGGCGGCAGCGTCCAGCTTGGCAATGAGCTCCCCGTGTACGTTTGTCAATTCGCCAGCGGGTCGGTGAGCTCCGCATGAAAGTACAAGACAAGACACCGCACCGAGATAGGAATCCTCCAACAAAGCTAAACCGCTATCGTTAATCATCTATGCCATTTGCGTAGGGTTTGCATCTGTCATTCTTGACCAAAAATCGCCGAAGTCGAGATGACGAGCTTCACTGTCTCCGATATTGCTAACGGCAGACTCAAGTGGAGAAATTTGCTCCTGTCCCTGAAACTTGATCTTCATATTGATAGATTCGGAGCTGCGACCTAGACTCTGGAAGGAATTTGCAAAGGGAAGGGATATTTGCGCAGGGGAACTAGATTGCAAGGGTTTGAGCAAACGATAGCAAGGAAGCAATGCGAAAATGCGAAGGTCGAATGCTTGGTTATATAGCCGTTTGAGGAGCGGAATGAATTTAATGCGCATTGAATACACAACCACCACTTGAAAAAGCATCATATTCGAATGAGAGGGAGAAGCTAAGTGTGAACGACACTTGGTACGCTTGGGATGAGGGGACGCGAATGCGCGAAACACGCGGCTCGGCTTCTGGCGTTCGGGCATTTGGGAACAAACAGGAGAAATGAAGACGCACAAATGCATTTGGAACAAATGGGACGAAAATGTGCAAAGTTCACGCGATTCGGGTGTTTCGCCGCAAAAATGAAACAGGCGCATTTTTTAGAATGGGACATTTGGGGCGAAACGCGCGAAGGACGCGGTTCGCAAATCGGCCAAATTGGAACAGTTCGTATTTTTCGATTTGGGACAAAGAGCTCTGAAGTACGCGACTCGGGAGTTTCGGCCGAAAATGGGAGAGCTCGCACTTTTAACTTTGGGTTATTTAGGACAGGAAAGTGCGAAGTACGCGGGAAGGATGACTCGGCCGAAATTGGAACAGTTCGCACAAAACGCTTAGGGACACTTGGGTCAAAACCTTCCGACGGGCCCGAAAATGAGACAGCTTCGGGGACTTCGGCCGATCGGGGAACAGAATGCACTTTCGTACTTGGGACAGATGGGACAAAAAGTTCCGACAGGCCCGAAAATCACGCAAAAAGACCCGAAACACAGATTTCTTCAACTTCACGACTTAGGCACTTCAGAGAGAAACACTTCAACTCAAAATTTTGAAAATTTTACTCTTATCAGAGCGGGAAATTTTGAGTGGACAACAGCTGGCTCCTTCTGGGGATGACTTGGTGTAAATTCATAGAATGAGACAAGGCAAGAACTTAGAGAACTCGGTGAAGCAGACCAGTGCCTTATCCATTGGGCAACGGAGTCAAAAACAAACCAATACAGAGGGCAACACACACAACAGAAGGGAAACACACCAAAAGCAGAAAAAGCAAAAACACTGTACATAATATACAAAGGGACTCCCTAGTCACCTAGGACTTGAACAACTTCAAATACTGCCCACTATAAGGAAGTGGGAGGGGAGAACCATCCATGTAATCAAGATAGAAAGAGTCCTTACCAGCAAAGTGTCTTATCTTGAAAGGACCAAGCCACAGAGAATCAAATTTTCCATGGCTGCCACGAGGTTCATGTCTTTTGTCCCATAACAGCACGGTATCACCAACTTGGAATTCTCTGGACCTAGCTTTCTTATCGAACAGAACCTTCACCTTCTGCTGGTGAGCAGATATTCTGTCAGCAACCTCCAATCTATCCTCGTTCAGTTTGTGCAGGTACATGATTCTTTTGTCCAGAGCATCACTGAAACTAGTGTCTTCAATGGCCTTCATCAGGTGCAAGGCTGGCAGTTCCACTGTCACTGGCAATTGGGCCTCTACTCCATACACTACTTGAAAGGGGGACATTCCAATGGCTCTTTTAGGTGTGATCCTGTCTGCCCAAAGAGCATCATAAAGCTTCTTATGCCAGTTTCGCTGAGACTCATTGACCAACTTCCTTATGATAGTCACCAGATTTTTGTTGGTGGATTCTGCTTGTCCATTCCCTTGGGGATAATAATCTGAAGAATGAGCCAGAGAGATGCCATACCCGTAGCAGAAATCCATGATCTCAGTTGAGGAGAAGTTCGAAGCATTGTCTGTTACAATCTTGTTAGGTACACCATACCTTACCAAGATGTTCTCTTTGAGGAAGTTGCATACAACTTCAGAAGTAGTGCTCTTGACTGGGATAGCTTCCACCCATTTGGTGAAGTAATCAGTAGCAGTTAACACATGCGTGTGGCCAGCACTGGAAGCAGGATTCAATGTACCAATGAAGTCTAGACCCCACTGTTGAAATGGTTCCTCGATCACAACTGGCTTGAGAGGCAGAGAGGCCAATTTAGGTCTTCCTACAAAAGTTTGACAAGCCTCGCATTTATCCACCCATTTGGATGCATCTCTGAACAAAGAAGGCCAGTAATATCCTCCCCGGAGTATCTTGTGAGCTGTGACTGTTGATGAATAGTGCCCTCCACATGCCTGATCATGGAAAGCTGAGAGCAACTTTCTCTGTTGTTCCTTATCCACACACTTCAGGAATCTTCCATCTAAGCCACGCTTGAACAAGGCATTTTCCCACAGTACATATTGGCTGCTGATCTCAATTTAATGATCCTCTTTTCCTTGGCGCTTAAATGGGAGGGACATTCCCATAGGTGAGAAAATGAGCAATGTCGATACCATTCATCAACCGAACTCGAAAATGTAATGCAAAGAGGGAATGTCGCTTTCTCCTCCAAAGAACTCATGTTTGGCTCCTTCAAAGAATGAGCTCACAAAGACCCCTTCCACGAACTAGCTTGGTTGGTTTGATATCAATGTCATACTCCTGGACCTTAGCCACCCGCTTCTCTCTTGGACCCAAATTCTTGCTGTGTAAGAATTGACTTGATAAATGATCTGGAACCAAAGACCATAGAGTGAGAGTTGAGGATATAGAAACGAATCGCTGACACTTTGACTACTACGCAAAAGCATGCTTCTCCATCATGGTGTATTTCAGCTCATGATTCTTCGTGAATATAGCTCATGAAGGCAATTGGTAGCTCATGTCCATCGTAGTCTCCTTGGGTTAAGACAAAGCAGCTAGGTATTATCTCAGTAGCATAGCAATAGATGATGAAATCTTTCATTTAGTCGACAGCCAAACTGGAGTTTTAGCAATGGCTTTCTTGATACCCTCAAAGGATCCCTTTCCTTCGTAAGACCAACCAAACGCGTGCTTCCCTTTCATCATCTCGAGAGATGTTCAAATTTAATTCAGCAAAATCAGGATGAATCTTCTTAAGAAATTGATCTTACCGAAAAAGGAATGCACGCCTTTTTTACTGGTTGGGAGAGGAATTTGCTGGATGGCTTGAACTCGTTCAGATCAATCTTGATGCCATCCTTGGAGACAATGTGCCCTAATAGCTTCCTTCTCAGTAACATACGTAAGATGATTTTTAGGATTCAAAGAAATCCCATGCTCTCGGCATCTCTGCAGGACTTTCAGGATGGTCAAAGTGATCCGCTCTTGTCTTTGAGAACACTGTCAGGTCATCAAGGTATATGACTATACATTTCCCTTTCAAGCTTCCAAAAGCCAGATCCATAGCTCTCTGGAAAGTGGCACCAGCATTAATCAGCCCAAAAGGCATTCTCTTGTAGGCGAAGGTACCCCAAGGAGTGGTGAAGGCTGTCTTGTGTTGATCTGCAGTATCAACCTCTACCTGATTGTATCCCGAGAACCCATCAAGCATAGATAACATTTCAGAACCTGTTACTGCTTGCAATATTTGATCCATCATAGGTAGAGGGTAGTTATCTTTCAGAGAAGCCTGATTCAGGTTCCTGAAATCAACACAAATGCGGATCTCACCATTCTTTTTCCTAACAGGCACAATGTTTGCAATCCATGTCGAATGGTGAATGGGAAAAATGATTTTAGCCTTCAACAATTTCTGGATCTCCTGAAAGATGGTGTCGGCTATTTTTGGATTATACTGCCTTTGTTTCTGCTTGAAAGGCTTGATTCCTGGTTTGAGAGGGATAGAGTGTTGCATTTCTTTTGGCTTGAAGGCTTTTAGATCTTCATAAGAATATGCAAGAACATCCTTATACTTCCTTAGAAGATCAATTGCTTTTCTCCTCTCACCTGATGTGCAACATTTCCCAATATTCACCAGCTTTGGGTCATCAGAACTCCCAATATCAATTTTATCATACTCAAATGATTCACGAGGTCCAAGAGGCTTTAGATCTCACGTATCTGTCATGTTTATCAAACAACTCCTCCAAACTCACCAAACCTTTGGGAATCTTGTTTCCTTTGAGCTTAATGCACCCTTCCCGATCGCTTTCTTCTCCTTGGGTGACAAATTTTGGTCAAGACACACTCTCACGAGGCAGGTTGTCACTTCCCTCAAAATATAGTTGTTCGAAGTTACCTTTGAGTTCCAGGAAGGAAAGCAGATGCTGGTCATCGTTGAAAACTTGCCAGTTATTGGTGTTGTCAGGGACACTAGGCCGATGGACCATTTCAATAGTGAACTTACCCCGAGAGAATTCGGATGGGGAATCAGAGTGACCCCGACACCCAAAGTGAATCAGCCCTGCTGTTCTTTTCTCTAGGTATTGCTTCAATAGAGAAGGCATCAAGGAATTCAATTGAATCCCAAACCTGATTCCGATAATGCTTCAGCCTCCCATTCTTTACCTGAAAAAGGTTTCTGACTTGCTTCACAATCAGCTCTGCATCACCACGAGCCAGAAGATTTTTTACACCTCGTTCTTTGGCTACTTGCAGTCCGAGAAGGAGAGCCTCATACTCTGCTGTATTGTTAGTGTTTTCGAACTGCAACTTGAACGAAAAAGGGTGTAGGCAGCCTTCAGGTGATATTAGCAGAACACCAGCTCCCGAACCAGCCGAGGAACAACTTCCATCAAATTCTAAAATCCAAACACCATTGGGATCTTGAGGTGATACTTTGGAGGGTTGGATTTCGTCAGGGGACAAAATCATGTAATTACCATGGCCCCTGTCCTCATAGAGTATTTGTGCCTTAGGATCATCTGTCTTTTGCACAATATACTCGGACTGCTTCTCAGGTAGTAACTTCTTCATTTGTCCATTGACAGGTATGAGTGCGTGTGACCAATCCATTTGAATCTCTCCACCCACATCTTTACAGAAGTTCCTACTTAGCAACATTCCATAGGAAGGAGGGATGTCTGCTACTAGGATGGTAGCCAAGACTTTCTTTTCAGGTAAAGCAGCAAAAGCCACTTGTGCATCTTTAATCCTTCCAACCAAAGGTACTTCCTTACTTTCCATGGAGTAGCAAGATCCATAAGTACGAGTAAGGGTCAAGCCTAAAGCATGGGCTACTTTAGCAGGCATTACGTTATCTGAGGCTCCGGAATCTATGACACAGTTACTGAGCCTATGGCCCGCTATAAGAAGTGTTACATAAAAGGGCTTGATTTTGTCACCAGGCGAGGTGACAGCAGCTACCAGACTAGGTTGTGGTATAGAAGGAGGAGTGGGCAAAAGGCCTTTAGAAGTGGTCTTGGAATGGGAATTTACAAATTGGATCATCTTGGCAAAAGCTTTGGGATGGGTTTGGTAGTATTCAGCTTCTGAAATTTGAACCTTGGTCCTTTTTAGGTGATCCACAATGTCAAAGGATCCAGAGGTGGATGGGCCATCATCATTTGAAATTCTAGGCTTATCAACCTTAGGAGAAAAAGAAGAAGAAGCAACTTTGGTAGCAGGATTGACAGTACTTACCTTTGGTGCAGATGAGGTAGGGATAGGAGATCCTCTTCTGGCAATTACAGGAATAGTTGCTGGTTGCTCCTTAGATTTCTTCGTGGGCTGTGTTACTTTCTCCTTCTGCCTCGTCTGTTCTCGAGTCATGACAAAAAATGATTCACTGCTCATATCTCGCTACCACTTCATCATAGTTATCTCCATCATCAATGCCTTCAAAGGTAAAAGAAATTGACTCGGGATCCTTCGAGTTCTTCGCGCTCATCATCGAATTCCTCCAGGAACTCCTCACAAGCTTCATTATCATCTTCTGGCTCTTCAACCTCACAAGTTGCATTCACCGGAACTTTGACAGGAGGTCCTTCAAGTGCCAGTCTTGTGTGGGGAGCTGGCAAACGGTTTCTGGGTTGAAAATTTCTTCTCGGAACGTCTGCATATGGTGCATGTTGGGCTAATTGTTTCTTTATAGCCACTAGATCATTTGCAAGTTTCTGGACTAATGGATCAGTATTGGGTCCAGAGGTGGAAGAGGAAGAAGCAGCAGATTTAGATTTAGGAGGATCTCTTCTCAACTTCCCTGACATGATCAGGTCATCCTCAACACTAACAAAACCGGCTTCTTGATCCAGAATTAGCGTTCCAAGATTAGCCCTTCTTAGGGCATAACTGACTTTAGGCGTTTGGGCATTCAAAAAGAAACATTTTTGAATTTGATCAACCGGTCGAGTATTTACAGGAATCTTGTTGATCAATCTGTTGAACCGAGCCACAAATTCTCTCATGGGTTCTGATGGATCTTTCTTTATCTGAGAAATCTGGGCAAGCAGGGCATGCACATCTTCTGCCGGCTTGAAACGGCTTTCGAACTGAGTTCTCATGGTAGTCCAGTCGGTGATGGCACCAGCCGGAAGGTGATAGAACCAGTCAGCAGCATTATCCTGTAACGTCTCAACGAACAGTCTTACTGAGACGTCTTCATGCTCAACCCCCAAAACTCCACATGCAACTATGAAGGCTGCAATATGTTCATCAGGGTGTACTTTGCCATCTCCTTTAAATTTTGGGAAGTTCTTTCGGTTACCTCTAGGTAACTCATGCAAAGGCTGCGCAAGAGCCAGGGGCCCGACACGTTGACCCCATGGCAATTGTGCCGCCATTCTTGGAAATACGGCTTGGAGGGGAACTTTAACACCAGCAAGGATCAAAGCTCGTAGATTGGGACTAGCAGCTCAAGGAATACCACCCGTAGGACTTCTATCTTGAATAGTGGAGTGCTCGTTTAACGAGTTCTTCTATTTGAAGGAAAAGGAAAACCCTGTTGCTCCAAAAGCTGAAACTGAGAATCTTCAATACCAAGGGTCCTTCTCCCTCGAGTGAAACGCGGAGTCGCCAGATCAAAGGATGATCGAAAAAATTGCAGTACTGGAATGCGATTTTCCCCAGCGGAGTCGCCAAAAACTGTTGGTCGTCAAATAGGACTTTTTAGAAGAGCAACAGTCAGGGGACAAAAAGTCCCTCCTCTTTAATGGGAGAGGTTCCCTTATTCTGAAACGAACTTATTTACAAATACACAGAACATTATTTTATGGTCAAACTTGGATATTACGAAAGTGTTTTCCACAAGGATCATCAGTTACGCCAGGACTGAGGAAGGGGAATAAGAAGATGAGCAGAATAGCAACATTCAGAATTATAGATAGCAGAATAATTCTTCGTGTGTGCGAAGCTTCAAAGGATTTGAGACAAGATCATTTGCATTAGCTGAATGGGATTAAATTTAAAGACACAAAGTTCCGTAAATAACCTTTTTCAGATTTGTTAATCAAGGACACAAAGTTCCTTCTTGGTTGTACAAGATCACTGTACTTGCAAAACTGAACAGTATGCAATCAGAGAGACTAAACGAATTAGGAACAAAATGATCTTCACAATATTAAAGGAAAACACAGAGACAACAAGAATCAGATAGACAAAGAACGAAAAGCCCTTTTGTATTGATTTCTTTAAGATCTATTTACACTTTCAGCAAAATATCCAAGTTCTTCCTCCTCGCGAATGGCGTGGAAAGGCCATTATATAGATTACAAGTCGGCTTACTCTTAAACCTTTCTTTTAACTAAAGAATAGTTAAGTACCGCCAATTGCAATACTTTAACTAATTACAAAGAATACGAAAAGAAAGGAAAGAAGAGGAAAGGAAGGAGAAGGAGACAGGTGGCCGGCTATTGGGAGGGACCCACTGTCTTCAGAATCCGCTGCCTGAACTTCTTCAATGACTCAGCTATATCTCTCGCCACGAGGGACTGGACGTGTTGGTTGCAGATTGAGTCCAAAATCCCAGACATTTCTCCATCTCTTTATCAAACTCGACGTGAGTATGATAGTCTTTGTTTGCTTCTTCAATGGCAGACTGAAGAGAACAAATTTCCTTTATCTTGTCCTTAGAGATGGAGTCTTCCTTGAAAAGATTATCTTTGACAAAAGCTCTGAACTGAGCTTTGATTTCTTGCAAGGACAAGGGAACGCCAGAGTTTTCATCCTGAAGATGACAATGCATATCTTTGAACGCAGCAGCTGCCAGTGTCTTGAAAGCTTCTCCCTTCTGCCAGCTATTCTTCATTTCTCCTACAGCTTCCTCCAGGACTTTGATTTTCCACTCCACGCTGTAGACCCAAGATTTTGATGATTGTCCTTAGCATCATCGAAAATCTTGTTTGCCAATAAGATGTTCTCATCTGTCTGGCCCATGAGGCGAAGGTCTACAATGCAACTACTCCAGAGCTTAAGCTCTTTATCCATTACCCCAATAGTAGAGGACAGCTTCTGTTGCAAATTATCTACCTTTCCATGTAGCTTAAAAGCTTCATCGATGAAGTTTAGTCCGGCAACAAGCATGTCATCTACCATGGCTTCGATAGCTCTGCCATAGACAGAATACTTGTGCATATCTTTAATACTTTGCACTTCATCTTGGCTTAGAATTACAGGAGGCGGTAGAGCAGTCAAGGGGGTAGGGTCCAAAACTTTGTCCTTAGACAAAAGTGACTTGATAAAACTCGTGAGAACTTGGGCTTGTTCTTCTAGCTGCTCAATAGTCTGCTGCCCTTTCTCTACCCTTCCAATGACCCTTGTGACTGTTTCCTGGAGGTTATGAATCTCACCTTCAGGAGTAGACTCTCCCATAGGGATCCTTGAAAGCTCCAAGTCAGATGTCAGCAAGTCTGATTCTGATTTGTCTACTGTGGGCTTAGCAATCTCCAGGAATTGCTGACCTTGAGCATCTGACACAATCCTGGAAGTAGTTCTGGCTTTCTTGGCGCGAGAAGGAGTGGTGCCCAACAAGGCTGCTACAGCATCAAAATTTGGTCCCAAGCTTTGAGAGGAGGATTTCCTCTTCCTTTTGTCAACCAGAGGTTGCACCCAAGCAAAAGAGGAAGAAGAATCTGCAGGAGAAGCAAGGGGACCAAGAGACAGGGAGCTCATGACACTCAAGGTCCAGGCACCGCCGATCTGCCGAGATGTGGGTAGAACACTGGAGGTAATGGCGGTAGAAGAATCAGTAGTACCCGGAAGTTCAGTGCTCTGGACCTCCTTATCTTGCTGGATCTTCAGGAACACTTGCAGGAGTTGGCATCTCACTTTCTTCACTTTCACTGAGAACGATGATGTTCTTGGCCCTATAGGCAATTCCGCTCGTTTTCTTGAGGGTCATTCTCATGGGCTCCTTCTTTACCTCTTTGAGTTTCTTCTTGTATACCTGGGTAGATGGAGAAGGAGTAGATTCCACAGGTCCCTGAGCTGTTGAGGCAGAAGGGGTTTTCACTGGTGTTCCAGACTCTGGAACTGATGCCTCCCTTATGGGTGTCGAACCATCTTTGGAGCTGGATTCTCCTGAGTGCCTCTTGAATTCCCGGATCTTCTTACTGAACCAGACCCTAGTTCTGATCAAGACTGGAGCAAGAATCTCAGCCAGATCATCTCTCTCTTTCCTGTTCCAATCCAGGTCCTCCAGAGGAGTGTGCTTAATCACATTTTCATACTCATACGAGTATAGTTCAGAATTGTCATCCTGGAGACCTTCAGGAACTTGGTACAGACTGAGTTCTTGGATCAATTGCAGGGAGAACCTACCACAATGCCTTCTTCTGGCTTCAAAATCATCTCGCATTGGATTACCACCAAAGTCTTCTCGTGTCTCCGCTATGATGATAGACTATCTTGATGTTCTCTGTTTCAATGAATCTCTTCAAGTCAAAGCAAGTTCTTGGCTTGAAGAAATGAACAAGATGATAGGACCAGGCTCTTTCTATGTTATGAGCATCCAGAGCTGTTTTGCATGTGTAGTTTCCCAGAGAGATGGGAAAGTGCAAGCCAGAAATCTTCTTGTCTCTGCAAGTTCTCAGGCAACTTGTCTAGCTACCTGCATATTTCAATCAAGGCCATTTTGTCATTACAGAACATGGGAAGCCGCAGAGGAGTGCTCTCATAACCAGCGAGCCTGATATAAGAAAATTTCCTGAACTGAATGAAATAGGCTCCATATTGTGATATCAGGTTCATGGCTTCGTCTGAAAACCTTCTAGCAGTGTCACCTTCGAGCAATCTGACCACGTACATGGTGAAAGCATCATTGACCCTTCTGAAATTCCGATTGCTGGTCTCTAGGGTGAACTGCGGGCAGGAGGCATACACTGGATCATCTTTGTGTGTATCTATGTAGGAGAAGCCAAACCACTGCCTCGATGCCGCTAGGGTATACATAAGATAGGAAGTCATGAAGAACTTCTTTGACTGCTGAACGTTAGATAGCTGCTCAGCCAAATTCATACTGATGATCTCTGCCCAGTTGATATTTTGTGTTCCCTCGCACACCATGCTGATGAGCGGGCACATCCAGAAATGAAATTCATTGGTGGAGGGCAAACCCATAACTCGAGCCAAGAGGGATTATGAAGTCTCGACAGCTTCTTCATTGAAATCTGCCCGGAAGAGGGTTTTGGTCAGACGAGAAGGACCTTTCTTAGGGTTCTTCAACCAAGACTTCGCCACTCGAGCTTTATATTTATCACTGTCTTGGTCGAACATGGCCTGTGCTTGATCCCGAGAGACGACTATAGCATTGTCCATCTCCGGAATCCTCAGAGCAGCTCCAATGGCGGCAGCGTCCAGCTTGGCAATGAGCTCCCCGTGTACGTTTGTCAATTCGCTCGTAGCGGGGTCGAAGTGAGCTCCGCATGAAAGTACAGTATCAGCACACTGCACTGAGATAGGGAATCCTCCGGTGAAAGCTAAACCGCTATCGTTAATCATCTGTGCCATTTGCGTAGGGTTTGCATCTGTCATTCTTGACCAAAAATCGCCGAAGTCGAGATGGCGAGCTTCACTGTCTCGATATTGCTAACGGTAGACTCAAGTGGAGAAATTTGCTCCCGCCCGAAACTTGATCTTCATATTGATAGATTCGGAGCTGCGACCTAGACTCTGGAAGGAATTTGCAAAGGGAAGGGATATTTGCGCAGGGAACTAGATTGCAAGGGTTTGAGCAAACGATAGCAAGGAAGCAATGCGAAAATGCGAAGGTGGTATGCTTGGTTATATAGCCGTTTGAGGAGCGGAATGAATTTAATGCGCATTGAATACACAACCACCACTTGAAAAAGCATCATATTCGGAATGAGAGGGAGAAGCTAAGTGTGAACGACACTTGGTACGCTTGGGACAGGAGGGACGCGAATGCGCGAAACACGCGGCTCGGCCGGTTCGGGCGAAACAGGAGAAGACGCACAAATGCATTTGGAACAAATGGGACGAAAATGTGCGATTCGGGTGTTTCGCCGACGTGATTCAGTGTTTTCGACTGGGACATTGGGAAAAAGTTCAAGTACGCGACTTAACTGAAATAAACAGGCGCATTTTTGAGAATGGGACATTTGGGGCGAAACGCTGCGAAGGACGCGGTTCGGGCAAATTGGCCGAAATTGGAACAGTTTGTATTTTTCGATTTGGGACAAAGAGCTCTGAAGTACGTGACTCGGGAGTTTCGGCCGAAAATGGGAGAGCTCGCACTTTTAACTTTGGGTTATTTAGGACAGGAAAGTGTGAAGTACGCGGGAAGGATGACTTGGCCGAAATTGGAACAGTTCGCACAAAACGTTTAGGGACACTTGGGTCAAAATCTTCCGATGGGCCCGAAAATGAGACAGCTTCGGGGACTTCGGCCGATCGGGGAACAGAATGCACTTTCGTACTTGGGACAGATGGGACAAAAAGTTCCGACAGGCCCGAAAATCACGCAAAAAGACCCGAAACACAGATTTCTTCAACTTCACGACTTAGGCACTTCAGAGAGAAACACTTCAACTCAAAATTTTGAAAATTTTACTCTTATCAGAGCTGGAAATTTTGAGTGGACAACAATTCCCTAGTTCTAAAGGTCTCTTGCCCACTCCTTCTCCTTCATCTCAACCAAGCCTTGTGGTAGTAGTCACTTCATCTGATGGGAAGATCAAACCATTTTATGTCACTCTCCTCATAGCTGGCCACAAACTCAACAATTGTGTTATTGATTCTAGTGCTTTAGATAATGTGATGCCTGCTAAGGTAGCTCATGCCCTAGGCTTAACCCTAACCCGTGCTTTTGGTTCATGTTACTCAATGGAAAGTAGAGAAGTGCCATTGGTTGGGAGGATCAAGGATGCACAAGTAGCCTTTGCTACTTTGCCAAAGAAGAGAGTTTTAGCCACCATTTTGGTAGCTGATATTCCCCTTCCTATAGCATGTTGTTGAGTAGAAATTTTTGCAAAAATTTTGGAGGAGAAATCATGATGGATTGGTCACATGCTCTTATTCCAGTGAATGGGAAAATGAAGAAGCTACTTCCTGAGAAACAAACTGAATATATTGTGCAAAAATAGATGACCCAAAGGCACAAATACTTTATGAAGACATTGGTCATGGTAACTACATGATCATGTCACAAGATGAGGCTAACCATCCTAAGGAAGTGTTTCTTGATCCTAATGGCATTTGGACTTTGGAATTTGATGGAAGCTGCTCCTCAGCTGGTTCTAGAGCTGGTGTGGTGCTTATTTCTCCTGAAGGGAAAATTCACCCTTTCTCTTTCAAGCTCCAATTTGAAAACACAAATAATACAACTGAGTATGAGGCTCTCATCCTCGGTTTAAGCATGGCAAAAGAGATGGGGATCAAGAATCTCCTTGCTCATGGAGATGCAGAGCTGATTGTAAAACAGTCAGAGATCTCTATCAAGTGAAGAATAGAAGGTTGAAGCATTACAGGAACCTGGTTTGGGATTCCATTGAGTTCCTTGATGCCTTTTCAATTGAAGCCATGCCAAGGGAAAGGAACACTAGGGCTGATTCCTTGGCTGTCTTGGGGTCTCTACTTGATCCCTCATCTAGATTTATCCCAAGATAAATTCACCATTGAGATGATTCATAGGCCTAGTGTGCCTGACAATGCAAAAACTGAGCAGTCTTTAATGATGATCAGCACTTACTTTCCTTCCTTGAACTCAGAGATAATTTTGACCAGCTGTACTTTGAAGGAGGTGGGAATCTACCTAGAGAGTGTGTGCCTCCAAATGAAGAAGATAACAAAGAAGAAATGGATCATGATGGCTGCATAAAACTAAAAGGTAATAAGATACCTAAAGGGCTGGTAAGTTTGGAAGAGTTATTTGATAAACATGATAGGTACATCAAGTCCAAAACTTCCAAAGGAGCTCAATAGTCTACTGACTATGAAAAGATAAACATTGGGAGTCTTAATGAACCCATGCTGGTAAACATTGGAAAGTGCTTTGCACACAAGAGGAGAGGAAAAAGTAACAAATCTGTTGAAAAGGTATGTTGATGTTCTTGCATATTCTTATGATGATCTCAAGGCTTTTTAACCAAAAGAGATGCAACATTTCATTCCTCTAAAGCCTAGGATCAAGCCCTTCTAGTAAAAAAGCATAGGCAATATAACCCTAAAATTGCTGATATAATCTTTCAAGAGATCCAAAAGTTATTGAAGGCTAAGATCATTTTCCCCATTCACCATTCAACGTGGATTGCTAATATTGTTCCTATCAGGAAGAAGAATGGTGAGATCTAGATTTGTGTTGATTTTAGGAATTTGAATCAAGCCTCTTTGAAGGATAATTATCCTCTCCCCATAATGGATCAAGTGTTACAGGCTGTTATAGGTTCAGAAATGTTGTCCATGCTTGATGGATTCTCAGGATATAATCAAGTAGAAGTAAGTGCTACAGATCAACATAAGACTACCTTTACCACTCCTTGGGGCACCTTTTCTTATAGGAGAATGCCTTTTGGCCTCATCAATGTTGGTGCCACCTTTCAAAGGGAAATGGACCTGGCCTTTGGTAGTCTCAAGGGAAAATTCATAGTTGTATACCTTGATGATCTGACTGTGTTTTCAAAAACTAGAGCTGATCATTTCCAACACCTTGAAATTGTCCTCCAAAAGTGTAGAGAGCATGGAATCTCCTTGAATCCCAAGAAATATGTCTTTTGTGTCACCGAGGGAAAATTATTGGGACACATTTTCTCCAAGGAGGGAATCAATATTGATCCAGAAAGAGTCCAGATGATTCAGCAGATCCCTCTCCCCACAAGCAAGAAGGGTGTGCACTCTTTCTTTGGAAAGATCAACTTCTTAAGAAGATTCATACCTGATTTTACTGAACTTACTTTGAACATAGCCCACATGATGAAAGGGAAGAAGAATTTTGGTTGGTCCTCTGAAGGAAAGGTTACATTTGAAGACATTAAGAGAGCTATAACAAAGACTTCAATCTTGGCATGCCCTGATTATAGCAAAGACTTGATTATTTATTGCTTTGCTACTGAAAGTACTCTAGTTGCTGTGTTAACCCAGGAGAATGCTGAAAGTCATGAACTCCCCATAGCATTCATGAGTAATATTTTGAAATCCCATGAGATGAAGTACACCATGATGGAGAAACCTGCTTTTGCAGTGGTCAAAGCTATGAAACAGTTTCATTTTTACATCCTCAACTCTCATTCTCTTGTGATTGTGCCTGATACAACTATTAAATCCATTCTTACACAACAAGAATTTGGAACCAAAAGAGGCAATTGGGTAGCCAAAGTTCAAGAGTATGATCTTGACATAAAACCCACCAAGCTAGTTCAAGGAAAGGGCTTATGTGAACTCATTGCTAAAGGAGCTGATGCCAAATTGTCTAAGGAGGAAGTTGATATCCCTGTTGTTCTTTTCCTTAGCTCAACTGATGAATGGTATGCGACATTGCACACTTTCTTACTTATGGAGAATTTCCATCCCATTTGAGTGCCAAGGAGAAGAGAGCCATCAAATTAAGGTCTATCCAATATGTGTTGTGGGAAAATGCATTGTTCAAACGAGGCATAGATGGAAGGTTTTTGAAATGTGTTGACAAAGAGCAACAAAAGAAGTTGTTCTCAACTTTTCATGACCAGGCCTGTGGAGGTCATTTCTCTTCTAGCTATCACAGCCCACAAAATCCTTCGTGCTAGATATTATTGGCCTACCTTGTTCAAATATGCATCAAATTGGGTAGGCAAGTGTGCAACATGTCAAACCTTTATGGGATGACCCAATTTGGCTGCTTTACCTCTCAAACCAGTGGTGATTGAGGAACCTTTTCAACAATGGGGTTTGGACTTCATTGGGACACTTAATCCACCTTCAAGTGCAGGGCATACTCATGTTTTGACTACCACTGATTATTTCACCAAGTGGGTGGAAGCCATTCCAGTTAAAAGTACTACTTCTGAAGTAGTATGCAAATTCATCAAGGAGCACATCTTAATAAGGTTCGGGATACCAAACAAGATCGTCACTGATAATGCTTGCATTTTTCTTCTGACTGAGATGATGGATTTCTGCTATGGCTATGGAATTTCCCTTGCCCACTCTTCAGATTACTATCCCCAAGGGAATGGGCAAGTAGAATCAACTAACAAGAACTTGGTCACCATTGTTTAGAAGCTTGTTAATGACTCTTAGAGGAATTGGCATATGATTACACCTAAGAGAGCCATTGGAATGTCTCCTTTTCAAGTGGTATATGGAGTTGAAGCTCAGCTGCCAGTGACATTGGAACTGCCAACCTTACATTTGATGAAGGCCATTGAGGATGTCACTTTACCAATTCATTAGAAAAAGAATTATGTACCTCCAGAAGTTGAATGAAGACAGATTGCAAGTGGTTGACAAAATATCAGCTCATCAAATCTAGGTAAAAGCTCTGTTTGACAAAAGACATGAACCTCGAGGCAGCCATGGTAAATTTGATTCCCTTTGGCTTGGTCCTTTTAAAATCAAACATTTTTCTGGTGAGAATTCTTTTTACCTGGATTACATGGATGGTTCTCCTCTCCCACTTCCTTATAGTGGGCAATTTTTGAAGTTGTTCAAAACCTAACAGTTTTGGCAGTCTCTCTATACATTCTGTATAGCGTTTTGCTTTCCTTATTTTTTTGGTTGGTTCCCTTTCTGTGTTCTCTTCTATGTTGGTATTGATTCTTTTTTACTCCATTTCCCATTGGCTAAGACACTGATCCAATATGATTACCTAAAATTCTCTAAGGTTCTTGATTTTCCTCTTTCCTCTGCCAAATCATCCCCAGAAGGAGCCAGCTATTGTCCTCTCAATTTTCCCCACCCTTTCAAATCTAAATTCATGAAAATTGGAGCCCTGCCATGGAAGAAATTCATGTTTTAAACTCCTCATGATGCTTGTTTTCATTTCCCATGGTGTTTTTTAATCATTTTCCTCAGTCTACTACCGTTAAAATGTTTTACCTATTTTCAATAGATGGGAAATGATTTTGGTTCTCCTTTTATGAGTTTGAAATGCGTGGGACCTTGCATATTTTGTTTTTAACCTTTTGCAGAGAAGAAATTCTTCATTGGGAGCAAAAATAGTGTTTTCCCATTTCCTACAACTTTCTACATTCTTTTCCCCGTCAAATTCTTGCTCAGGAAGGCAAGGCTATGTGTTTATTTCCCATTGGATGCGGCCAGGTGAGTTTCTTTTTGAACTTATTACTTTTGGTGATTTTGGGAAAAAAATGTCAGATTTTCCCCGCATCCCCGCCGGTCCCCGATTTTGGAGCGCTTTCGGTGGAGGTTTGGGTTGGTAGATCCATTTTACTTTATAAGGCATTACGGTGAAAGGGCGATCTAAAATGACTCATGGCCCCACCCAAGCGAAAGGATAAATTTCCAAGCCGAGGCCTATGCCAAATCGGAGGGGGACACGTGTTCAAGTTGAAAAGTCAATGGCGGGGGCATGGACTTTGGGGGAAAGTTGGAAATTTTCCCTTTCCAAAATAGATAAAAGTGAGGCACATCCCCACAACCAATCAGGTGGCTCCATGTGTTGAAGAATGAAATAAGGACATATGGTTGTTTTTCATTTCATAGGTGCTTTGGCAGACTGGTGGGAGACTTTGGGAATTTTAGCCTTGTTTCCAAAAAGGGAAAAAAGTTCTAGAATGGCCCGTGGCCCCGCCCAAGTGAAAGAAAAAAATTTCTAAGTTAAGGCCCGTAATTAATTAGAAAGAGACACGTGGCCTATATTGAAAAGTCAATGGCGGAGGTATGGACTTTCGGGGAAAGTTGGAATTCTTCCCCTTTCTCAAAATAGATAAAGTCTAAAGCAG
Organism: Taxus wallichiana var. yunnanensis; assembly: GCA_018340775.1. NCBI lineage: Eukaryota > Viridiplantae > Streptophyta > Pinopsida > Cupressales > Taxaceae > Taxus > Taxus wallichiana. The sequence continues at coordinate 952,606,801 of CM031235.1, forward strand.
AAGCGCATCCCCGCAACCAATCGCATGGTGCCACGTGTTCACGTTGAAAAGTCAAAGCGGGATGGCGGATATTTTTGAGAATTTGAGCCTTTTTGTTAAAAAAGAGTTTAAATGGTAGATTTGAACCGCATTTCCTCAGCCACTCAGATGACACCACGTGTCCGCCTTTAGCGAGTTGCATGGGGAAAAAAATCAAGAAAACACACTTTTTCTCCCAAATGTCAGGAAATGCAAATTTTCTCCCCAGGGCCATTATTGCTTAGATCTTGCCATGTGTAGGGTCCAAATTTGAAGGTAAAAGGGGGAAAAGATAGCCGAATGCCCTCTTCTGGTTTTTATCGCCATTAACAAACCAGAGCTCTGCAAAACACAAAAATGGATCATTCTCCTTTCTTTTCTCTCTGATTCCTTGTCGTTCCTTCATGAGATGTGTTTTGAATTGGTTTTAGAACCGAATTGATAAGTTCAAAGAGATGTAAAGTTTAATCATCAGAAAATGGATTTTATCAGGCATACACGATAAAAAGGGATAAAACTTATCAGTAAGCACTTGAGTGCTATGAAAGTGGTTAAAAGGTGGAAATGGCAGGACCACATGAAGGAGAAAATCATGAGATGTCCCCTACTAAAATAATCATGCTCAAACTGATGAAATATTCACCTTTTTGAACGTCTAGTTTTCGTGAGTGTGTTTGTTTCATGTCACTTTCCAAAAGCAGATCTGTAACAAACATTATCCCTTTCTGGATATTCTTTTCTTGGGGAAAAAGTATGGATGTATACGAATTGTTATAAATATATGGCTTTGGCCATGGGAAAAAGGGATTCTAGTTTTCTGGGAAGGTTGTAAATTCTGAAGTAATTCAATACAAAAGTTCTTTTCTATCTTTTTCCTCTGTTATATCTTTCTCTCTCCTTGCTCAATTCAATGGATATTTTGTTTTGCATTCAATAGAAACTTTGTGTTCTGGTCTGTGTGAATCTTTAGAACTTTGTGTCTGCAAATTTACATCAGTGGTGAAGTAATTGATCCTTTTCTATATTTTCTTGGTTCAATGTAAGTAGGGAGATACTTTGCTATCTATATTTCCCAAAAGTATTGTTGTTTTCTTCCTTATCCCATCTCTATATTCTTCCATTCCTTCTGATTGATAATATTTTAAGTATGAAAACATTCCAAAATATCAGGGTCAAAACATTGAGAGTTGTATATCTGTACATTTGTTTTTTCTGCTTTCAATAAGGGAACCTCTCCCATTAAAGAGGAGGGACTTGTTGTCCCCTGACTGTGGTTTCAACCCATGTTCTATTCTGAAACCCAACACATTGTAGCAGAAGTTATAACTATCATAACTCTATAGGTCACTCGACACACAATGACACATGGCACATGTTTATTGAGTGAAGAAATTGGCCAACTGTTTGATCTGTTTTGTCATTTCGCCACGTGTCACGCATTGGTTGGTTGTCGATTCGACACCTGTTGGTGTGCTTCGATAGGTTGTGTGTAGCACACTCAAGTCCTGACAGAATGACGTGGTAATGACTAATGTAAAAGATGGTGCAAGGCACAAAAATAAAAGGTACGAAGAGAAGAGGTGTGATCCTACTAAAAGAGGGCACATGAAGGTGCAAAAGAAGGGTACGTAAGAGTACATGTGTGGAAGTAAGGTGCATAACTCGCAAAAGTAAACAAGTTTATAAGCGAGCACAAGCATTCAACGAGGAATGGCATGCGGTGGAAAATAGAAAAGGGTGCACCACATAGTTTACCGTATGTAAGTGCACAAAAGGAATGTCGGGGACTTAGCCATTTTTGAAGGTAAGTCTACAGAGGTGCGCGCAAGGAGTGCGCAATAGGATAGGAAAGAAAGTGGGTACGCAGAGGGAAGGGGAACAGGAAGCAAGAAGGAAACAAGGCATTTGAGGCACATAAAAGAATTGTAAAGAGTGCCACGGTCAAGAGGAACAAACTTTAGTGTGTGTAACTTTGAAATGTGAAACATCGAGTCGAATAAAATACAAGTCCAAATAAGTAAGGGATTTATTTGGGAAAATTTTTTGGAAACTTTCAGGGGCCATCTTCTTGTTAGATAAAGAGACAAGTAGCCTTAGAAGCATCCATTAGGTGTGGAGTCCGTGATGAACATAATCTGATCTGCAACTTGAAGAACTCCCTCAAGTCACCGAAAACACCCTCCGAACTCTAAACTCGAACTATTGCTCTCATGTGAAGATGTTCGATTTTGATTCATGAGAGTTGAAATGCACAGAGACTATTGGAACCACCTCTTTTGAAAACTGAAATTCCATCCCAAAAGCAACAATGGGCACCAGGCGAATCAAAAAGGAAAGGAGCCGAGGAGAATGCCAAAACAAGCAAAACGTTATATACAAAAGTTGAAAATCATACATATTCCAAGAGGAACATGCAGAGTGTGCATGAGCACTTGTGTTTGTGAAAAAAACCTAAACTACCCTATGCTAACCGTGAGGCAAAGGGCACTCAAGTGAAACATGCAATAGGTAGGAGAAGTAACTTCCTTTATAAAAATTGTGGCCATGTAATTGATTTGGCGTTGAACACGGTCGAGAACAAGAGTGAAAAACCAACTTATAGATGGTGTTTCACCCTCCTCAAAGTATCAACAAACAAAATATATACCTCCTGCACTTGTTCTGCGCTTGGATCTAGGAGGTGTTGTTCTTGACCTTTGGTGCACTAAAGTTTAACTTCATGCTTTGAAATGAGCATGACCGGCGGCAACTCTATCTTGCTTCTAGACTAGTCAAGTATTTGATTGGGCACGATCCCGATCCTTCCGATTTTCCCATTGATTTGAAGCTCAATCCCACAAATGGGATTCTCTTATAGATTAATCTCCTGAAGGGGAGTTCTTGTAGAATGGGTCATGTAAAGATGGGGTGCATATGGTTCTGCCTCTATAAGAAACTCGCTCTCCAATACTACACCCTCTGAAACTAACTAGTTTTCTTCTGAAACAAGCACCCGTATGATTTCCTCTTCCTAGTCGGATTCACATGATTCATGTCATTCTTCAACTATTCTGCATTCGTCGAACATGATGACATTGGTTGGGAAATGTGCATTTGTAGGGGGCTGTTCATTTATGGCACAACTAGACAGAGGGGACTCGAAAGATGGGCATGGAAGAGGAAAAATGGAAGGTGCATGCACCAAGGAACATAAGAATGTGTGAAAGGGGAAATGACAAAGAACTCAAGGTGGTATGAAAAGGGAAGAGGGAGAAGGGATGGAAATCTTAGTGGGGTAGTGCATAGAAAACTAAGAACATGAGCAATGGACTCGAGACAATATAGGTTGGTGCAGAGGAGTGGGAGGGCTATAAAATGGTAGTGCAGGGTTTCCCCATTGACAGGGTTACCACGTGCTAGATTTTGAGCCTCTATAAGCTCTGTCCACTTTGTAATCTAGGGCAACATGTCAATGATGAAGTGCAACTTCTCTTGGGCACTACACCAGCCGAGGCATAGGGCCGACCCATGGATAAGGGACCTTGTAGCCAACTTTAGTTGCCTTTATGGAGCACTTGACTCGAGCTGCATCATGTCCATCTCCATCTTTTGAACCTTCCTCTAAAAATCAACTTCTACTATGGAGTTATCACCATCATCTACATAAACATGTTCTTCATAAACATTTTGGTTAGAAAAAAGTGGGTTGTATGCATTTTCAAGATAATGGGGCTTATAAAACTAATTTGGAGGAGGATTTTAAAACTATGGTGATGGAGGGAAATAGATCTGTTGCTGCAAATGAGAATTCTAGGAAGGGAAAGAATTCATGATTTCACAACTTCAAAAGAAGAAGGTGGAATGATGGAAAAAGGATAAATGAATGAAAGGAGGGGAGACTAGTTTGTGAATGAAAAAATGGGTGCATTTGGATCAGTGGAGTCACCAGATGTGTTGAAAATGCCTCCAAAGGCTAGATCTCAACAAAACACATCAAACTTGTTGAGATGAAGATGTAAAGCTCTTCACTCTTGTCCCACTGGGCATGCTAGAAAATATTTTTCATTCAAACATGCACCCATGTCTCGGATCCGGAAGAATCAAGTGTTTGAGACAACAATGGAACCATCTCCAAGTTGTGGGACCTTACGTGCTTGAGACAGATCTCTAGAGAAGGCTGATTCCTCTACCTACCTCTAATGCTACTACTCCTAATGCTAAAAGAAAATCCTAGACTAAACATGCCAAGGGACCAAGGATAGAAGGATGTGCAAAAAGGGGAAATCCTAAGCTAAGGAAGGTGATAGCACTAGGAAAGGGTCAATATCTCTCCATGAGTGGGGAAGGAAACAGAGAGGGTGTGAGAGAAGAGGGAAAAAATGTGTGCCACAGATCAACATGCATGCTTGGCCTTCTATCGGCATGAACACAGGGGAATGCAAGTGGGAATATGCACAACATGCCAGAAAATGTAGACAGAGAGATGAGATGCAATGAAAACAAGAAAGGGAAGACAATAGTTCCATAAAACCTAATTTTATTCTTTAAGTGATGCACACTCAATTAAATTCACACCAGAGGTAAGAATACATTATAGATACCACGTTAAGGTCTGAAACCCATGGGAAGTTGGCCATCATTTTGGCATGGTGCCGTTACATGTTAGAAAGAGGATCCATCTTATAAACCAGAAGTTTGTTATTTATAGAATAAGAAGGAGAGAAGAGAAGGAGAAAGAGAGAGAAACTCAAATTCAAATCAGTAACCACCAACAATAAGTGATATATGCCTCGTAAGTCCTCTGTAAGGCTATCAAATGTGTCTCCCCATGTCCGTTTGGCGTGTAGAAGAAGCAATGAGGCACGATTTGAAGAAATTTGGTGGTGGGGTTTGATTAGATGTGTCTATTGATGATTAGAATGACGTTTCCCTGTTTTCCACCTACTAGATGCTTTTAAATCTATTTTTGAAAATTCCAACATGGAGCTACCGTCGGTAGCTTTCAAATGAGACTGTGCGTGGGAATATGTGTACTGTAGTAGACGTTATAGCTATCAAGTCTACAGGTCACTCTAACATGTAATGACATGTGCTATACGCCGATTGATTGAATAAATCAGCCAACTGCTTGATATGTTTTTTCATTTCCACCATGTGTCACACATCGATTGTTAGAATTCAATGTAATATTGGCATGCTTTTATAGGTTGTGTGTAGCACACTCAAGTCCGATAGAATGAAGTGGCATGGATGATGCGAGAAGAAGGCATAAGGCGTGAAAGCATAAGGTGTGGAGGGAAGAGACATGAGATGTATAAAAGCTAGTGTGTGAAGGTGCAAGAGAAGGGCACGCAAGAGTACACATGTGGAAGCAAGGTGTATAGCTGCAAAAGTAGACAAGTATGCAATGAGCATGAGAATTCAACCGAGGAAGGGCATGCATTGACAAATAGAAAAGGGGCATGTGACATTGTTTAGTGTATGTAAGCACACAAGAGGAATGTTAGAGACTTATCCATTTTAGAAGGCAAGTCTGCAAAGGTGCTTGTAAGGATTTCAAAACAGGATAGGAAATAAAGTGGGTGTGCAAAGGGAAGGGGAAAAGAATAAATAAGGAAACAAGGTGCGTGGGGAAAACAAAAGAATTGCAACGTGCCACAATGCCAAAGGAACAAACTTTAGTGTGTGCAACTTGAAATGTGAAACATCGTCGAAATAAAATACAAGTTTTCCAAATAACTAGGGGAGTTATTTAAGATAATTCCTTGCATAATATTCTTTAGGTTGCCTCTTAGATCCATTGATTAGTTGTTAGTGTAATTTTTAATCTAATTACATGGTTTTACTACACATGTATTTAGCTTTCTTAGGTGTCATCATGATAGATGGGAGTTACACTTCTCCACCTTTTAGGTGGTGGTTACACTTCCCCACTTCCTATTTATACACCTCTTGTAAAGCTAATTTCTAATGCATTCAATATACAAGCTATCTTTTGGCTCATGTTCGATTCCTCTCTCTCAACTCTACTCTATTTATGTGTTCATATTTTATTAGTGCTCGATCTTGGCCCACATTCTCACATGGTATAAGAGTAGGTTATAATAATCAAATACTATAGTTTTTTGTTTTTGGAATATTTATTTTTAAATCTTTTTATTATAGATCCTTTGATCTTTGAGTATGCTCTTCTCTTGAATTTTTTATCATCTTGAGACTTAAAAAATAGCGAAGGAAATATGTTGTTTTTTCTATACTTTCTCCGGAGAAATAGACTCTGTCATTGATTCTCGATCATGTCAAAACCCTAGGATCAATCAGTAAACTCGATTATATTTTGAAGCAGACCGGATCCAATCTTTTTTTCAAGTTTTTATCATCATATCTAGGGTATTTGGTGGAATTCCATATTGTGCCAACGTTCGAGTTTTCTAGGTTTCCTAGAAAATCATTGGGTGTTCTTCAGCTTTAAATATATCACTATCATTTTCATTATCAAGGCGAGTTGTACCCATGTGAAATACATGTTGTTGGGTGTTATACTTGTCTTTATTGGTCGACTATACCTATGCATAGTGTTTGTATTTTGGCATTGACTATCCCTATGCACTTTGATGTTAGATAGTTGTACCCATGTGTATGCATAGTTGTTAATTATATTTATGTGGATGTGAAAGGGAACCTATGTGCACATAATTTGAGGAAAAAATATTGTGACATGTTGTGGCTAACTATTACATATGGGTAACCCAACCCTAGACGACTTATAGTAACAATTCTATCTAGAACACAGCTTTAAGAAAGTTTCGAATCATTTGAGGGCACAACCTAACCCTAGGTGGATTTAACTAGGGATAATCTTAGTGGCGAATATTCGTAATATGGCGAAAATTTCATTTTAGGAAAATTTGAAAAGGTGAATTATTCGGAGTGGGTCGGTGTCCTGTTACCTAAAATATATAGTATATTTTTTTTGGGGGGTCGGCTTTGCCTTCATTTGAAAACATCTCCTATAAAAACCTAGCTGATTCGCCGGGTAGTATACCTCAAGTAGCTTAACAAATTACCAATACTGTGAAATTTGAACTCACATACCCTTAAGCACCAGAGATTCAGATTACTGTTAGCCTGTGATTGTTGATGCGTGACAAATGCAGTGTTGATGTGCGACAAGGGAATTGTTGACGTGCGACAACAACTGTACTGACGCATGACAGAGGAAGTGTTGACACACGACTTGGGAAAAGAAGTTGACGCACTTGCATACGACAAGGGTAGTGTTGGCCTTACGCAAAAGATATTCGAGCAAAGGGACGCGCGCAGAAATGGGTTGTTGATGCGTAACAAGTGCAAAGTTGACACGTGATAAAGACCTCAGACAGGGGACGTGTGACAAGACCTCAGACACTGGATAGAGTCGCTACTTGGTTCTTTTGCTGACGCAGGACTCTTTTCAGAATAATGGAAGGTGCCAGCTCAAAGAATACGAATAACCTAAAAGTAAGTAAGAAATCTCAGAAATCACTCTTCAAGTATTTTGGAAACTCTGCGGATACAGATATTGTAAATACTAATCATATAGATGCCACCACAAAGAATCAGAATACTGACTGTGTGGAAGGTATTATTGAGGTGGACATGCATTCTGCACAGTATCAAAGTCAAACAAATGAAACCTACGATAATATGCCAGATCTTGAAGATATTATTCCTATTGGGGTGCAACCAGAAGTGCAGCTAGATATCACAGATACAAACACTCAAAAAATGGAAGACAGAATCAAAATCAAACTCTTGTCCAAGAAAGAGGAAACCAGTGATTGTGATATTGCTCAAAATTGTACTAAAAAAGTAAAGCATTGAAAATGAACAAGAATATGTCGACCATTGGCGGGACATACAAGTTTGATTGGGAAGCTAAATTTCCATTTATTGAACTCATGTATAATCATCTAATTCTCAAGAAATCCCATCCAATGTACATGTACAATATGTATGTGGAAACTGGAAAGCAACAAAAATGCAACTGAAGCTGACACTATAGAAAAACATCGTGGAAAACAATATTTAATCAGAATGCTGAAGCGGATGGCCGAAAAATAAAAACACATAGGTGGAAAACTGAAAAAGAATGCATGCATGTTAGATATGCAATGGAATATGAGGTAGAGTAGAAAAAACATAGACATCTGTTGGAAAAGGGAGGAACGATCACATTGCATATTGGTAAGATGAAAGAAACAAATCTACATGCAAAATTCATACAATTCTCTACTCTTTTTCAAATACTAAAAAAGGAAGAGTGATTTCGGATTTCCTCGATTTCAAAGTTTTGTATCAATTTAATGGAATGCTAAATGTACCTCAGTCTCATTGGTCTGAAAGTAGTGGATGGGAAATGGAAAAATGCCTCTCGATGATAGAGAAGGAAGATTTGAAAGAGAATGTAAAAAAAGCAAACTTTATCTCTCTTTCAATTGATGAAGTGACAACATGACAACACCTCATGGGTATGTATCCACATCTATACTTTAGAAAATCATATTTGGACACCTCATCTGATTGGGTGTTATGAAAATGGTTGAAAATTGTAATGCTGAAAACCTATATAAAATAGTTGTTTCTCATTTGAAAGATGTTGCTGGAATGACTGATTATGAAATTGCTACGAAGTTGGTATGCGTTGGAGCAGATGGTGCATCTATCATGCAGGGTCACCGAACAGGGCTCTGTGTTAGATTACAAACAACAGTGGCCCCATATATGCTACCAATTCACTGTATGGCTCACAGAATGAATTTAGCATATAAAATGGTAAGCAACCACGAAAATGTTGCTAAATTAGAAGACCTTATAAGAGAAATTCATGCCTATATGTCAAGCAGCCCAAAGCGTTTTCTCGAGTTCCAAAAATTTGCAATTGGAATTACAGATGGCAAAAAACTTCTGAAGGATGTGGAGACTAGATGGATCTCTTTGTATGAACCTGCATGCAGAGTTCGTGAGGAGTATCCTTCATTGGTTGGTTTCATGCACAAATACTGTCATGAAGTTGATAGGGCAAGGGACTTGTTGTTCCGTTTAACTGATTTGGAGACATTGCTTACATTGGTTGGTATTCTTCCAATGTTAAAGGAGATCAATACACTGATGAAGCATGCACAGGGCTAGATTAATCTATATTGTGGATTTTATACGGATGAGAAAAATGGTATGTCAAAGTCTTGATATATTGTATTGTTCCCATGATAGTTTTGATGCACCTATTTTTGAAAATTGGAAAGATTTATTAGATCTTAAAAATCCTAACACCTTTTTGAGATTTAATATCCACGATCACCTCTGCATCACTGTTAATGGGAGGGAAATACCAATGCACATTTTGCAAAAACGTCAAGATATTACAGGATCGGAACGAGAAGATGTTCCCGTGACACGTAATTTGTTTGAGTCTGTTATAGTTGAAACAAGAATAAAGCTTAAAAAAATTTCAGAAACCTTGTCATCAGAAATTAGGGAACGTTTCTGTAAAGATAAAATTCTAGAAGCCATGGGTGTGATGAATCCTAATTTTTGGAATACTGAAGGTGGCCGTGCAGACTTTGTCAGAAAGCATTTCCATAAATCAATGGGTACAATAATGGAACAATTTACAAAGATGTCAGAGCTCAAGGGTATGGAAATCAAAGGTATACTGAATGCCGATTTATTAAAGTTTCAGTCAACAAATTTTGCAACAACAATGAGGAACCAATATAAGAATTTAGATCAACCTTCTGAAAGTGGTGCTATTACAAGGCTGTGGTGAGGAATCTATCAAAGTTTTATCTTACAAGAAGATATCAGTGAATATTTCAGATTATATGAGTTATGCCAAACAATGATTTTGGGGTCTGTGGAGGATGAAAGGGTTTTCAGTGCATTGTCATTTATAAAATCAAAATTGAGAAATAGGTTGGATAAAAATCTGGAAAGTTGCATGAGGTGTTATTTTTCTCGATACTCCATCGAAACCTTTCCTTTCGACAGAGAAATTGCACACTGGAATTCCATTTGCGAAAGAACAGTGTGAATAATACAAATACAAGTACAAATATTCCCAACCTTGAGAGTGTAATTGGCTCTTTGTCACATTCTACAGAAGACAACATCGAGTTTGATGAAGCTATTGATAATGGATTGTTTCAACTTTAAATAGGTATCTTCTTTATCTATCTTTTATCTTTATCATTAAAGATGTTACAGGTCTATATACTAAAAATGTCAGGCAATTCACCCATCTATCTACTAATCCATTTCTCGTGTTGGGTTTTTTTAAAACACAGATCTAGCTCATTACCAGTGGCAAGTGATGATTTCAACTTTAAGGAGGTATCTTTTTCCCCTTAATCTTATTGTTTGTTACTATTCATTTTTTTCAGCTCTGGTTATCATTAAAGATGTTACAGGTCTATGTATTTACATTTAGTTAAATACAATCTTTTTATTTTTTGAAAACGTGGGTTGACATCCGTCCGAGGAAGTCATACTTCTCTGACCGACAATGTCGAGCAACTCACCCATCTATCTACTAATCCAGCTTTTGTGTTGAATTTTTTTAAGACAAAGATCTAGCACATTACTTAGTAATGATTTCAATTTTAAATAGGTATCTTCTTCAACATAATCTTATTGTTTGTTACTTTACATTTTTTCAGCTCTTGTTATCATTAAAGATGTTACGGTCTAATTCTATATATTTACATTTATTTAAAGATATTGTTGGTCTATATTTAAAGATGTTGCTTAGCACTTCTCAGACCGACAATGTCGAAACTCACCCCTCTATCTACAATGTCGGGTAAAACAAAGATCTAGCACGTTACCCTTGATGATTTCACAAAGAATCTAATATCAAGAGGTAAGCTAAACCCAATCATATTTGCAATTATGTTTAATTTCTTACCAAAGTGATTATTCTTTCTTGATTTCTTAGAATTATATTTAATTTATTTTTTATATGTGCAAAGTCCTTTGATGTATTTTTTTAAGCGTGGGATAAACAATACATTATACAATTTTAAATATAAGTCCACATAAAATTCCTCATCATCCATATATATCATATCATCACCATATCATTATCATATCCTGACTCCTGACACTACAATTATTATTAACACAATTATTTATCTAATTTAAATTTATTAAAACAATTCAGTTTTTTTTAAATAATTCATAATCATATCATTACAATTCTATTCGTTCTAATGTCATCTATATCCATTCTAATCATTAATGTCATCTATATCCATTATAACACATTCCATTTATTTATCATCTATATCCATTCTAATGACATTATGATCATATCGTTACAAGTATAGAGAATAATTATCTTAAAACAAGTACAAAAGTCTAGAGAAGAAGAATTACTGTGCTTGATGATAAATCTACGTCCACATTAAATTGATCATCGTCCATATATATCATATCATTATCGTCATTCATCATCTTTCATCATCATCTATCATTAATTATCAATTATCATCATTCATCATCTACGTCCACATACAATTCATGACAATGCAAGTAAACAAGAAACATACATATAATTCATGATAATCACCATCTAATGCAATTAAAATTAAAGACTGTATATAAATCCATATAATTAAATTCAAATACCATAGTACATACTCAATAGTAGAAGTTTTCAAATTCAATATTTAAAGTTTCCTCAATAATAAAAGTTTCTAGTTTTCAAAACCCTCTTTTTCTTTATCCAATTCTACTCCTCTGCTCTCTTCCCCAACGGCTTCTTCCACTGTGGCTGTACCTCTTTCCCCAACACCAGAAATAACCCCTGAACTTATAAGATCTTCCGCAGCACTATCCAGATTTTTTAAAATTCTTTCTTCTTGATTTGTCGCATCTCCATGCGACAACAAATTTGGATCAGCTGCTGCTTTAGCTTTGAATAATATGTCAGGGTCGAAACCATGCTCTTTAATTATCCACTTTAGTGTATTGTTTTGTTTGTTAACCAAAACAATATTTTGCTTCAAATTTTTTGCTGCGGATAAGTTGTTCTTTGCTGTTTCCAAGTGAACTTGCAAAACCTTCGCCTGACTCTTCAAATTTTCATATTTCAACTGCACAAAAAGAGTAATGTCAATTCAAAATATTACTAAAAAATGAAAATTTCAAATTAACAAGAATGATTGTTTGAATATAATAGTACTTCTGACCGCTCTATCTCTTTCGGCATTTGCGATTGCTACCAAATCCTTGTCCTTGGACCATTTGTTAAAATATGCCTGGGCCTCTGCACTAATATTTTCCAATTTATTTAATGACTTATCTAAAATGTCGTCTTTATAGTTGTTGTTATACGTGACAGTCCCACTTCTTACTTGGGTAAGTAAGGAATCCATCTTCGCAGGTTGATTCTGGACTGCAGTGTATAAACTATCCCGTTGCTAATAATTTTCATAACGATTAATAATCTCATTGATAAGAACTTTAGCCCTTCTCTCTCATTCTATAAGCTGATTGATATGAGGAAGAATAAACTCACTGACATGGGATTGACAATCATAACCAATTAAGTTCTCCAAAGGAAAAGGTGGCAACTGTTCACTATCTGGAATCGATGAAGACGATCTTCTTGGAGAAGTATGGGGGCTTTTAGCAAGATCAACTGCTACTTGTTTCTGCCTTTGGGTGGGCTGATCCTGTTTGTGAAAAAATTAATCAAGATTTAGATAAATAAATTTAAATCAAAATGTAATTCAAAATTGTAAAGCATATTTAAATTGAAATTTGAAGTATACCTGTTGGCCTTGAATCATCTCATGGGTATTGAAAAAACTAGTTGGGTCATTGCTATCAATGCCCAAATAATCTTCATCTAAATTTATATTGTTCAAAACAGATATGCCCGTTGCACTGGGCAAGCCACCAAGTGAGAGAGTTGGAATTCGAAAGGAGGAGGCAATGTTTAGTGTCCCACTAGGGGCCGGAGCAAAAGGCATGCGTTTACCAATGTTATTTTTCACTGTTCCTCTAGTTGGCATTTTAAAAATTATTGGTTGAGTGGGTGTCGGTGCCGTGGTTTGATCAGGATTGACATGTGCTGAAAAGTACAAGAAAAAAATGAAAAATAGGAAAACAATTCATAAAGTCAAAAATTTCAAAATTAAACGTACTATCGAAGAGTTGTACCTTGTTGTCGAGGGGTTGTTTTTCTCGGTGCTACGGGTGGCCTTGTAGGAGTTGTACTCAGTGTCTGTTCAGAAGATATGAATGCATGTGACTATATGGAGTGAGTTGGGGAAGAAGGTTGAGTTTGTGAAATAGGTGTATGTTCCAAAGTCCCTGCAATTCATCAATATTAAATGTTGTCAATTCATTTGGTTAAAATTTAAATTGAAAAATAAATATGCAACTTTGGAATTTGTAAATAATATATGAGAAGGTATTACTTCTCTGGCGTTTAACGAGTTCAAACTGTTGAGGGTTTGGAGAGGAGTGAGCTTCCATTTCAGATTGGGAGTCCCCCGAAGCCTCAGCGTGTTGTTGGCCTCTTCCTCTCGATAACGCCTTTTTTCGGGAAGGGCTTCAATAAATCTTCTCTGTAAAACATTAAAATTTAAGTTTTAATAATCATGGCTTTGTAATGTCAAAATTGAAATACAATTACAAACTAAATAGTTTATACTTGTTGTTCTTCAAACGGAATTGACAACTTCATCAACTCCTCATCAGTGCAAGTAGGAACTTTTTATCTTTTAAATTTAAAAGTGCCTCATAATAAAGGCCGAGGAGATAGTTTGTTGAATAAATGAAAGGTTTTTCTAAAAGTTTTGAATTTGTTATGTCAGTTCTTATTTTTTTGGATAGATATGTGCACCAATCGAATTTTTGTTTTGAGATAGTGGCAACAATGTATGCAATGGCCCAATTTGGTATATCAGTTTGGCGACCCTGCAAAACAATTCTGGATTGAAAAAATGAAATAAGTGCAGCAAGAAAGTGGTGTGCAATTGATTGTGTATCCACACCATGCCTGGATTTATTGACATGGGTTGCAAATGCGAAACAATGAAAATTACTATAAATTTATAACAACAAATTGTATCAGAATAAAAAACAGAATAAAAAATATGAATTAAAATGAATTATACTTACAATCAACATGGAAACCGAACGTTGATTCGAGAAATTTCTTGTCTTCTTCCAGGAGTGTTGCCTTGGTTGTAACAATTGGTAAATTTTTGAATGGAAGGCCCGTAAACCAATGGATGTCATTTGCTTTGATACTGAATTGGAACATTTGGCCATCGTTCAGAGTCACATAAAAAATGTCGTCCTCTGAATTGTAGGATGACAGAAGGTAATTCAAAATATCCGGATTTGTTTCGAAATGGGGCATATTAACAAGCCCTGTAAATTCACATGCATCCATCAAATCTTTATATTCTTAAGACATCTTTAAAACAAAAGATGGATGTGAGGTCATAAGGGATTCTTGTAGTTGATCTTGGAAATCAATTGAATTAGATTCTCTTGATTTTTTTGCTGAACTTGTAGTTGGGAAGCATGTGAAGTCAACATTATAGTTGTACTTGTGTCTTTGACAATGATTGAGACCTACAAAAATTCAAGAGCGGGAAGGTGAAAATGAGGAAATGACCGGTTGAAGGGTATTTATAGGCTAAATCGGGCGTCAATGGCTTCAATTGACCCGCGTCAATGGTCTTAGCTGACGCGCGTCGATAGTGTTGGTCGACGCGCATCAATAGGATTTATTGACGCGCATCAATAGGAGCCAGAGACGCGCGTCAATAGGAGCCAGTGATGCGCGTCAATAGGATCCAATGACGCGCGTCAATATGAGCCAGTGACGCGCGTCAATAGGATTTAGTGACGCGCGTCAATAGGATTTAGTGACGCACGTCCAATAGAGTCGATGGCGCGTGTCAATTAGATCCAAAGATGACGCACGTCAATGGAGCTAGTGATGCATGTCAATGGAGCCGTGATGTGCGTCGGTGGAGCCAATGACGCGTGTCAATGGAGCCGATGTGCATGTCAATCGGAGCCGCGACGGCGTGCATCAATTGGAGCTAGTGACGTGCATCAATTGGAGCCAGTGACGCATGTCAATTAGAGCCAGTGATGCGTGTCAATTGGAGCGCATGACATTCCATTGACGCGCGTCAGAGTGATTATTGACGTCTTGTTGTCGCGCGTCAATGATGGAGCCATGAAAAAACCAGGTGAAATTTTTGTTTTGGAATACTGTCAAATTCTTCTTTCGCTGAAACTAGTTCCGAGGATATTCGTCAGGTAATTTCCACCTACAATTTTATAGAGGTGTCTTAAAATGAACCCCGGATTTAACTTACCTCGTGATAATAAGTATGTGATAAGGCACTCGCACATCATGAAAAGTGAGAGCACAACTCCCCCTCACCATTTTCCCTAGCCTTACCCCCTAGTCACATGGGTTTAGCCCTGGTCACGACTAGCCTAAGGGAGTTTATCTCATGAAAGTTAAAAATTATCAAGGTGGCCAAGAAAATGTCTTTTTGATGTAGGAAAATGATCAAGTTTTAAATTTTAAAGTAAAAGGGACTCGTAAAATGCATAAATTTCTACTAGAAACTCGTTTCAACGTGTCATTTTTTAAAGTGTGTATTGTTTTAGCTCTTCACAATGGTGCTACTTTTATTTTCTTGTTCATCCTATATGATACACTTTTAAGCATTGAAAAATTGTATTCGCACTACATTATAAAGTGTCATCTCTTGGGGGATTTCGTCATGGGTTTGGTATTGAATTCCATTATTCTATTGTCTAGCTAAATTTAGAGAGTAATTTTTCTTACAAACAAGGGATATAAAATCATTTCATATTACATGATCTAATTCCCTATATTTTTGTACTTGTTCATGAGGCTAATGACTATAAAACAGAGGATAAATTAGTTGAATAAAAATGAAATGGTCTATGAATTAATATGTCTCATTGTTCTGAGGATATTCAACATCAACTTGTGTACACTGAGTGCCCTTTCACTACTTGGAAATTTATCTAACATTTTTATAGAGACCATGATTCTCCATCTGAAAGTGATAATTTATTATAAAACCATTCAAGTGAGGATAATACTCGAGACTACTATGGACACCTCATCTACAACTAAGGACAATTTTATAGCTACTTAAATTTCCAGAATCTCTTCTTCAAGACATTTCAATTGTTCTTTGCGGTAGGATCATGGAATTCCTCTTACGCCTATTTCCACTTCAAATTTGAGATTCAAATCTTGAATAGATTCAAATTATTATTTATAGCAGGATCGAGATATGTATTTTGGATTCACCTTATTAGGAAACATAACTTCCAGATAGTGATTATTTGTTTGTAGAGTCCCAAATTTCAGATCTAGATTAAACCATTGAGGATATTGCTCTCATATTTGAGGATATTCCTCCATCATCTCGTTGTTTCATCACATTTTAGAGTTTCTTTATTAAGGGTGTTCGGGAAAAATATTACTAGTCCTCAACTTTGTGTTTTGCAAGGAATATGATAAGACCTTCCAAACCTTGATATGGTGGGTTTCCATGATACTGTGGATGTGGATGGAAAATGTTCGATGTTGCACTCTATGGAAGAATAGATCAAGCTCCTCTCCTGCGAATGAATCTGCAATCACAAACACTACACAAGACGAAGTTAGTAAAATATATGGCGGATTTCCTAGAAAAGGCCAATCCCTGGAAATCAATGGACTTCCTCTTGCAAGGGTGTCAAACCACGTTCAATAAATTAATCTGATGATAAACAGATGAATACAACGAAATTATTCAAGTTATTAAATGACGTGTGATTAAGAAAATGATGTTAAGGAAAGGCACTTACCTGATTTCAACTAACTAATAAGACTAAAAATGTGATATTACTGTTATCCAATTTTTCCCTTGGGGTACAAATGGACAACGGGTATCTACATGTTAAAATGTTCGAGTTGGTGTATAGAATTTTCTCGGCGTTCGATTATGAATTCCATGATGTCTTAAAACTAAGGGAATTCCATGAATTCCATGATGTTAACAAGAAGTATGTAAGCATTCAAGAAATGTTCAAAGTGTTATATAAGGGGGATCATGGTGAGATTGCATAGCTCAGTTGAGCTAAATGGATGAGAGGTTAATTATTTTATCATCTTGGTGAGCTCATGGAGATCACAACCGAGCTATTCGGTGTTGGCATCTTTAGATGCAATGTTGGCATGTATATGAGAGAGTTACAAAGTTTCAAACATAGCTCGGGTAAGTTCAAAGTGGCCAAGTCAATAAGTAACTCAATGAGTCAAGCTTAAGGCTACTCAAACGAGCCATAAGAAACTACTTGTATTCTTACAGTGAAGTAGGAATAGCTCAAACTTACATGAGTTGACATATAAAGTGGAGTGAGTGACTCACCTTAATGAATCAGAAGTTTTTCAAATAGGTGAGCTCACAAGCAAGGTATAATTCAATGTCACATCAAACTCGGTGGGATAAGTAAGGAGCTCATCATGGTAACATTACAGGTGATCAATTGGCAATGGAACATGCAACTCGGTCAAGGCTAGAGTATATAATGCAAGTGAATAGATCATCATTGTGAATAACTCGGTGTCATGTAAGTGGTAGCTTGTGCTCATATCAAATGAGGCTTTCCGAATGGAGTTAATGGCTCAGCTAAGTTATATCGATGAGAAAATAAATGAACAACTCAATGACGAGGCCATTCGGCCAAAATATTGGTATATAATAGGTATGAAGCACCTTGGGAGCCCATTCATATGCATCAAACTCATAGACATATCATGCAGAGCCATGCCGATGTGAAGATGAGGCTATTGGGAACAATATGAGCTCTCCATGTTTGAAACATATAATGGAATGGCTCGACTAGGCTATTGCATGGATAGAGCCAACTCAACAATGATTAGGAACTCAACATAGCTGGATGACTCCAAATGAACCCAAAAAGTTTGTGTGGTTTGATTGGTAAGATAATCAACACAACGGAGGAATTAAAATTGCCAAGTAAAAATTGGAAGAGCCGATCAATGTGCGAGAGGTTGAGCTCGATCCAGGAGGACTCGACGAGGTTTAACTTGGTGGTTACACAGGTTGGGCTGAGTTGAGAGCCAATAAAAGTATGAAACATACATGCCTCATTATGACTCGATCAAATGTGACTTGGGAAAGTTAACTTCATCGATCGAGTTGAGTTGATGTGAGGTGGTATAGGATACCTCATGCAGGCGAGCTATATGGTGTTGAGCTGGGTTAGTTTAGGAACTCGGTCAGTTGAGTGGGCATTAAGAGCCATTTTTCCAAGACTTTGACATGGGTAGAATGGTTTCAAAGCTCCAGATTCCCCACTATGGGATCTCATGGTGTAAAGGCCATGCCAAGATTGGCATGACAAAATACACGTCGAGATCCCAAGCACAAGGAGCCAATGGTGGAGATAACACATTGCCAAGCCAAGTCGGTAATTCCATGTGGGGAAATTTGAAGAACTAATTTCTAGGTGGAGACAATGCCATGAAAAACCATCACAAAATTTCCACTTCATGGAGATTATGAGAAGAATTACCACGTGGGATAATCACTTGGCATGCCAAGGATAAGTTCTCAGTAAATTGAATTTATAACTAGAATCCCACGTCAATGGCCGAGTTATCCATCGAGTTGTTAGGGAGGATATATGTGAGATGGTGAAGTAATCACTGAATTATTAGCATAAACATTGGATCTATTCTCGAAGTGAACTAGTGACTTAGTCATGATAGGGCTCTACGTGCACAAAGTTGCATCATCGGTTAAATGACAAATATGGATCGATTTGTTGCAAAGGTGTTCAAGTACAAGGTAATCTTGTGAGGATGATTCCACATTATGAGTGAGTTAGCGTGGAGCTCAATGGACGGTTTGAAGGTATCATTTGTGATGAGCTCAAAGGCATGTACGTGGTGAGCTTGTGTAAAGTTGTAGGAGCTTCGTAGTTTTGTAGGTGCTTGATGAGAAGCTTGACTCGCAGAAATTTAGACAGAAGAGGAGTTGAGTTACACGAAGGAGTTGTAGAGAGCATAAGGTAGATACGGTTGGAAGATTAAATCGAGTGAGTTATGCTAGTTCATGCGGTAAGACAAGGGATATCGGTGTCATGGGTTGGTTTTGGGCGAGTCAATTGGTATGAGGAGGGGCTTGATATGAAGTCACATGATCAATAAGTTTGGCTTCAAACCACTAGTGAACATATTATAGTTTAGGATGAATCATGGATCAAATTCTCTTAGGCCAGCATTGAGCTCAAGGCAGTGAGTTTAGGCAAGGATGAGTTGGTTCATTTGATTGGAATGGAAAACTTCGTGAATGACGCAGCCGAGATAAGAAATGAAAATGCGGAAAGTTTTAGCTCGGTTGACTCATGGGTGGAGAGCTCGGTTGCATGCGGTGATGGTCTCATGCTAAGGAGATTGAATCAAGATTCGTGAATGCATACAAAACTTACCTCTCAAGCGATGCATGATATGGCTTGGTGGAGAGAGAATTATTTCAAAAAGAGCGCACTAGGGACGAGGAAAATTGGTGGTGGGTTCAACACGAGGCTTGTCGATGAGAGCTTGGCAAAATGGTGGATCGATTCAACGTTGAGCTCATTCCGGGGTTGGGAGTGCATCAAGGCAAGGAAATCACTCATGGTGGTGGAGAATGTGACATGCTTGAGTTAAGGATGCAGTTATGGTGAGTGAACTTGATGAGGCCTTTATCTCTCGAAAAACCTAGCTCGACGTTGCGGTAGAACTCGAGGAAGGTAAGCTTGAATTGCTCGATGAAGAGCTCATTTTTGAGCTCGGTGACTTTAGTAGGGTGCTCGAACTTGGTGATGGTCGTGGAAGTGGAGAGAAAACTCATTGGAGGAACTCAATCCCAACTCGATGAGTGGCTCTGCGAGCCAACCACCGAGTTGGGCTATTTTGGCCTTTTCCTCATAATTTCCCCTTCAGTGCAAACCAATTTTTAGTGGGGCCCACTACAATTTAATTAAATTAATATTTTTATTCAGATATTTTAATAATAATATTTATTATTATTATTTAAATATTCTTTTAATTAATTGTGAAGAATAAGTCAAACTAGGCATTAATGACACATGATGGAACCTTCTCAAGTGGTTCAACCAACTGTAATAAATGAACCATCATGTACCTTCAATTTAGGAAGGGAATTTATGACTCCTTCTCTCCTCTCTCTCAAATTATTCTATAAATGTAAGTTGCGAACTCATTCCAAAGGGTTCTAATAGGTCAGATAGGTTGGAAAGTTATACATCTTAGGCAAGTGCAAATTTTTCAAGTGTCCTCTCTCTTCGAAAGTTTTCCTTGTATGTTGAGGGAACTTTCAAGCCTCTTTTCCAAGACTATAATGGAAACCATTTCCTCTTCTAAATGTATGATGCATTGTGCATGTTATTGAAGTAATAAAAGTGTGTGTTTTGTGACTAATCTCAGTCCTTTCATCCTTCTATACTTCTTTGTGCCTTTTCTCATGCTTGCAGGTACACTATGCAAGTTCACGTTTCTATTATAGGTTCTTGGAGTTCTGCTTATCAAGTGGTGGAGTGTTGCATGCAGTTGAGTTATGGTGCTTGTTCACCCTTCTCAAGTTCATCCTTCTTCACTGGAAAATGATAACTTGTTTGTCTGATTGAGTTTAACAAAGGGAATGCGTGCTTCCTAGTCTACGGTATTCTGTAACCTCTCTAAGTCGCAGTAGGTGAAGTTGACTTGTGGTGCATACACCGTCTTCAAATTAACCCTTTTTAAGTTTGGCAATACCCTTTATTTAGTGTATCACCATCCCTAGTATAGTTTCATTTCTGCATATCTCTTTCCCTAAAACCCATGAAATGTTAGCATAGGATTAGATAGCCATTTTATTACACTAGGAGTAATACAACACTTAGTTTAGGAAGAGGAAGAAAAAATTCTCTGGAGGTTCACCTTGACCCCAAGTCAAACATATTGAGAGGTGATCCCATGTGTCCCAATCACAGTGAATGTCATGTTCACTTTCTGCCCATTCAAAGGGTGTAATGATTTGGCGATAACAATTTTTTGGCACACCCAGGTGGGAGAGAGTTAGTACTTCTCTTCCCACTTACACAAGTCAAAGTACCTGATGAATCTATATCTCTAAATTCCAAATCTTAGTGTGATAACTTATGCAAAGAACTCGAGAAGAGCTTCTTCAAAGCAAGGAAATTATCAGATATCAAACTTTCCTTGTCTACTCCAAAGAGAAGAAGAAGAGGCATTTGAACATCACCAATTGCATCTCTACCTCAGTAGGGGTCATTCAACTCCTCCACATGGAAGGTTTACTCCACCAAGGAACAATCAACCTCTTTCTACTATGGCACGAACCAAGTTTTCCCCCTTTTAATGCAAGCATTCCTCTTCTGTTGGCTCAACGTGACCCTATACCTATTGCGGAACTCAAAAGTTTACCCTTTTACATAGGGGAAACTCACGTTACTCTAGTGGAACATATTCTTGATGTAGCCAACATTTGTGCCATACATAATATCACAGAGGATAACGTTGCGGTTATTTTTTTGCTACCTCTTTCAAGGGAAAAGCACTTCAATGGTTTCGAGGGTTAAGTGTTATCAATATAACCACTTGGGATGAGTTAGGAGAAAATATTTGTAAATAGTTTGAAGACAAGAGTGATCACCTATCACTTTTGGAACAACTCACTACCATGAAGAGATCTCCCCAAGAATACATGAGTGATTTCAACTTCCGATTCCAGAGGACCTGAATAGAATTCCGGCACTTATAAATCCTTCTTCACATAATGCATTCTTGTACTATTAGTGAGCCTTGAATAGTGATGTAGCGATTATGATCCAGCCATGGGAAGGGCTACATTACCTGATGCCTATGATGTTTCCATAAGAGTGGAAAATTCCTTGATTCAGATGGAAAGATAGCTCCACAACCACCAATGCTATTGTCTACAGATCTTATGAACAATCATCCCATCATTGCTCCTATTCCATCAGCCTCTAATCAACCAACTCAGTCTACCCCTACCTCTTCAAATGATCTATTTGAATTCAAGTCACTTCCAAAAATTTTGGAAATAAGCTCATTACACTCAAAAGGAAACAGTTTCAATATAATCATCCATATCAACCACAAAATCAGTAGTATCAAGCTAATTTTCCTCCTTTTCAAGGGAACAATCAGCCACAAAATCAAGCTACAAATCAAGCTACGAATGTCAGGCCTTTGAAATTTCGGAACCCTCTTGTTGCTAGCTCATCTAGAGCCATTATACCTATCCAGAATAATCTAGTTCAAGACTATGAATGGTGTTATCCTTGTTCTCAACCCCAAAATCAAAATATTTGTCCCAATGGATTTCTTGGCTAGGACCTTATGGTTCAAAGTGTATCTACCCCTTTTGAGATAACAGAAAACACATCTACGCAAGAAACAATAGATCAATCGTAGGCACCTGAAGAAACCACTTTGCTAAACTGGCAAGAAGAATATTTTTGTGGGTTGAATACAAATTCCTCATCAGTGGCAAAAACACTCATTCCAAGAAGAGAGAAATGGAACCTAAAACTTCCAAATCTGATCAAGCATCCACTTCATAGCCTTAGACACAAGCATCGGTTGATAAAGATGTGGGAAAGAAACTGCCAAAAATACATGTTAGCCAAGCTGCAAGGAAAGAAGGTTCTTCAGGCATCACGATACCCAACAAGAACTTTCTAAAGGAGGATCCCAATGCCTAAAATAAGTGTCACCAAAGTTAGAGCTATTCCCTTCAGAATAGTAGAACAAATTAAGAAAACCAATCTGAGCATTACTATGTGGGACACACTCTCAATTCCTTCTCAAAGAATTTTTTTGCATGAGAGGCTCTAAATAGTTTTGGTACAACCGATGGATCGTTAGGTCATGGATCAAAAATCGCTACAAGTTTGATTTAACCGAAGGGAAAATTATTCCTAAATCCAACAAACCACCGCCATTCTATATTTCCTTGATCATTGGAAACCACCTAGTGCATAATTTCATGATCGATTCTCGTGTCGAGTAGGTCATGCCCAAACAAATTGCAGACGCGTCTTACTAGGATACAATATGCGTTGGTTGCAAGAGGATTTGTTTAGCTAGATGGCACAACTATTAAGACTATTGGATTTATCAAAGGACTTCAACTTACCATCTATGCATTCCTAACTCTAACATTCACCCAAGACATATCAGTCATTGATCTTCCTCCTCTCTTCGCCATCTACCTATCATGGGATTTAAATGCCAAAATGGGTGGTTATCTATCAGCCAATTGGTCGCATATGATTCTTAGGACTTAATACGAACCAAAGTGACTATAAGGGTGGAACCAATCTGCCATAATCATGTAGAACCCTACATTGCTAGTCCTATAAATGGGAATTACACCATCAAAGATCCGGAAGAAGAAGATGCTGATCATGAACCAACCAATCTCATTGAAGAAGTCCCTGATACTATGCTAGATGAAGTAAGTGGAGATCATCAGTACGATCCCTATGTTGATGTGTTGGTAGAAGAAGAAGCTAGTTTGCTACTTTTGGAAGAAATAGGATTGGGTACATACTACATTCATGAAGAAGATACGATCATACTACAACTTGTCAAAACACCAAGTGATTTGGAAGGACTGTGGAAATTGTTCTTTGATGGATTGAGAAGTAAGAATGGATCTGGTGCTGGTGTTATGTTAATTTATCTAGAGGGAGATAAGTACTTCTCATATTTCTAGTTGCAATTTAGTTGCACTAACAATGTTGCTGAATACGAGGCCCTTGTACAAGGAATTCAACTAGCCCAAAAGAAGGGGATCAAATCCTTCACTATTTTTAGAGATAATGAGTTAGTTTTTCATCAAGTGACTACACATAGTGCATTCAAGAAAAATCTTTTAAGATCATAGAAGAACTGAGTCTGGGACTTGATTGAATATTTTGAATCTTTTGGGATCCATGTAGTTCCTAGAAATTAGAATCAAGATGCTGATAGGCTTTCTACAATTGGCTCACAATACGACATACCTGTTGATATCATGAAAGAAGGGAAACAATTTGTCAAAATGGTGGTTTGACCTGTAGTCCTTGATAATGTGAGTAGTTGGTAAGTGTTTGATAGTGAAAAATAAATTGTCCTTTTCTCGCAAGAAGAGGTCAGTATTTCTTAAGAAATCGGGATAAGTTGTAAGAGTAATATGGTGATCAAATTATACAATTGAAGAGAAAAAAACTACCAAAAGGCTTAATCACTTTGGAATCCATTTTTAATTCAAATGATCAAGCCAAAAGACAAAGCTCTAACATGGTGATCAAAGAAGGATATTTTGAGGAAGTCGAGGTAGCGCATGAGAAGTTTCTGAAGATTGGAAAAGTGTGTACTTCTAAAGAGAAAGAAGATTTCATCAAACTTTTTCAAGAGTATCACAACATTTTTTCATGGAGCTATAAAGACTTGCGTGGTTTTGATCTAGGTATAGCACAATATACCATCAAACTGGATCCTAATGCCAACCCAGTTCACTAGAAATAGAGGCCAATTAATCCTAAAATTGAGCCACTAATGAGGAAGGAGTTAACCAAACTCATTACGGAATGTATAGTTTTTCCTATCAAGTATTCCTCTTGGGTATCCAATCTGGTGCCCATGAGGAAGAAGAATAGAGAAATTTGGTTGTGCGTATATTTCAGGGATTTGAATCATGCATCATTGAAAGACCATTAACCTCTTCCATCAATGGAGAAGATCCTTCAAATGGTGGTTGGAGCTCAAATATTTTCTTTTGTCAATGGATATTTGGGTTACAATCAAATTTTGTCCAAGAATCTGATCAATTTAAAATGGCTTTCACTACTAAGTGGGGCAAGTATGCCTATAACAAAATACCATTTGGATTGTCCAATGTCGGGGATACTTTCCAAAGAGCCATAGACATGGAATTTAAGGGGCTAATCAACGATATCATCCTAGTTTACCTTGATGACATAACTATATATTATAAGCATGCGAAGACCACATCACAAATCTAAGGAAGGTTTTCCGAAGGTGTAGGGAATTTGGGATTCCTCTTAATCACAAGAAGTGTATTTTTACAGTGAAAGAGGGAAAGTTGTTGGGACATGTTATTTCAGTGGAAGGAATATCAATCAATCTAGCCAAGATTCATTTAATTATGTCCTTATCTCTCCCAATTCATAGGAAGGGCCTCCAAATTTTTCAGGGAACCATAAACTTTGTGCGAAATTCATCCCTCAATTCACGACATTGGCTAAACCATTGAAAACCATGCTAAAGAAAAACATGTCATTCTCATAGATAAAGGAAGGAAGGGAGAGCTTTAAAGCCATCAAGATGGCCATTTCTCAAGCTCCCATGCTAGTAAACCCTAGGTTTGATAAAGACTTTATCCTTTATGATTTTGCAGGTCAAGAGAGCATTTGAGGGATCCTCACCTTAAAAATGATGATATGATGGAGCAACTAATTACTTTCTTCATTCAATACCTCGAATACTATGAGCTCAAATACTCATTCATTGAAAAAAATGTCTTTGCGGTTATTCGATATTTGAAGAAATTCAAGCACATGTTATCCAACAACAAAATTCATCTGATGGTGTCTCATCTAGGTGTCAAGGAGTTTTTGCTGAACAAAGAGATGAACGAAAAGCATCTTTGGATGGATCACAAAGGTGATGGAGTATGATGTACATATCAAGGTTACTAAACTTGTCAGAGGTAAATGTTTATGTCAACAACTTGTTGCAGACATGGAATCAAAAGGTGATGAGGATGTGACATTCCTAAACACTTATGAGAGTGATGACTGAGTTAACTGGTTATCCAAAATGAATAATATCCTCTTCTCGAGTATATCATACGAACGTGGATAAAAATCAAAGACAAACTTTTGTTTATAGTCTATTCCATATGTTCCGGTACATAATGTTCTCTTTCGAAAGGATTTGAATGGTGTTCTACTTGGTGCATAAGACTGGAACAGGTAAGTAAGATACTAGAAGAGTTTCATAATGGTCTATCTGGAGGACATTACTCTGCACAAACAACTACTACCAAGATCATGCAAGTTGGTTACTATTGGCGATTTGTTCAAATATGCCCATCTCTGGGTAAGGAAATGTAAGGAATGTGCCTACCTTGTAATTGATAAATCCCCATCACCTCACCTACCACCTCATTTTGCCACCTCATCATGACCTAGCCCTAATCCTAAACTAACCTAATTAAAACCTAAAACTTGGTCTACACCTACACCCATGACTAAGGACCCCTTTCTCACACCTAAAACCGACCTTCTAGTCACTTGACCAAGCCCGCAACTAATCTCTCGGGAGAAAAGCAGGGAAGGTGGGCTGTTTTACTAAAAATAGCCTACTTTTTCCTTACCGATGCCGGTTCCTACTCGACCACCGTCGGTTACGTAACCGCCATCGGTTCCCTGTAAATGGCCTCCCCAAACCAAAAACAAAGGATCGGAATTTCATTTTTGGATCAGAGAAAAGGATTCTTTGAATCAAGAAAGAGCATCAGGAGCGATCGAGAAAACCCGGATCTTTACTTGACTGAGCAGAGACAAGTGAAGAGACAAGGAGAGTTAGCAGCAAGGGAGAGCAAGCCCAGGACTGCAACTGGATACCAGAGCCCTGTGATACTCAGCTGATTTGATCTCAAGTGTGTGCCGACTATCCTACCTCGCCTCGCCTTTGCCATCAGAACTCTTGGACTTGCATCTCCGCGAATAATCAGTAAGCTACTTCTTGCATGTACTCTTTAATAACATTTCTTCGACTTTTTGAATCATAAGTCCTCACAAATCCATTCTTGGATCCACTACCCAACGTGTCATTGCATCTAACTGTCATTCATCTAGATCTCATCACCCTATTTCCTAATATTACCTATATACAACCCTACAAATAACACAACTACCAAATAACACCACCACCCCACAAAACAACTAACCTTCAGATCCTAGACTCTACCGATATCGGTCATCAGTAACCGCCATCGGTTATCAGTAACCGCCATCGGTTATACTGACTATAACCAATAACCAGCCTTTCCCCTACCCAGTTCAACAAAGCAATTTAATTGATATTTTATAGTCTTTTGTGTTAATTCATATTAGCAAGGGAACTGACCACCTTCGAAAGGAAGTTTTATATTTCCTGGGCCCAAGGCAGTTTCCTCATTTATTGTCTAATTAAAATCTTGTGGTCTTGTGTTCTTATTTGCAGGTAGTCCTTCCAAGACAAAAAGGAGTTCTTCGCAGTCAGCCTGATCTTTCTCTACGGTACGCGCACATCATCTCGACATTCTACAGGTATTCCTCCTAGCCCCAACCCTTATCTGTTTCTAAAAGGAACGAAACATTCCGAGTGAAACATTTTGGCACGCCCGGTGGGACCCATCTTGGGTTTCTGTTTCTCTTGCTTATTTTCATTTTAGGAAGCATACTTGTTGTTGCTGCTTTTGTTATATATTTCATAAAGAATTTGTCTTTCTTTCCTAGTTTCGCATTAGTGAAAGTCATCTCTCTTGCTTCATCGAACATAATTTTCGATTTGGGTTTAAAACACGTATCGTGCATTCCTCGCTTGTTGTTTTTCAATTCTAGTGAACGAGATTAAGTAATGTGTCGTACACGTGGGGGTGATATCCACGGTATTGATAGGAAATTAATCTTACATTCACCGCACAACACATACCGAATCACTTCACAATTAACACAACACTCAAACATCCCCCTTTTTCCGCGGTATTCCTCCGCCCGATTGAGGTAACCTTATAAGCCAAAACAACTTGACATTTCCCTAAGTCTCTTGTTTAGGATTCTCGACATCATTCTACGCCTAAAGGCATAAGCCCACAAAATTAAAATTAACCCTAGGGTTAGTCTCTGGATTTGCGTGTGCATCTTGCTTGTTTTCAAGTTCTGTTTTCTTTCTCGTACTCTATCTTCTGTGATCAATAATTGGACATGTATACTAAACGCTTGTTAAAAATCAAATTAGCAGCATTTTTATATCTTGTTAGCCTACATTTCTTACACCGACATCGGTTACCTGACCGACGTCGTCTATAGTGTAACCGACATCGGTTACTAGACCGATATCGGTTATTGTCTTTTCCAATTCCTGACAAACCAACAACCTACCAATTTTACCAGTCTGAGTTTGTTTCTGTTCCTGACAGATTGAAACCCTACTGTGAACTCTTGTCCATGGTTGTTATCACTCGAAAGCAAGCCGCCGCCATGGTTTCACATGCTTGCTCTGTTTCTTTGCCTGAATCACCCCCTTCACATTCTCGTGGGGAATCCTACGATACCAAATGAGGTTCCTAAAATTCCTGTGGGAGATAAGGACTTCGCCAAGTTTCTAGATGCTAATCCTAGTGCTGTACAATACTATTTGTCTCATACCCCTGACCGTATGCCTGATGGTCAGCTCCTTGTTGGTATGCCTATTAGTATAGCTGCTCATTTAGCTCCCACTCCGCCTGATAATACCGCCTTGCTTCCTGCATCTCTAGCCCCGTCTCCCAATCCGACGGCTTCGCAGGTTCATACGACTCGATTGGCTTTCCGCTGGTAACCTCGACCCCACATATCATTACCGCCGACTGCCCCTACCTCATCTCTCTTGCAGACTGCTCCGTTCATGACTTGCTCTCTGCCACCTATCCACACGAGCTTTCCTTCTCAAGCTCCGCCTACCTTTTCATTCCCATACACGTATCCAGTGACCTCAACATCCTATATGGGACATCCCTATTCGGTTGCCTCAACATATTCATCCTCCACACCTTATCAACACTTAACCCCACCAGGATCTAGCGGTGGTCCTTGGCCCAATTTGCCTCCGTTTACCACAACCACACCATCATCTCATCCAACTACTGATCTAATTAAACAAATGATGGACAAAATGCAAAACCTGGAGGCTTCTGTTTCAGGAAGTCGTAGCGCCTTGACATACGAGCAAGTTTGTCGGGCCCATTCACCCTTCTCGTCCCCTTCATTCATATCCTCCTCAATGGGAGTTACCAAATTTACTCGCTTTAATAGTAAAGAGGACCTCAACAACACTTGCGATCATTTAGACATGCTTGTTATTTGATTGCTCATGATGATGCCTTGTTACTCCGCACCTTTCCCATGTCCTTATCAGACTCGCCTGAGTGGTACAAAGGCTTTAACCCAAAGACTCAATCTTCTCTTTAACCAACTAGCCCAATCTTTCTTGGATCATTTCTCCATTAACATTGCCAAGAAAGTATCTATCACCGACCTTATGCCATCCGACAATTCAAGGACGAATCTATCGCAGATTTCATTGACGATGGCGGGCCTTATCAACCAACTTACGTATGCCTTGCCTTAGATCGAACTTATCAAACTTTTCACGTGGGCATGTGCTAAGCACATTTCTCCTACTCTTCAAATTCAAACTTTCCGCACATTTGATGAGGCCTTTACCATGGCTCGAAACTAGAAATTCGAGCCTTAGAGAAGAGAAATTGCGGTTGCGTAACAAAACCCCACTTCCGAACTCCCGATTCTACCAATAAACCAAATACCACCACTCCTCACGCGTCCACTTCTTCTAAATCAAAAGGAGCTGTCCACGCGGTGATGGTCAAATCTCAAGTGCCGTCCAATACCCCACCAAAACCACCTATAAGTATAAAGCGAGCCCATCAATTACACTCCTCGGGAGAAACCTATGGTGTCATCTTGGAAAATTGCTCAAGGCCGAGCTATCACCTTGCCCCCGTTAAACCTCACTCCGGGTTTGACTCCACTCGCGCCATACCTTCCTGGTACAAAGAAAATGACTTCTGTAACTTCCACCGCGTGAAGGGACACAGTCATGAGAACTGCAAGATGTTGAAAAACATAGTGCAGGAAATGGTTGACGCAGGGGATATAACCCTCGATAATCCTAATGCCCCTGCCAACCGAAATTTGAAAATCTTTAACAAACCATTCCCGAATCACTCTTCCAACAGCAACGTAAACCAGGATATCTTAGCCGAGGAGAGTGTTCATGAGATCCATGCAGTCTTTGATACCCAGCCCAAAGCCTCTATCGAGAAAATTTTGAATCAAGCCTCTTCACTAACACAGGAGCCCGAACCTCCTTTACCACCATCGAACCAAAGCGAAATCATTCCTTTACCCATAAAGGAGTTAACTGCCCAGACTTCTCTTCCCATCGATGAGTCTTCTTATACCACATCCCTACAAGATTGCGAACGGATGTTATCTAACCTATCTATTTCCCAGATTTCCCCTTCTACCCCTCTTGCTGCACAAGAGGAAGGTACGCCACTCCTTTTGACATCCTTAGATGAGGAATCTCTTGCACCGACATCACCAAATTCTTTAACCATGACGGATCCTCTCGAACATGCCCTCCTGCCTATTAGTCCTTCATCACCTAAATCTTTTCAACAACCGGTCGACCTCTTGACATCTATTGATACAAAGGCCTCATCTACCCCCGTATCACACCCACAAAGGGACCGGAATCACAACCCACCTTTCTTCCGTACAAAATTTACAATTCAAACCTGAAGACTGTCATTCTCCAGAAGATAGACAAATCCTATGGGAACGTTTGAGTACTCCCTATTCTACTCAAATGCAGATGACCGATCCCGACACCTCTACCATATACCCGAAGTGTTTACAGAAACTCAAAATGCCTATGTCCTCACTCTCACCCCCCGTATCTATACTCAATATCCCATCCACCTCTATCAACCTAACCAAATCATCCCCTACACTTGGGACCTCGCCAATACCCAGTCTAACACACCCGCCTAAGCGACTAGATTTGTCCAAGAATAAAGCCGCCCCACCACCTAGGAGACACACTCAACCCGTGCCTCTATCACAATCAAAACCATCATCGTCATACCTACCTTCCATATTGGGACCTCATCCTTCCACCTTGCACCAATATATCATACCTCCTGCGTTTTCTTCAAAATGACCTACGCCTTCTGCACCCATACAGGGATCAAAGGGTATATCAACATTATCACCCCACGCATCCGGTCCACCAATCAACCCTAAACAAACTCCATCATCAAAGGATTTATTCTCTGCTACTCCCCTTTCTCCGTGGTTGTGTCCCACTACCACGTCATCTGTAGCTTTATCATCTAACCAGCTGAATGTAGCTTCTGCGCCAAAGAAACCACATTTAGTGAAAACCACGTGTCAACACCCCTTGGCTAAACCACCACCCATACGAACCAACCACGCCCAAACATTACCAAAACCAGCGCAATCAATACCCTCATCCTCTTCCTCGATTTTGACCCACTTAAAGGATCTTACGCCAAAATCCTTGCTATGTTAGTAGAGAATGCGACCATTTCCCTACCCCCACTTAGACCTTATGACCCGCTAAACCTCGACCTATAGGTTATGATGAGTCTAAGATCTGCACTTATCACCGCACACCAGACATGATGTGGAGGGATGCAAAGCTTTAAAACCATCCTTCGTCAATACCTCTCCCCGATAGAAAGGTTAAGAAAGACAACTTACGAAGGGAGAGACCTTTAGTTTCCATTCCTCTCCTATACCATCTGTCCCCGCCTCACCAAGATCTATCATTATTACAACCCCACCTCTCAAGACCATGATTTATCCCAATCATCTTCCTCTCTCGTATTCTACGAGATTAATATGATTAGTGTTGCTACTCGAGCGCAAAAAAATGAGAAAGCAAAAGAAAGCACACTCGCGCCTCTCTTCTCCTCCGTCCAACATCCCGATTGCACCACCACCCAAAGTGGTTATTCGTGGACTCGCTTACCCCCATCTCTAATGGAGCTGCCCATCGAGCCATGATTAAACAACTTCACCAATCACCCGTAAAATGACACTATATGATCTCATTCGACTTCAATCTCATCGACAAGCTCTCGTTGAAATTCTTCAAGGGATCGAGGTCTTACCTAATGAAACCCCCTGCCCATTGCCTCCATTCTAACACCCAATCACGTTGCTTCTCTCTCACCAAACAACCCACCGCCCCAACCACTTCGCCTCTCGTACCACAAGCCGCTGCAGCCGGCTCAAGATGAAATTGTCGATTTTGGTACAGTAAGATCCCGACTCTCGCCTGCTCATCTCAGCTTACGTCCGGGACATTCGTACGTCGTGTTATGATTGACGGGGGTGCTAGCCTAAACATCATCTCTTCAAAAGCTTTTCAACAAATGAATATCCCTTCTAGCTACATGTGTGCCAACCCCATCATGTCATGGGTCATTCAATGACGCTATTACCTCTACCTTAGGCACCGTGATCCTCAACATTCGGGTAGACCACGTACTTTACCCGAACTCTTCTATGTCCTTGAGGGAGAGTTCCAATATAATATATTGCTGGGTCGTCCTTGGATCCGGGCCATGGGATGCGTTCCCTCAACATTACATAGATGCATAAAATTTGAGTACGAGGGGAAGTCCTACACCGTAAAAGCTGATCCTCCCCCCTTTAAAACCTGCAATATGTTATACCGCCCTAACGATGTGCTTATACCAATCAAGACACCCATACATTCAACCCAACCATCCTCTTCAAATGTACCTCAACCATCCACCTCAACCGCGCCTACGCCTTCAACTGATGAAACCACCGTCGCAAAAACCACTTCCCTTCCCGCAGCTAACATCCCAACCTCCGACCCCTTAGTAGATGTTTTTCAACGCCTTACGCTGGGGGAGTACCACCTATATAACGTTAGTTCTTTCCCTACCCCACAGGAGTACGGACAATTACATGCACATCCCACCTACGACCGTCGTGTGGGGGAGGTAATCTCTTACGGACCACCCCATTGCCGCACCAACCTAACGTATGGGGGTGTTGACGCATCCTCCATTACCCTTGAACCTCCTCTTGGTGTGGTTCCCTTCCAATCCGATTTTCAATACTTGACAAATCGTCATTTCACCCTCACCTTCTTGACTCGCTGTGCTTGGAAAGGCTTTGGTTTTGGTCTTTACGAACAAGGCCGACATACACTCATTCCCGTGACTACCCGCAAACACAATGATCGCAGTGGTCTCGGTTTTCCTGAAACACCTACACAGGAGACACCTCGTGTCAGCTGTATTCTAGAAGAAGACGACGTCACCCCTACCAAACCATCATCACCCACTTTGCCATCATCACCCACAGAATCTATAGACCCTGAATCTATCCCTCCTAACTTTTTTTTTTCATAAATGCTATCTTCATAGGTCCTCTCACTTATCAACGCGATAATGAGGACCCATCTTCTCTTCCCTTCTATATCCGCATATGATCGAAGAGGATTCGCCTTTGATTAATGTTGTTGAGTGTCGATGATGACTCCATCCTCACTTACCTCGCACGGATGACTCTTATATTCAACGAGCCTTACCATCTGAAACCCAAACCATGCTGAATGAATCTACTATAGAAATCAACATCCACATGGAGGAGGATCCTCACATTGTGAAGATCGACAATCCCTTAACGCATCAGAACAAGTCGCCTTTACTACTTTCCTCCGTGCTCGCAACCAAGCTTTCGCTGGTCCTACGCTGACATGCCAGGAATTGATCCTACCATTGCCGTCCATAACATCACTCTAAACCCCGATTCCAAACCACCAAACAAAAATCGAGAAAATGCATCCACGCATTTCCCTCTTGGTCAAAGAAGAGCTTCAACGACTTCTTTCTGTTTCCTTCATCTTGCCTATTGACTATCCTCAATGGATTTCTAACATCGTACCTGTCACTAAAGCGATGGGGGGACTTCGGATATGCACGGATTTCTGGGATCTTAACCTCGCTTGCCCTAAGGATGACTTCCCCCTCCCAAGTATTGATCAACTTGTTGATCTCACTGACGGGTCATGAAATGCTTTCTCTCATGGATGGCTTTTCAGGATACAACCAAATTTTGGTTGCCCCTGCCGATCAACACAAAACTACCTTCATAACTCCTTGGGGAACCTTCTGTTACCGTGTAATGCCATTTGGCCTTAAGAATGCTGGTGCGACCTATCAAGCGGCTATGACCTACATTTTTCATGACATTATGCACACTATCCTCAAGATTATGTCGACGATCTTCTGGCAAGTCTAAACATCGCAGTTGAACATCTCGATGTTTTAACCATTATTTTTGATCACTGCTACAATATTCTCATCTGTCTTCAACCAAAGAAATGTGTCTTTGGTGTCCTTTCGGGAAAGCTTCTTGG
This sequence comes from Taxus wallichiana var. yunnanensis, assembly GCA_018340775.1. NCBI lineage: Eukaryota > Viridiplantae > Streptophyta > Pinopsida > Cupressales > Taxaceae > Taxus > Taxus wallichiana. Next base: position 952,641,230 of record CM031235.1, read on the forward strand.
TTTTATCATCTCTTTGCGTGGCATTGAGGTCGATCCATCTAAAGTCAAAGCTATCATAGAAATGCCCCCACCTACTAATCTCAAACAATTGCGTAGCTTACAAGGTAAGTTACAATCTATCCGACGTTTCATCTCCCAACTCTCGATCGATGTCAACCTTTTCATCACCTTCTTAAAAAGGACATTGATTTTTAATGGAGCGAAGAGTGCCACCAAGCCTTTGAAGCTCTCAAAACTTATCTCTTGCAGCCACCCGTGCTTATCCCACCTCAAGACGACCGCCCTTTCTACCTTTACCTTTCCGCCACTGACCACGCTGTAGGGGCCATGCTTGCACATCGTGACTCTGAAAATCAAGAACAAGCCGTTTATTATATAAGTCGTACTTTGGTGGATTATGAGACTAGGTATACACATGTAGAAAAGTTGTGCCTAGCCCTATCATTCGTGGCTACCAAGCTCCGACACTACCTTCTGAATCACAAAACTTTCGTCATCACCAACACAGACCCCATCCATTACATGTATGCCAAACCTCATCTAAACCAACGCATCGCCCGATGGCTCATGCTCCTCGCCGACCTCGACCTTGAGTTCGTCCACCAGAAATCAATCAAAGGACAAACCATCGCAGACCAACTTGTGGAAGCCCCTTTACCTGGGGAACAATTTACCAATTTTACATTCCCCGACGAACTCATCGCCACTCTTTCACTCAAGGAGGAGTCGTATCCAATGACTCTCTTCTTCGATGGATCCAAATGCCAACGCGGTGGAGGAGCCGGCGTTGTTCTTATTCCTCTCGACGCCGAGCCTATGCCTCTTTCATTCCGACTCGATTTCCCTTGCACTAATAATACAACGGAATACGAGGCCCTTGTTCTGGGTCTCCAGGTTGCGCTGCACTTAGGTATCAAATCTATCAATATTTTTGGCGACTCTCAATTGGTAGTCAATCAAGTTATGGGCATCTACCAATGCAAAAATGAGGAACTTCAAAAATACAAATACTACGTGGACTCACTTCTAGCCTTATTTACTCACTATTCTATCCAAACCATTCCCCGCTCCACTAACAAATTTGCGGATACTATGGCTTGCTTAGCCTCGCAAATTCCAGCTTCATCAACTGACTCTGAATTATTCGTCGTGGTCCAACAAATTTTTGCCCCATCCTACTCAACCCCGGTAGTTTGTATGATAAATAATGTGTTTACTAATTCACAGGATACCTGGTACTCACCAATTTCACGACTATCTTACAATCTCTATTCTCCCACCTGACCTTACTAGTAACGGAAAACGTGCTTTTCTTAAAAGTGTTTCACGTTATGTTGTCATGGGGGGACTCCTCTATAAACGTGGCTTTGATGGTATCCTCCTTCGCTGTCTAACCGGCGCGGAGGTCACCTATACCATCCAACAAGTCCATGATGGGATTTGTGGTGGACATTTTAGTGGCCTTGCCGTGGCTAAACGAATCCTTCGCCTAGGTTATTATTGGCCTACTCTCAATAACGACTGCTACGAATATGTTAAGCGTTGTGTTATGTGTCAACAACATGCCAACCTTCAACATACTCCTAGCCACCCGCTCCTAGTCGCTCGAGATCTTTGGCCCTTCTCACAATGGGGTTTAGACCTTATTGGTGAGATTCACCCATCCTCTTCACAACGTCACCGATGGATAATCACAGCCACCGAATATTACACAAAATGGGTGGAGGCTATTCCACTCATTTCAACTAAAAAGGAAAAAATTGTCGAATTCATTAACCATCACATTATCTGTCGTTTTGGTATTCTTCATCGCCTAATAACAGATAATGGTAAATCTTTTAAAAACAAGTTGTTACAAGACCTTTGTGACAACTTTGGTATCAAACTTAGTTTCTCATCGCCTTACTATCCACAGGCCAATGGTCAGGCCGAATCTTCTAATAAAACCCTAACCAAAATCCTCATGAAAGTTGTCAATGAATCCGAAAGAAATTGGCACGATCACATTCCCTTTGCCCTTTGGGCTTATCGTACAGCATTCGTACTCTACTAATGCCACACCTTTTCTTTGGTATACGGTACCGAGGTTGTTTTGCTCTCTCAAATACAAATACCCTCCCTTAGAATATCTCTTCAGATATTCTCACCAACGATGATTTCCGCCAAGAGCGGTTAGCCCAATTGGAGCTTCTTGATGAACGCCGCCTTACACTCTTGATCACCTTCAAATCTATCAAAAACGCATCAAACGTGCTTATGATAAGCGACTTCATGAGCTTACCTTTAAGGTTGGTGATCTTGTCCTCAAAGAGAATCAACATGTCACCAAACTAGAAAAGAGCAAACGTGGAAAATTTGCTCCCAATTGATTGGGCCTTATATAATCACTCACACCTATGGATCGTGCACTTATCGCTTAGCTTCACTTAATGGTAAACTCGAGCCTCACCCTTAATGCCTCGTGCATCTTCACCATTCTACTGTTGAATTTAGTGTTATATCACTTCTTATCTACCTGCCACTCGTCCCTTGAGCTCACATACCACCACATGCACTTCGTTTCCTACACCTCATAATAAAAATCAAGCTCACATAGTTTGATTCTCACCTCACCTAAACGATGCCTTCCCCTTTTTAGTCTAGTCCATGACTTCAAAGTATTAAAATAAGCCGTATTCTTATGGGATTTTCTTGAGTCAAACTTCCTACCAAACTAGATGCTTCACGCCAAAAGAACATCTAGCTATCTAAATTATATATAGACTGCTCCTCGAAGGACAAATATATGCCAAATTATTGCTGCTATTCTATATAGATCGCTTCTCCAAGGACAATGCTATGCACTAAAATCATATCTCAAGCTACTATAAATAGATCGCTCCTCGAAGGACAAATATACAAGTCGCCTTCTTTATCGAAGCTTCTCGCATTGATCAGCTTCTGAAGACCTCAAGAATAATACAATCAATATCCCTTGTAGACTTCCCACATCATCGATCGCCATATTCAATAAAATAAAAGCCTCATTCAAAAGAACTTTTTGGGTCATGGACTTGTCTATTTAGGGTAGGTTCTCTTTCGTCGTAACACTCACTTTGTAATAAGTTCTCTCGTACTTCAGCCTATATCATCCACCTCACCTCACCATTTGTTTCAACTCAAGGGACGTAACGTACACCCGATATATTGTGATCATACAACTCTTTTCACCTATGGACTTCTCGCCTATGCACCGGTACCTAGGGCTTCAAGCTCGCTCTACGCATGTGTGGTTTGTTTAGCTCTTTTCACCTACGAAGCACTCTTTCCGCTTTGCCTCACATCTAGGATTGTGTGTTGATCTTAATCAGGACATGGTTCCTTTTCTACTTGGGTAGGCTAACTTTCGCTTCCCTTATACCTTTTACAACATCACCAATTCATTACCGACACCAACAACCTTACCTTACCAATATTAATATCAATATTCTTACCAACCAACCAATTGCCTAAACCATACCAAATTGCCTGAATTCACCTCTCCCTGATCCTAAGGGAGAACTACATCGGTCTGAGGCCCCTCCTTGCTTTGTGCAATGGGCTATGTAGGCAGCACTTAGGAGACATGGGGTCTCCCAAGGTTAGCTCGACCATCCCCTACCATAACCTATCATGTGTTGTGTTTTTCCTTAAAAATATAAGTATCTTCACGTATTTATATTGATAACACTCACCTCTCAAAAACCACCAAAGTCAAAACTGACTTCTTACCTAAGGCCACAACAAACCAATTGGCCCAACCCAAGGCCGCAACAAACCAATCAGGCCCGACCCAATGCCGCAACCAACCATTTGGCCCGACCCAAGGCCGCAACCAACCAATTTGGCCCGACCCAAGGCCACAACCAACCCATTTGGCCCGACCCAAGGCCGTAACCAACCCATTTGGCCCGACCCAAGGCCACAACCAACCCATTTGGCCCGACCCAAGGCCACAACCAACCCATTTGGCCCGACCCAAGGCCCCAACCCATTTCCGGCCCGAACCTAACCCATTTGGCCCGACCCAAGGCCTCAACCAATTTGGCCACCCAAGGCCGCCCCAACCCATTCGGCCCGACCCAAGGCCACAACCAACCCATTTGGCCCGACCCAAGGCCACAACCAACCCATTTGGCCCGACCCAAGGCCGTAACCAACTCATTTGGCCCGACCCAAGGCCGCAACCAACTCATTTGGCCCGACCCAAGGCCGTAACCAACTCATTTGGCCCGACCCAAGGCCGCAACCAACCCATTTGGCCCGACCCAAGGCCGCACCCAACCATTTGGCCCGACCTAAGGCCGCACCCATTAAATACCTTGCCCAACATCAACACAATACAATTTTATCCACCCATCATGTAGCTTTTTGTTCAATCGAGCTCACCTGTTCGTGTTTTAGCATGATTAGGGTCCTTGACTTGATCTGTCGACCAACTTTGCCTAGACTTAGACCGTGACGTTTATCTCAACCAAACCAACCATTTGCACCGCCGAACATGCCTAAACGCTCATGTACCTTACCCGTTATATACCCCGAGCTACTTCCTATGCCTTGGATACCAGTGATTATATCACCCTTGTTTGGATAAACTATCGACCTTTGCCTATGCATTGCTGGTTTGCTCACAAATCATGTACCCTAGTCGCACTATTGCATTTCAACATGCGTCTTGCTTCCTCGACCTACCCCACCACCTTACCATCCCTCTACAACATTCACCCTTTATCAACCCTATCCCCGATTTCCCGCTCACTCAATCTGTAGATTTGAGGGGATTACCTATATCCTTAACAGGAGAAACCACTTCATATTATTGTCCGCGCAGCTTTACAACACAAGCTACACGACAATAAGGGGCTAATGTAGACACCAAATTCATGTCTTACGACCCCTTGTGACCCGCATCCCATTTCGCAACCTAACCTCATTACCTAAACCTTACACAATTATTTATTAATTACCTTGTAATTGATAAATCCCCATCACCTCACCTACCACCTCATTTTGCCACCTCATCATGACCTAGCCCTAATCCTAAACTAACCTAATTAAAACCTAAAACTTGGTCTACACCTACACCCATGACTAAGGACCCCTTTCTCGCACCTAAAACCGACCTTCTAGTCACTTGACCAAGCCCGCAACTAATCTCTCGGGAGAAAAGTAGGGAAGGTGGGCTGTTTTACTAAAAATAGCCTACTTTTTCCTTACCGATGCCGGTTCCTACTCGACCGCCGCCGGTTACACGTAACCGCCATCGGTTCCTCGTAAATGGCCTCCCAAACCAAAAACAAAGGATCGGAATTTCATTTTAGGATCGTAGAGAAAGGATTCTTTGAATCAAGAAAGAGCATCAGAGCGATCGAGAAAACCCGATCTTTACTTGACGAGCAGAGTAGACAAGTGAAGAGACAAGGAGAGTTAGCAGCAAGGAGAGCAAGCCCAGATCGCAACTCGATACCAGAGCCCCGTGATACTCACCGATTTGATTTCTTGTGTGCCGACTATCCTACCTCAGTCCCTTTGCCATCGTAACTCTTGACTTGCATCTCTGCAATAATCGCAAGTTACATCTTGCATGTACTCTTTAATAACATTTCTTCGACTTTTTGAATCATAAGTCCTCACAAATCCATTCTTGGATCCACTACCCAACGTGTCATTGCATCTAACTGTCATTCATCTAGATCTCATCACCCTATTTCCTAATATTACCTATATACAGCCCTACAAATAACACAACTACCAAATAACACCACCACCCCACAAAACAACTAACCTTCAGATCCTAGACTCTACCGATATCGGTCATCAGTAACCACCATCGGTTATCAGTAACCGCCATCGGTTATACTGACTATAACCAATAACCAGCCTTTCCCCTACCCAGTTCAACAAAGCAATTTAATTGATATTTTATAGTATTTTGTGTTAATTCATATTAGCAAGGGAACTGACCACCTTCGAAAGGAAGTTTTATATTTCCGGCCCAAGGCGCTTTCTCACTTATTGTCTAATTAAAATCTTGTGGTCTTGTGTTCTTATTTGCAGTAGTCCTTCCAAGACAAAAAGGAGTTCTTCGTAGTCACCCGATCTTTCTCTACGGTACGCGCGCACATCATCTCGACATTCTACAGTATTCCTCCTAGCCCCAACCCTTATCTCTGCTTCTAAAAGGAACGAAACATTTCGAGTGAAACAAAGAGCATTGAAATAAAGCAATGAAAATGTAGTTTTGGATTTCTTGGAAGGTATAATGACAAGGTTCAATGTTCCTTTTACACTCATTTCAGACAACATGATGGATTTTCTTGGTATGAAGTTGAGTGAATGGGCTATTAAAAATGGGGTCTACCTCAAGACTTTGTCCAATTACTATTCGCAAGGAAACGGATTGGCTGAGTCTAGTAACAAAAACCTCATAAGGATTATTAAGCGCACAATGGAAAATAACAAGAGGACTTGGTATACATAGCTTAAGACCACCTTATGGGTATATTAGATCACACCTAAAAGGGCCATAGGAATTCTCCTTTCATGTTTGTATATGGAAGGGAATCAAAACTTACGCTCTCCTTGGAGTTACCTTATTTTGAGTTAGCTCATCAACATTAAGTTATGGAGAGTGATCCTCTGACAGTAAGGTTTGCTAAACTCATGGAGTTAGAGGAAGTACGAAACAAGGATATGAAGACTTTGGAGCAACATCAGGCTCAGGTTAAGAAATATTTTGACAAGAAGGCATCCGACAAGAATTTTCAAGAGGGATATTTATTCCTCAAATGGGATGAAGACAAGGCCAAACCAGGAAGGCATGCCAAGTTTGATGCTCTCTGGGAAGGGCCATACATCATCACAAGTTGTAAAGAGGAAAATTCATTTCATCTATCCAGGATCAATGGAGAAGAACTACCCATTCATGTGAATGGGATACATCTCAAAGCTTTTTTTTTAGAAGCATTCCACCCCTGTATAGTTTAGTTAGGTGTTTTCCTCCAAGTGCTTATGCACATTGTTGTTGTGTGTTGTTTTTTTCCTCATTGTTGTGTTTTGTGTTGTTCTACACATTGTTTCATCATAGGAAGGTGTTAAGGAGAAGGAAGGTTCAAGGTTTCCATAAGAGTTTCATGATCTACCTCATTCAAAATTCTGCAGTGTTCCATAGATGTCAAGTATTCAATAGTTTCAATATACTTCATGCTTAGCATTCCAGGGAGGTCCAAGATCGACAATGCTCAAGGAGACTTCAGGATATATCATAGAAGATCAAATCACTTTCAAGATTCCAATATTGACTCCATGCCCAATGGATGAATTAAGGCTACTAGAATCATTCTTAGCAGAAATCATCCCCGAGAGGTCACCAAAAATGTTATCCAATTTTTCCCTTGGGGTAAAAATGGACAATGGGTATCTACAGGTTAAAATGGTCAAAGTTGGTGTATAAAATTTTCTAGCATTCTGTTATGAATTCCATGATGTCTCAAAACTAAGGGAATCCTATGAATTCCATGATGTTAACAAGAAGGCTATAAGCATTCAAGAAAATCTCGGTGTCATATAAGGGGGAGCTCATGGTGAGCTTGTATAGCTCGGTCGAGATAAATGGATGTGAGGATAATTATTTTGTCATCTCGGCAAGCTCATGGAGATCACAAATGAGCTATTCGGTGTTGGCCTCTTCAGATGCAATGTTGGCATGCATATGAGAGAGTTCCAAGTTTCAAACATAGCTCGTAAGTTCAAAGTGTCCGAATAATAAGTAACTCAATGAGTCGAACTTTAGGCTAATCAAACAAGCAACAAGGACCAAGTTGTAGTCCTACAATGAAGTTGGAATAGCTCGAACTTGCATGAGTTGAAATCTAAAGCGGAGTGAGTGACTCACCTTAATGAATTGACAATTTTTCAAATAGGTGAGCTCATGAGAACTTGGTATAATTCAATTTCACATTGAACTTGGTGTCATAAGTAAGGAGCTCATCATGGTAACATTACAGGTGATCAATTGATAATAGAACATGCAACTTTCGGTCAAGACCGGAGTATACGATACAAGTGAATAGATCATCATTGTGAATAACTCGGTGTCATGTAAGTGATATCTTGCGTTCATATAAAACGAGGCTTTCTGAATGGATTTCATGGCTTAGCTAAGCTATGTCGATGAGAAAAGAAATTACCAACTCAATGACGAGGCCATTCGGCCAAAATATTTGTAGAATAGGTATGAAGCACCTTGGGATCCCGATTCATATGTGTCAAACTCACGTATATATCGTGCGAGCCATGTCGATGTGAAAATGAGGCTAGTGGGAACAATATGAGATCTCCATGTTTGAAATGTATAATGGAATGGATCGACTATGCTATTATGTGGATAGGGCTAACTCGGCCATGATCGTAGTGCTTAACATAGTGGATGACTCAAAATGAATTCATGCAAGTTCAAGTGGTTTTATTGGTAAAATAATCAACACATCGAGGAATACAAACCACCAAGCAAAACTTGGAAGAGTCGATCAATGTGCAAGAGGGTGAGCTCGATCCATGAGGACTCAAAGTGAGATTTAACTTGGTGGTTGCCGCAGGTTGGGCCAAGTTGAGAGCCAATGCAAGTATGAAATGACATGCCTCATTATGAATCAGCTCAAATGTGACTTCAAAAAGTTAACTCCATCGACCAAGTTGAGCCGTGATTTGGGCACAGATACGTCATGTAGGTGAGTTGTATGGAGCCAAGTTGGGTTAGTGTAGGAACTCGGTCAGTTGAGTGGGAATTAAGAGCCATTTTTCCAAGACATTGACGTGGGTAGAATGGTTTCAAAGCTCTGGATTCCCCACTACAGGATTTCATGGTGTAAAGGCCATGCCAAGCTTGGCATGACAAAATGATGTCTGGGTTTCCAAGACAAAATTTCCAAGCTTGGCATGACAAAATGACGTCTGGGTTCCCAAGACAAAATTGCCAAGCTTGGCATGAAAAAATGCACGTTGAGATCCCAAGCACAAGGAGCCAATGGTGGAGATAATGTATTGCCAATACACGTCAGTAATTCCGTGTGGGGAAATTTGAAGAACTAATTTCCAAGTGGAGACAATACCATAACAAACCATCACAAAATTTCCACTTCACGAAGATCGTGAGAAGCATTACCACATGGGGATAATCACTTGGCATGCCAAGGGATAAGTTCCATAAATTGAATGTGCAACTAGAAGCCCGAGTCAATGGCTAAGTTATCCATCGAGTTGTTAGGAAGGCTACAGGTGAGATGGAAAAGTAATCACCGAGTTATTAGCATAAACATTGGAGCTATTCTTGGAAGTGAACTAGTGACTTAGTCATGATAGGGTTATACGTGTATAGAGTTACATCATCGACTTGATAGATATGGCTCAACGGTTGTAGAGGAGTTCAAGTATAAGGTAATCCTATGAGGATGATTCCACTTTGTGATCAAGTTAACGTGGAGCTCAAAGTGGATGGTTCAATGGGTATCGTCAAGTGACAATCTTGAAGACACGTACGTGGTGAGCTTTTGCGAAGTTATAGGAGCTTAGCGGTTATGTATCCAGTGATGATGAGTAGCCCGGCTCACAAAATTTTAGACAAAAGAGGAGTCGAGTTACATGAAGGAGTTGCAGAGAGAACAAGGTAGATATGGTTGGAAGATTAACTCAGAGTGAGTTATGTTGGTTCATACGGTAAGACAAGGGAGCTCGATGTCACGGGTTAGTTTTCGGTGAGTCAATTGGTATGAGGAGGGGATCGATATGAAGTTACGGGAATGATAAGCTCGCTTCAAACCAATGGTGAAAATTTTATAGTTCGGGACGAGTTATGGATCAAAATCTCTCGGCCAATAGTGAGCTCAAGGCGTGAGTTTAGTCAAGACCGAGTTAGCTAATTTGATTGAAATGGAAAGCTTGTGAACGACGAAATGGATAAGAAATTGAAAATGTGGAGAGTTCTATGTCGGTTTACTCATGGATGGAGATCTTGGTTGCATGTGGTGATGGTATCATGCTGAGGATATTGAATCAAGCTTCGTGAATGCACACAAAACTCACCTCTCAAGAGATGCATGATAGGGCTCGGTGGCGAGAGAATCGTTTCAATAAAGAGCTTATCAAGGACCTGGAAAGTTGGTAGTGGGTTCAACATGAGGTTTGTCAGAGAGAGCTCAACAAAATGGTGGATTGATTTGACGTTGAGCTCATTCTAGGGTTGGGAGCTCGTTAAGGAAAGGAACTCACTCATGGCGGTGGAGAATGTGACATGGTCGAGTCAAGGATGTAGTTGTGGTGAGTGAACTCGATGAGGAATTTTTCTCTATAAAACTTGACTCAGTATCATGGTGGAGCTCAGGGAAGGTAAGCTCAACTTGCTTGATGAAGATCTAATTTTGGAGCTTGGTGACTTAGTAGGGTTCTTGAACTCGGCGATGGTCACGGCGGTGGAGTGTAAACTCGTTAGAGGAATCAAGCCCAACTCGATGAGTTGGGCTATTTTAGTATTTTCCTCATAATTTCCCCTTTAGTGCAAACCAATTTTCAGTGGGGCCCACTATAATTTAATTAAATTAATATTTTTTATTTAAATATTTTAATAATAATATTTATTATTATTATTTAAATATTCTTTTAATTAATTGTGAAGAATAAGTCAAATTGGGCATTAATGACACATGATGGAACCTTCTAAAGTGGTTCAACCAACTGTAATAAATGAACCATCATGTACCTTCAATTTAGGAAGGGAATTTATGACTCCTCTCCTCTCTCTCAATTTCTTCTATAAATGTAAGTTGGAAGCTCATTCCAAAGGGTTCCAACAGGTCAGATAGGTTGGAAAGTTAGACATCTTAGGCAAGTGCAAATGTTTCAAGAGTCCTCTCTCTTTTGCAAGTTGTCCTTATATGTTGAGGGAACTTTCAAGCCTCTTTTCCAAGACTATAATGGAAACCATTACCTCCTTTGAATGTATGAGGCATTGTGCATGTTATTGAAGGAATAAAAATGTGTTTTTGTGACTAATCTTGGTCCTTTCATCCTTCTATACTTCTTTGTGCATTTTCTCATGCTTGCAGTACACTGCAAGTTCATATTTATATTATAGGTTCTTGAAGTTATGTTCTTATCAAGTGGTGGAGTGTTGCATGTAGTTGAGTTTTGGTGCTTTTTCATCCTTCTCAAGTTCATCTTTCTTCTCTAGAAAATTGATAACTTGTTTTTCTGATTGAATTTAATAAAGGGAGTGCGGGATTCCTTGTCTGTGGTATTCAAGACCCTCTCTAAGTCATAGTAGGTGAAGTTGACTTGTGGTGCACACACCCTCTTCAAATTGACCCTTCCTGAGTCTGGAAACACCCTTTATTTGGTGTATCACCATCCCTAGTATAGTTTCATTTCTGCCAATCTCTTTCCCTAAAACCCATGAAATGTTAGCATAGGATTAGATAACCATTTTATTACACTAGGAGTATTACAACACTTAGTTTAGGAAGAGGAAGCCGACCTTCTCTGGAGGTTCACCTCGATCCCAAGTCCCACAACTTGGGAGGTGATCCCATGTGTCCCAATCACACCAAACGTCCCTGTTCACATTTTGGCGAAAACAATTACCTTATTTAGGAAGGCCTTGGAATGGTGATTTTGTTGATGGTGGAGATTTGGATCCGATAAAACCCACCCTTTGATGTTTTGATAAGTGGTTTTGAGAATTTTCAGTGATTGTATGTGAATCACTCGGAGATTGAGCCAATCTCTAAAGATTTTGGCAAATCACCAAATTGCTTGCATAATTTGAGAAAAGAAGAATAAAATATGATGTTACCTGAGAGAGAATGATTATTGAAGCAAGAAGACTATCAAAGATGATTATGGAGATATGAATGGCATTCGAAGAAGCTTTGGATGTTATTGGATGACTAATGGCTCTGTGATAAGTCTATGATGAAAGAATAATGAATTTACTGAGTCATATACACCTTATCAATGCCAAATGGAAGCCAAGAACCTCTATTTATAGTGAAAGTGGAGAGAATTGCAGGTGATTGGGGAAATCACCGGCAATTGCATGTTAGTTCAAGTTTGTTTGAGATATGGAGGATTTTCTTGTTATTTTGGTGTTGATTTTGGAGGATTTCAAAAGAGGTTAGGATGAGAAGTGAGAGAGACTCGAACTAAACTAAATTAGTTAGGATGAGGATGGGGGATTTTGGAAGGTTGTTTTAGTTATAACTAGTTAAGTGTGGAGAGGTGGTTAGGGATAAGTTAGGGATTTTTGGAAGGTTGTTTTAGAGGAGGTTAGGTGGTTAGTGAGGTGTCCGAGTTAGCATGGTGAGGTGTGAGGGGGAAATTAATTAATTAATTAATTATTTTAGCCATGGGAGGGGAAATATGACCTAGGTAATATGAGGGGTTAATTAATAAATGGAAGGTTAGGATTAATTAATGATGGATGTGGAATTATGTGAGTATAGTGATGATGTTAATATTTAATAAATATGAGGGTATAATGTGATAATGAAGGAGACCCGTAGATGCCAAAATTGGGATTAGTAGTGCTAATTTTAGGTGTCTATGTTTGCCCCTTTTTGTTGAGTGGTTTTAAAACAAGCCATGAGACAAAAACGAGATGTGACAGGTAAATATTGAAGAATTACATGATGAGGTGCACCCCCTCAAACTAGGGATTGATGGAAAAGGGAAAGGATAATGAGCTTGATAGATGGAAAGATGAAATGATATGAAGACATGGTTCATTTTAAGACCCCCACTCTAAAAACTTAGTTTAGAATTGGTGGCGAATCTCCAAAATTGACTTTCACATCAATGGAAAATTTTTGAAAAATTATCGTATGGAAAAGCCAACTGGTTTAGACGGCCCTCCATTGTCTTCCGTCCAACCCAGCAATCCAACCTGGGTTGGATGACCATACATTATTTTTGTCCAACTCCACCGGTGTCCAACCTGGGTTGGATGACTGTTCATCATTTCATCATTCTTTGCCTAACCTAGTTGTCTAAGCCGGGTTGATGATCGTACATTATTTTCTATCCAACCTAGATTGGATGACCATACATTATTTTTCGCCTAACCCGACCATCCAACCCGGGTTGATGACTATCCATCATCTCGCCGTCCAACCTAGGTTGGATGACCATACATTATTTTCCATCCATCCCAACCATCTAACTTGGGTTGGATGACTATCCATCGTTACCATTCAACCGATCCGCCTAACATGGGTTGATGATCAGCATTATTTTTTGTCTAACCTAGCCATCCAACCTAGGTTGGATGACTCGTACATTATTTATCGTCCAACCTGGGTTGGACGACTATCCATCATCTGTCATCTAACCCACCATCTAACCCGGGTGGATGACTACACATTATTTTTTGTCCAAACCAAATTGCCTAACTTGGGTTGGATGACCATACATTATTTTTTTTTGCAACCCATCTTTCCAACCCGGGTTGACGCGACCATACATTATTTTCCATCCAACCCAACCGTCTAACCTGGGTTAGACAACTATCCATCGTCTGTCGTCCAACCCAGTCGTCTAACTTGGGTTGGATGACCATACATTATTTTTCATCCAACCTAGCCATATAACTTGGGTTGACAACCTGTCCATTGTACCGTCAACCCAACCATCTAACCCGGTTGGACAACATTATTTTCTATCTAACTTTGGTTGGATGACTGTACATTATTTTTTATCCAACCCAGCCATCCAACCTTGTGTTAGACGACTTTCCATCATCCGTCATCCAACTCAACCTTCTAACCTAGGTTGGACAATGTATATTATTTGTTTTCTTACCCATGCATCTAACCTAGGTTGGATGACTATCCATCATCTTCCATCCAACCTAGTCATCCAACCTGGGTTGGATGACCATAAATTATTTTCCGTCCAACCCAACCATCCAACTTGGGTTGGATGACCATACATTATTTATCGCCTAACCCACCATCCAACTCAGGTTAGGCGAATGTCCATCATTTTTCATCTAACCTAGTCGCCTAACTTAGGTTGGACAACCATACATTATTTGTCATCTACCCTAGCCATCTAACTTGGGTCGACGACCATACATTATATACCGTCTAACCTAGGTTGAACAAACTAGGTTGGATGATAGACAATGGATGACCATCCAACCTAGGTTAGACGGCCATCCATCATCTGTTGTCTAACCTAGGTTGGACATTAGACAATGGCTATCCATCCAACCTAATTTGGATGAACAATTACTCTTTTTGGATGTATTTATTAAACGGGTACCCCCTACAACCCCTCAGGATATGTATTATACCTTAGCGAATACATGCATAAGTTAATTTTAACATATAAATAGTAGGCAAACTGACCCATACAAATGAATTGTCAGCCAAACGTTTTGGCAAACTGGGTGGCAACCAACTGCTGAAAATTCACCATTTCCAATTTCCAAAATCCCTAATATTCATGAGTTTACGAAAATTCGCCACTAAAATTTTCCCTATATGAAGATGATAAAGTGATGCCCCAGGACGAAAAAAGTTGGGTGTCATCATAAAATCAAGTGATAGGGGAACCAAAGGATTCATGTCCTATAGACATGAATTTTAACGATAGAGAAGATGTTTTAACAAGGTCAAAGAACCGAGAATTGATGTTTCCAAAAAGGTGGGCTTACAAGGTCAAGAAGTCAAGTGATAAGGGAACCAAGGGGTTCATGTCCTACATACATATGACTTAACGATGAAAAATATGTTATGATGATTTGACAAGGTCAAAGGACCAAGAATTGATGTCACCACAAAGGCAAAGCTTACAAGACTCGGGAAGTCAAGTGATAGGGGAACCAAGGGGTTTGTGTCGTTTAGAAATATGGCTTAATGATGGACATGAAGTTTTGACAAGGTCAAAGGACCAAAATTTATGTTGCCAAAAAGGTGGGCATATGAGGCCAAGAATTCAAGTGATAGGGGAACCAAGGGGTTAGTGTCCTATAAACATTTTCCTTAATGGAAAAAATTTGATATTGATGAGGTCAAAGGACCAAGAATTGATGTTTCCACAAAGGTGGGATTACAATTGAGAAGTCAAATGATAGGGGAACCAAAGGGTTCATGTCTTATAGACATATGACTTAACAATGATAAGAGTTGATAACATAATGATTTTATGGGGTCAAGGGACTAAAATTTGATGATGCTACAAGGGTAGGATTTTGAGGACTAGATGGGGGTCCTGATAGTAATCAGGGGCATAATGTTGGAGGAGACATCTGATTGACAAGTTTCGACTTTAATGAGTAAATGTGATGTTTTAGAAACAACAATATAATGTTGATATATGCTCAAGATTGTTTTGATGTATGATGTTGATGTGATTAATAGATTTCGGTAGATGTTTTGATAGATGTTGAAGTGGAAGGGTTGACAACTGTTAAAGTTATGTTTTAGGCACAATATGTAATTGATATTGACTTTAAAGTGACTTAATGTTTTTCCATAACCATGGATTGATTTTCTTGTATTGGATTTGATACATATATGATGGGAAACAACAACGTGAAGGCACTTGCACTTTTAGCCTTTAGTGAATGTTAACAAATGACTAACAATGGGTAGTCACACTTAAGCTCTTGGACATAGAGATGAAGTGAAAATATGTACCTTCCTAGGACATGGGAAGGGCTAACATATGTAGATTGTATGGGAAAAGAGGGTTCTCCTTTTAACAGTTTCATAGGGAAATGCCCACTTTACATTTTTTATTTCGATGCAAACTGATCGATCTTTGGAAGATTTCTATGATGGGAAAGTTGATCAATATGGGAATATTTGTTAGGATGATTTGAATTTTGGATTTTTGAAGGTTGATCAATGCAATAATCCTTTTACATGGGTATCCATCATTCAAGGGTATGGTCTACATGTTTGATTTGTACAGATAGTCGTCCTTTGAGGGATTAATGCATAATTTTAGACCGGTAGATGTCCTTCGAGGATCAATCTACTTTTATTTTTGATAATATGACATTTGAATAGTTTTCCTTTGAGGGATCAGTCTATTTATTTTGACTTTGATAGGAAACATCCATAGATATTTTTGACTTTATTTTGAGCTGAGGAAAGACCCTAATAGGTCATTTCAAGGAGGGGAGAAGAAAATGTGTACACGCACTACACATGTGTGCCCCAAGACATGTCTTTGGTCAGTAGAATAGGTGGATGGATGTAATGATTGTGGGGTTCCTACTAAAGAGGAACTTTTCCATGTGAAAGATGCGATGAACAGAGTCGTGGTGCTCATCTTTAAGGTGTATTTAGGATGTTGATGGAAAACCACATGCTTTCAAATCATTATGATGATAAAATGGCTAGATAATGATGGAATAAGATCTTTGATGTGACTACTATCATGACATTCGATGTGTTAATAGTAGAAATGCCACAAGTGCAAGACATTCAAAGGTTTCCCCATGCTATATGGACCAATCCAGTTAAGGGAAAACATTCCACGTTTACTCAAAGTAATGACATTTTGATTAGATTGATAGGATATGTTTGGTGATGATGTGGGAAGGCATGTAAAGTAATAATTTCAAAGTCTCAGTAGATAGGAGTATTACCAACATAATACTATGGATAGAAATGACATGTGTTAAAAGGAATGATGTTCTAAGGATGATAAAAATTTTGGTCTTGATTAATTGAGTGTATGGTAAATAAAGGAGCCTTTGACAAAGGAGCTGTGGGAATTTAGATGGGATATAAGAGGAAAATTGATAAAGAGGGGTAGATGATGAAGATTTAGTTTTTCCTTTTCTTTGTGTATATTGATTTTGGGTTTGTATAGGTGGGTGAATTATACTAGTTTGAGATAAGGGACCTTCATTGGAAGGTGACGAGAAGACAAATGAGAAATGTTTATTGAGATTTGGTTGAGGATAACCCCTTCGTTATGCACATTTCGGTGAATACATTATCAATGTCTTGGGAATAGATGTTGATGAGGTTGACAGACCTTCAAGGGAAGGTGTGTATGAGATTGAGGACCTTCATTGGAAGGTGTTAACGAGATTGAGGGACCTTTAAGGGAAGGTGCTAATGAGGATAATGGTCCTTCAAAGGAAGGTGCTAACAAGATTGATGGACCTTCAAAGGAAGGTGCTAATGAGGATAATGGCCCTTCAAAGGAAGGTGCTAACAAGATTGATGGACCTTCAAAGGAAGGTGCTAACGAGGATAATGGTCCTTTAAAAGAAGGAGTTGACGATATCGATGGACCTTCGAAAGAAGGTGCTAATAAGGGTAATGGTCCTTCAAGGAAGGAGTTAACAAGATTGATGGACATTAAAAAGAAGGAGTTGACGTTATTGATGGACCTTCAAAGGAAGATGATAATGATGGTAATGGTCCTTCAATGGAAGGAGCTAACAAGATCGATGGAAATTCAAAGGAAGGTGCTAACGAAGTTGATGGACCTTTAAGGGAAGGTGCTAATGAAGTTGATGGACCTTCAAGGGAAGGTGCTAATGAAGTTGATGGACCTTCAAGGGAAGGTGCTAATAAGAATAATGGTCCTTCAAAGGAAGGTGCTAATGAGATGTCTGACAAAGGCTTGTTGATGATAGAATAAGGATGTCTTCCTTGTCCTACAGATGTCGGTGAGGAAATTTTCAATGACTTGGGTGTAGATGTTGATGAAACTAACATACCTTCAAGGGGAGGTGTGGACATTGATGAGGTTAAGGTACCTTCAAGGGAAGGTGTTGAAGAGATGTTCAACAAAGGTTTTCTAATGGTAGAATGAGGATGCCCCCTTGACTTACATATGTCCTTGAGGACACTGACGAGGGTGGAGATGTTGGTGATGGTTTAGGATGATCCTCTTTTAGGAGGATATCATCAATAAGGAAGATCCATTGGATTATGGATTTAAGTGCTTTACAACTTTCCATGTTATGCCCTAAGCATCTTGGTAAACACATGGTTTGTCTTGATCATACCAGGTAGGTTTTAGAGCATGTGAATGGGGTGTTTTTCTTGGTGGTAATATAATAAGAGAGGCTTGTATGAGTCTATAGAGGATATCGGCATAAGTCCCTTTTGTGGAATTTGAATTAATAGATTTTGATTTTGATTTTGATTTTAGAAAGCGCTTGGTAGGACGTGTCTTGTTTTTGGATGGTGGTGGATTCATGGATGTTATATGGTGTTGGAACATCATAGGAATGTTGTGAGGTTGATAAGAGGGAGAATATGACCTAGAAAATGGATATCACGTGTGATTGATAAGATTGGATGATGGATGAGGTCCCAAAATAGAGGAGGAGGGATGGTTGATGGATGAGATAGGGTTTGATTGTGTGTCATGATATTGAGCTAAAGGATGGGGTCCTAAAATTAATGGTAAGGGTAGACCCGTAGATTTGATAGACTTAGATTGTGATAAAGGATGAGGTCCCAAAATGGATGGTGAAGTTGAGGCCTTAGATGATGTGTGCTTAGATTTTGTAGTATTGATTTTAGGTAAAGGTGGGTGTTTTATAATGGGTGATGATGATGAGATGGTATATGTGACTGTTTTTGATTATGTAACGTTTGTGTTAGATAGAGAATAGGGACTCATGTAAAATGATAAAGGAGAGGCCATGAGTGTGATAGTATTTGACTATGTAGTGTTTGGTTCGGGAAATTTTCTAGGTTAGAAGG
Organism: Taxus wallichiana var. yunnanensis; assembly: GCA_018340775.1. NCBI lineage: Eukaryota > Viridiplantae > Streptophyta > Pinopsida > Cupressales > Taxaceae > Taxus > Taxus wallichiana. The sequence goes on from CM031235.1 coordinate 952,659,985, forward strand.
TAGGTGAGTATCTAGGAATATGATTGGGTCTAATTTGAGATGAGGGAGGTGTTGTTTCTAGACATGATTGAGGTGGATTATGTGAGTTTTCTATTTTGTTGATTAATTCAATAAGTGGTTGAATATCGAGATCTTCAATTACAAAGGATTCTTTAGTAATGACTTCCAAAGTGGAATCTAAGGGTTGTGCGAGGTAATGGATGACTAGACAATGGACACAGTGATATCGATGTGTGAGAATCATCAAAAAGAGGATCCAGTGATTCTAAGTTTTTAGGAGAAAGCATTGATGATGAATGGGTCTTCTTATAGGGAAGATCACATGTAATGTTGTTAATAACATAGCTCAAGGGATATGCAACATTTATAGGGACTGAATCTATCAAAGGTGTTGGGTCAGGAAGACAAGTAATGTCATCATGTGTGGTAGTTTCATCTGAATCATAGAAAGACCTAGGGGAATAAAATGGATCATGTGTGGGCTCATCTGAATTGTAGGAAGACCTAGGGGAATCAGATAAAATGTGTGTAGTCTCATCGAGTTATAGGAAGACCTAGGGGAATCATATGAGACATGTGGAGATTGAGGATTGAGATGGCCTTCTTTGAGGGATTGGATTTCTAATTTTCTAGCCATGGTGAAATATTCATCGAAGGTGTGGAATGTATGGATTTGAAGGGTGGATGATATGTGATGGGAACATGATCAAGTAAACAACTTGATTAATTCCAATTATGCGGAAGTGGAAAATACAATCGATTAATTATGCTCTACCATCTAGTGACAAAGTCTCCAAGGGATTCATTTTTGGATTGTTTAATGGTGGCAAGGTCAATAAGTGGTGAATTTGCAGTGAAATTTATATCAAAGTGATTGAGAAATAATAGGGTTAGGAAAGTGAAAGAGAGCAAATATTGTTGAGGTAGGGAGTTATACCAGTCCAAGGCAAGTCCCGTTAATGACATGGGAAAGGTTATGAGAAGGAGATCTTGATTGTGGATGATGAGGTAACATGAATGTCTAAAGGATAGTATGTCCTGTTGAGGGTCCTCTTGACCATGGAACATGGTAAATTCAAGCAATTCCCAATGCAGAGGATAGGGCTTATATGACACTTGATGGATGGATGGGTTCATTACAAACCTGATCATAAGTGAGGACTTGTTTGGATCCTTTGGTAGTAGTTTCTAAATTGTCTAATCTATTTGATAGATCTTGTATGGAATCATTTGTAATATTAAATGTGAAGGAATTGACGAGGACATGATTGATTTGACTGATGAAAATGTGAAGTAGTATAGTTTTGTAATGGATGGGCTTGATGTGGAGGTTGATGAGGGGTAGCTTGAGAGGATATTGTTTGTGAAGTGGGTTGTGATAAAGGGATGTGGGAGATGTGGAAAAATGTTGAGTATGTTGTTGTTGATTGGAGTCCGATTAGGGATATGTGTATGGATTTGGGATGTCTGAGACATTGAGAGAGGTATTGAAGTTGAAATGGGTTGATTAGATGAGGGTTGGGAAATATTAAAATTTTGATAAGATTGTGATGAAGGAAAGGATGTGGAAGAGACTTCCTGATGCAATGCACTTGACATGGGATGAGAAGCAATAATTTGGAGGAAAGAAGGATGTGAAGGATATCCATAGTGTTATTGAATGGTGTTGTTATATGTTTTTTGAATTGGTTGACATGTAGATGGTTCATAAGGGGCAGAAGATGTTGTAGATAGTTGTAGGGATATGCTAGAGATAAATGAGGTTGAGTAGGGTGTGACAGTTGATAAGTTTGATAAGAATTAAATCCTGGGTGAGGAATATTTTGAAGTTATTAGGATAAAAGGATGTGAGGCCAATGTATTAAGACTATAAGGATATGATAATGAGTGATTTTGATCCATATTAATGATTTGAGAATAAAAAAAAATCAATCCCTAAGAGATTTGTAAGTTTAATAGACAAGCCAAGCAAAAGAATATTTTAATTATCTTAAATTAATTAAGAAAAGGTAAAACGTGCAAGATGGATGATGAAGGTCCTAGGAAATGGTCATCTATAGTTGGTTTCAGGAATGTTTTGGATAGATTCCTCAATATAACTAAAGGTACATGAGGCTAATTCTGTACTAGTGCAAATATGGGTATGGTATTGGGGTCTACCCCATCACTTCACGGTCCCACAGTGATAAGGGTGACAGGTGTTGAGCCAATATATACCGACACTAATTATTTATACTCAGCTAGAACACCAAGTCAAATTCTCCTATTGGGGATCAAATCCAAGTAGGTATCCAGTTGGGTAGGAGTTTTTTTAATGTTATTTTGATTTAAAGTGATTTGGTTGTGTGTGGGGGAAAAGATCGAGTGAATGATACAAATTTTCCTCCTAATTAAGACTACTTGATCAAGAATAATGTGTTTGTTCGATTTAAGCCAAAAATTAAAGATTAATTTCGATGACTATAAAAAAACAAAAATGCACTACGAAAAGAAGGATTAAGACTTACCTCTAATAAGGCTCCTTTATTATTTTTATTCTAGCAAATTGTGAAACAAGCAATTCCAACAATCCAATGGGTGAGCTTTCTAGAATCAATACCACCTTAAACAAGTTAGGAAAAATAGAAAGTAAAAAATAAAAAATAGGAAGCAAAAATAAAATTGTTATGTTTTGAAAAGCACACAGGAAAATCCCAGGTGATTTTTCCAATTGCAGATGATTTAGCGCAATTACGCAAGAAATTTAGCCAATTAGGAAGTAGAAAAAAAAATAATATCTTATTGATGAAGTGAAGCAAAGAAACAAGAGATGGGGGCCATCCCACTGGGTGTACCAGAATGTTTGGGATAAATCTTACCAATACTCAACCTATGTTTGCAAGAAAAATGATAAGACCTTCCAAACATCCATATGGAGGGGTTTTCTTGATACCCATGAGATGTGGATGGGAAATGTTCGATGTTGCGCTCCATGTAAGAATAGATCAATCTCCACTCTTACTAAAAATCAGAATCAAAGACACTACATAAGATGGGGTTGGTAAAATATATGGTAGATTTCCTAGAAAGGCTAGTCCGTAGAAATCAATGGACTTCCTTGCAAGGGTGTCAATCAACTTTCAAGAAATTAATCTGGTGATGATAAACAGATGAATACAAAGAAATGATTCAAGCTATTAAATGATGAGTGATTAATAAAATGATGTGAAGGAAAGGCACTTACCTAATTTCAACTGACTAATAAGACTAAAAATGTGATATTACTTGATTTGAGAAGGCCTTGGAATGATGATTTTGTTGATGGTGGAGCTCTGGATCTGATAAAAACCACCCTCTGATGTTTTGATCATAACTTTTGAACCGTAGCTTCATTTTGCAAAATGAAAGAAGCACTAGAAAGATAATTTCAAGCTCTTTTTAATGCTTCGAGAAATTATTGGTGATTGTATGTGAATAGCTATCAATTGGGACAATATCCAGTGATTTTGGAAAATCTCCATCAATTGCCTACATAATTTGAGAAAATAAGAACAAAATATGATGTTATCCGAGAGAGAACGATTGCTTTGAAAAAGAAGACTGTTGACATGATTCTGGAGATATGAATGGCATTCAAAAAAGCTTTGAATGTTATTAGACAACCACTTTCTCTGTGAGAAGTCTACGATGAAAGAAGAATGAAGTTACAGAGTCATATCCACCTGCCATTCAATTCCAAATGGAAGCCAAGAACCTCTATTTATAGTGAAAATGGGAGAGAATCACTTTGAAAATTGGGGCAATCACCGACGATTGTGGTTAGTTTGAGTTTGTTTGAGATATGGAGGATTTTCTTGTTATTTTTGTGTTGATTTTGGATGATTTCAAAAGAGGTTAGGATGAAAAGTGAGAGATACTTGAACTAAACTAAATTAGTTAGGATGAGGATGGGGTATTTTTGGAAGGTTGTTTTAGTTATAACTAGTTAAGTGTGGAGAGGTGGTTAGGGATAAGTTAGGGATTTTTAGAAGGTTGTTTTAGAGGAGGTTAGGTGGTTAGTGAGGTATCTAAGTTAGCATGGTGAGGTGTGAGGGGGAAATTAATTATTTAATTAATTATTTTAGCTATGGGAGGGGAAATATGACCTAGGTAATATGAGGGGTTAATTAATAAATGGAAGGTTATGATTAATTAATGATGGATGTGGAATTATGTGAGTGTATATTGGGCCCCAAAAATATTGGCCAAGTACAAGAAGGCATGTGGGTGCACAAGGAGAAAGTGTGAAAGAAAGAGAAAAGGTTTTGGGACTTAGCCATATTTGGCGTATTAGACAAAACATCGAGAAAAGTGTGACCCGACTGTGCATGCGGAATGGATAAGGTGCCATCCTGGTAGCTTGGTGCCCAGAAGGAATATACCTTGCGATGGAAGATTATAGAAGGCCATCATTGCAAAGAGTGGAGAGCTCAATCCTAAAGAAGCATGCTCCCATGGAGGACCACCTTGGACACTTGGAAACAGATCTACAACTCCCACGAAGGCTTGAAGATGTTGAAAAAGGATATAAATACAAGCACCCACCGAGGAAAAGGGAGAGACGTAGAAAGAGGTGAAGCCATGTAGGAATACTATGAGAGATCCATAGGTTGGGTTTAGAGGATCTGTAGGAATACATTGTACTAAGGGGATGGGTTTGAACATTTTTCTTTGTACTATGAAGGGCCTAAGTCTAGTTCTGATGCATGATATTGATCTGCATTATCATATGAATCTGTGATTTCCTGAGTTATTGTAATATGGTTATCAACATGCTTAATATGAATATATGTGTGGTTCCAGTTCTACTACATGGTTATATGTATATTTCATATAAGTGGGTGTAAACCCCTATGCATTTCTTTTCTGTTATGATTCATATCTATGTTCTATAATGCTTTCCTTATATGAATGAATACATTGGTCTAGAAGTCATTCTGAGCTCTAAGATGAATGTATGGTTCCCTTCCAATCTGTTCACTTAAGTTTCTATCATAAATAATGCATTCTCACACAACTTGCATAAAGGAGGGACTCGGTGCCCACGTGTGCCTTGGGTGAGTGCCCATCACTAGTGGGTTATAAGACAACGTGCATGGGATTTCCTTGTTCTTTGAGAAGGGATTAAAAATGACTACATCTTGGTTCCATTGTTGGGACCTCTTTTCAAAGTTATTGTGAGAAATGGCATATATTTTTGTCTTTGTGATGTGTAATGACAAAACACCTGACTTTAGAAAGTGTTGAAATGTGGTTCAAGAGCACGGAGGATGAGTTTTCTCAAAGATTTAGCACTTTGGGCCTAAGTTTAGTACATGTGGATGGGTAGAAGAGAACCTATACAATGAGCTATATGATACATTATTTTATTGCTTCCCAGTAGATCTATATGAATGGAACTCAACATACGCATCCAGATCAAGTTGGTTCTGTAGATCACACGTGTGGACCCAAGATGACTATCAGAGGTCTGCAGGATGTAGTTCGACATGGACACGTGCTATTGATCACTGGTGGAAGAGGGTGCTAACTAGTTATACTTTGGAATATTCCATTTTGACGTATTCTTTCCCAAAGATCATTGAGTTTGAGTTTCTAAGAGAGCCTAGATGATCATTTTTGCGTGTTATTTCTCTGGCTATGAATATCTTGGTCGTTACTTTGAGTTTAGAAGCATTCCCCATGGTTGGATAAGCTCTTTGAGTGCTAAGAAAGGAAGATAGGGTGGAGGAAGATGGAGGACGTTATGGCTAAAAAGGAAAGGGAGGAGAGATGACTCAAGTATAATGACTAGACAATGCGAGGTAGCAAGTGTGATGGATCTATGGAGGTAGACGTTATGGGAAGGTGTTGATGTTCAAACGGAGGATGTCGAGCCTGAGCAGTTTATACTACCCCATCTTGGCAAGTGTGTAAGAGAAGCCCCTTCAACTTCTGATGAGATTTTTTCACATGGAGAAAGAAGAGCTGTCGGCACACATTTGAACCCGCTTGGCGACTCGATCCTCGGTGTTTGGTTTTTCAGATCAAGGGAAGAGTATTGTCAACCCAATTGGTATCGATGGAAGTGACCGATCTGTTCCCAAAAGATATAATTTATCATTTGGGACTTCTATGGCTATGCATACCATTTCAATGTTTGGAGGAATTTTCAGGAAAGTGTAGATACACAAGCCTTCGGTCTCACATCTGGGAGTGGCACGGGGTACACTATTGGTAGTGGGACATTATCATAGACCATCGCACACAATTCAAAGGAACATTAGGAAACCTTGCACAACCACTTCAAGACTTGGGGATCTGATGGATCTAGTGGGTCAGGAGGAATAGGACCTAGTGGATCCAGTGGATCTGGTGGGTTAGGAGGAATAGGACTTGGTGGACCCAGTGGATCTGGTGGAGGAAACAATGGAGGAAACATGGAGGAAACCAAGGCTCTGGCTCGGGAGGACAAGGACCCTAGCCACGTCTAAGTGTTTTTTGAGATTTCTTTGTACTTACCAGAATATAGGGCTATTGAAGATGCTGTAGAGCATGTGCATAAGTGTGAGTTACTATGGTGCGTGAAAGGGATCACTAGCCTAGAGTGTAAGGCAAGCCAGTTTGTAACTACATTGCAAGGGCGTGCGCATATATGGTATAGGAATAACGACCCTCATCAAACGATGGTGGATTATACAGTGTTAAAAAATGATTTCCTCGTAGAGTTTCATATTCCAGAGTTTGAGCAAAAGAGCATTAACACCTTGAAGGAGATCCAACAGGGAATGGAAGAGAGTGTGCAGGAGTATGTTACACAGTTTTAAAACTCTCCTATCCAAACTATCATATGACATCCACCCCTCACAACATGCTCAATGGTTTGTTGGAGGGTTGATCACTCCATTTAGGAGGGCATTATCACATAAAATGTTCACTGACCCACGTGAGGCTTTAGAGGTTGCCTTACGCGCTAAAGTTATTGGGAGTGTGGATACTAGTGTTAGTATGTTTTTGGAGGCCCAAATCACCGCAATGGCCAATTAATTGGAGAAGCTCTCTAAACTCAACGCATAAAGTTCATAGTGGGATTTGGTGTATAGACTGTGAAGTGGAGGGTCATGTAAAGGATAGTTTCCCTTGGAAGTCGGTGCACGCTATGGTGGTAGACTGTGAGATCTAGCCACGAGATCATGATGCAAGTAGATGCCCTCTACTCCAATGTGCAATCCGTAAGAATGTTTCTTGCTACTACAAGATATGCACCTCTATAACCCATGACACCAAGGACTACAGACTGATTGATCATATCCATGATGCTATTGATCTAGGTGTATGCTAGAATATCCTTGTTGGTAGTTCTAAAGATGATGACCAACGTTATGAAGGGTGCGTAGATGGAGGGGCGTGTGGAAGAGGTTTTTGCAGAGGATTTCATGGTCGCGGTAACTACAGTGGAGGGAGAAGTGAGTTCTCATGGGGAACATGTTATAATTTTGGATCTACAGAGCATTATAAACGCAAGTGTCCTGATCTATTATAATTCTCATATTACAGGAAGAAGCACAATTATAAAGAGTGTTTGAAATTCTATGAGCATATGAACTAGCAACACTGGAAAGATAAGGGTGCTGCTATGGTGAGCATCAAAAAGGCCAATTTAAAATGGATGCCAAGAGTGGTGCATGATTTATAACTAGAACCTATACTGGTGACAACGCGTGTAGAGGCCACACATGCCAAGGAGATGCCAAGAGCAAGGAAACTGGTTTCTAGAGAGGAGGTACTACATGGAAAGTACTCAGACCCTACCCATCAGAAAGAAGTATACCAGAGACTATGGATGTGATTCATAGTTTATAAGGGGAGATACAATGTATCAAGGAGTAATCGAGGCAAGTGGGGCAGTAGAAGGATAACGAGGTTCCAAGAAGTGACCTGGATGAGGTCAAAGAAGTATGTAAAATGTTGATGCAAGAGAATATTATTCCCTTTTTGGGAGAATGGTTGAGGGAGAAGGTACCATGCGTTAGAGCGGAGTGCGAGAGATAGGTTTTGCATGCAAACATTTCTCCACACATCCTTGACTATGACAAAGAGATTACTCTGAATGCGGTTGTTGATGGATGGATTCTAAGAAATATCCTCATTGACACGGAGAAGAAGTGAATCTTCTTACCTTAGATGCCTGGCATCAGAGGGGAAGGCCCGTGTTGCAGCCATCTTGAAATGTGTTGTATATGGCGAACAAGACCAAAGCAATTCCCATTAGATTCCTCAAGGATGCGAGTATAACCATTCAAGGGACCAAGTTCACTGGAGATTTCAAAGTCTTAGCACTCGCCGAGGCAGAAAAATTTCTAGCATTGCTTGGGCTCCCATGGTGTTACAAGAATAATGCTGACATAAGTTTTAACAAAGGATATATCAATTTTGAACACAAGGAAGAATAGGGGTCATCCCTTTGACAGATGGGAAGTCGATGCCCTACACATAGCCATTGGGAGAAGAAGTCCTTGATAGAATCTATGTGCACTCCATCAAGAGATCCTAAGGTAATTCACCCCACGGAGGGGGTCATCCAATTCGAGGACACTCAGTCCAGTGATTGATACCACTAGCGTGGTGTGTGACAATTGGGTGCACGGACCTATGAGTTAATTGGGCTATAATTAAAATAACTGGTAATAAGGGTGACAAAGGCACGCTCAGTCAAGTGCCTAGGAGGAAAGAAGTTGCCTAGCTACTCGGGAGGAGCATTTCCTAATATTTTCCTGTAGGAAATGGAAGCTCAGTGGAGAAATGAGGACGAAAGAAGAAGAATGCTCAGCTATAACCTACTCAGGGACTCTGTAGCACATTGGTGGGCTACACATCGGAGAACCTCCTGGAGTGGCGCGAGGTAAGAATTGCACTCTCTGTAAGGTTTTCAAGAAGCAACGTGCCCACGGCTATACAAGACTACCATGGGAAATAAACCACTTCATTTCATATCCAAGCATGCGAGGAATCCTGGATGGGAAGCATAGAAGCATTACCACCTTTATTGTGGGTACACAAGTTGTACTCCACCTTACAAGGTTGTGCACATGCATGGTACATTCATTTAGAGATGCGTCGCCAAACAGGTAATTGGAAAGAGTTGGTGGCTGACCTCATTCAAGAATTTGAGTATAGAAGCACCAAACCATCAGTGGATAAGGCATTGTAAACAATCAAGTGCCTTATAGTGGGAGATAGTGCCATGGTTGAGGATAGGCTACTAGAATTACTAGAAAATCCTGATGTGGAGATGTGCCTCTATGAGGAAGAATTAGAGGAAGTACATTTTGAGCATGTGTGTATGGAAAAAGAAAAAGGAAAATTGGTCTATGTCATAGATAGGGAAGAGATGGAGACTTTTGGATGTTGATCATTTGGAGGGTACATGTGAGGTCATTGACAATGCTGATGAGAAAGCACGTGCCTACCATGAGCCTTTGAAGACAAATAAGGTTAACATTGGGACAAAGGCCAAACCTAAGGAGGCTATCATCAACAACTATTGGTTGGAAAAGGAAGTTTCGAAGATCATTGATCTATTGTGCAAATTCCAAGATTTGTTCCCTCATGGGTACCATGAACTCAAAGGCATCCACCATTCCTTGGGATAAATGAAGATCAAGTTAAAAGAAGGTGCGCACCGATTGAAAGATACCTTATCGGATGAATCCAAATTTACGCGTATGGGTTAAGGAAGAGATAGATAAAATGATAGCGTCAGGTATCATTGAGGCGATTAAAGAGTCAAAATGGATAAGCTCAATGGTCATTAGCATCAAGAAGGACGGGAGGATCAAGATCTGTGTTGACTACAGGGACCTAAATGTAGTATGTGTCATTGATCCTTTCCCTACTCCGTTCTACTGAAGAAATCTTAGAAGGAGTGGCCGGGTGTGAAGCCTACTCCTTCACGGATGGGTTCTTAGGGTACCACTAGGTATGGATTACAAAGGAAGACCATAGAAAGACAACTTTTTCCACTGAATGGGGAAGTTTTTCCTAAACAGTCATGCCTTTTTGGTTGAAGAATGTTCCTACTTGTGTTCTTGCACATTGTAGTGTAAGCCTTCCAAGACTTCATCCACAAATTTCTTTAGGTCTATTTGGATGATTGGACTGTATATGGTCTCGTCAAGGACCATTGTGATAACTTGAGACTAATGTTTGAAAGGTGTCGACAGTTGAGGATATCCCTCAACATTAAGAAGTGTGTCTTTGCTACCCCATTTGGAACCTTATTAGGGAATATCATATGCAAAGAAGGCTTACTAGTAGATCCCGCCAAAGTTGTAGTCATTGTGGGTTTGGGGGAGCCTACTAGCCAAAGCATCATGTGTGGATTCCTTGGACACACGGGATATTATAGGAAGTTCATTAAGGGGTATGCCAAAATCATCACGCCCTTAGAAGAATTGTTGAAACATAAAAGTTCCTTTCATTGGGGAGAGGTGCAACAAAAGGCATTTGACACTTTAAAGGAAAGGCTCGTAATGACACCCATATTACATTTCCCTTCTTGGGATAAGCCTTTCCATGTGCATGTGGATGCCTCAAGGAAAGCAATGGGGGTAGTACTAGCACAACCTGGCGAAGGAATTGTCGATCATCCCTTGAGCTTTACAAGCAGGAAATTGACACCAACAGAGCAGAATTACACAACTACTGAGTGTGAAGCATTGTCAATGATCTACGTGCTACATAAGTTCAAGTAGTATCTACTGGAAACACCCTTCATATTATACACAAATCACATGGCATTAAAATACTTAGTCAACAAACCTGTTCTGTAAGGGTGCATATGTCATTGGGTCCTCCTATTTTAGGAATTTGAATTTACAGTGGTGGTAAATCTAGGAAAGAACAATTTAGGGCCTGACCACTTGTTAAGGATTGATTCGGGAGAGGACATGCAAATCATTGAGGATACTATGCCAGATGCACAATTATTTAGATTACAGACACGCCCTCGGACTTGGAATATATTGTAGTATTCTTAAAGAAAGATCTGGTGCTAGAAGGGATAAGGGTTATGGAGAGAAAACAATTGACTATACACACCGCACCTGCATGGTTATTGCGTAGATTTATACAAATTAGGTCATGATGAAGTTCTACGTTGATACGGGTGGAACATGAGCGCATTATAATTATGGAAGAAGCACAAGGTGGGATCGCATGAGGAAACTATGCAGGAAATGCAACTGCACGAAAGATTCTGCTCGCAAGGCTTTGGTGGGAATCCATTTACCAAGATTGTATTGAGTTTTGCAAGGCTTGTGACCATTGCCAGTGCCTTAGAAAACATGGAAAGAGGGATGAAATTCCCTTATGACCAATAGCTAGCACAGAACCATTTGAGAAATGGGCTATCGACTTTGTAGGACCAATCTCACCAGTGACGCGAAGGACTGGTTCGTGGTATATCATCACTTGCACTGATTATTTAACACGGTGGGTAGAGGAAACACCTATAAAGGATTGCACCATGGTGACAACTACTAGATTCTTATGGGAAAATATAATCAGTAGATATGGTTTCCCTTTAAGTTTAATAAGTGATAGGGGTACACACTTCCTTAATGAAATAATTAGGATCTGTTTGTAGAATTTATGGTGGCCCATCATAAGACTACCCCATATCACCCTCAAGAAAATGGGACTACTAAGGCATTTAAAAAATACTAAGTCATATGTTAACTAAGATCTGTGACATTAGAAGATAGGATTGGGATGATAAGGTATCATTTGTTCTATGGGCATACGGACAACCTATAAAAGGTTGAACAAGGCCACACTATTTCAATTGGTGTTTGGCATGGAGGCTATTTTACTAGTTGAATTCATGTTACCTTTATTGTGTATAGTGCATGTAGGAGGTTTAGCTAATGAGAAAGTGCTAGAAGAAAGAATTGATAAATTAATGTAGTTGGATGAAAGGAAATCACTTGCTAGGTGGAGTCAAAAGACAGAAAAATCAAGACAAAAATCATGGCATGATCATCATATCAAGAACAAGAAGTTTGAGGTTGGGAAGTTGGTGTTATTGTATGATTCCAAGTATCTGTGCCATCTTGGGAAGTTGAAATTCCATTGGTTGGGACCTTACATCATATTGTACATTTTGATTCAGAACTTGCCGATTCACAGAGCCTTTGGATGGGAAAATATTACCGGGTTACTTCAACGGAAGTAGGTTGAAGCCCTACTATAAATAAGTCTTCTTGGTGTTTGTAAATAAGGTCGTGTTGCTAATTAGTTTAGGTTTCCCTTTATGCAATTTCCTTTTCTATGTTTCCCTTTCTCATCATTTGTTCTGTTGTTTGTTTTGCACCTTGGGCACTGGTAACCACATTAATTTTTAAAGGTTGTGTATGCATAGAGGACCACACATTTGTTTTAGTGTGGGGTGGAGTGATGCAGAGTATAGGCCCGTAATACGAGTTGAACCGACAGTAGAAGTTGCGGTGAATGGCCCGGTTAAAGAACTAAAGGTGCATAAGGGTAATAGGTGCGTAAAGAAGAGATGGACATAAATGGTTGGTGTCAAGAAATCCTTGAAGAAACCATGTATAGAAAAAGGAAGAGCACAAGAACAACATGAGGTAGGCGAGGGAAAAAATAGGAAAAAGGACGGAAGAAGTGACTTGGCGCTAGGAATGTGCGTGGAAAAGGCTTCATCGGGTTGGATTTTGAATGCCAAAAGGTTGTAAAGGGTTTACGCACAAGATATGGCATGTGGGACAAAGCGCTCAAGACTGGCTTAGTGGAAAAAGTCACATTTAAGGTCGAAGTATAGTGGTAGGTGAGAGAGCATTTAATGTTGGGAAAAGAGAAAAACTATAAATAAAAGGTCAAGCACTTCATTATTTGCATTGTGTTTATGAAGAAAAGAAAGCTCTTGTGAACTAGGGCATCCAAAGAAAGATCTTTGCATCAAAGGAATTATTTGAGAGATCTGAAGTGCATAGCTAGGGTAAAATCGAAACCAAGAAGAAAGGAGTACATGGGCATGGAGAAGTTAAGTAAGAAAGCATCATCTTATGGAAGGGATTTTCTAGTTAGGGTTTGGTGACTAGGGCATGGAATTAGAAGGAGTTTTCCACAAAGATCGAGCTTGGGGATGGATAGAGTGGTAGAGCAGAGAAAGGAAAAGATGCTTGAAGTGATAACCTAACCAGAAGAATGGCACCAAAGAAAGAAACCATCTCACCAAAGAAGTAGAAGGGCAAGGGTAAGGGGAAGCAAACGGCTTCCAACGCAAGAACAAATGAAGAATGGTACGCGGAAATGTAGTACCCAGATGGGGTATTACTGGGAAAAGAATGGGAATCACACCTGAGAAAGATGATTATGTGTGACTATAATCACTTTAACACCAGCACAGAAAAAGAGAAAGAAATGGCTTTGGAGTTGGTTCACCCAACCAATAAGAGAATGCCAGAAGGCATGCCCATTTACAATGATGAGGTAAAGGTTAAGTTGGAGAAGCGGGGTTGCTTTGTAACTTTATGAACTACCATACTTTGGAAAACCTGAGCGCCTCTACCAATGGCTAATGGTGCATGTTCATGAAGACCAATTTTATTTCGCGGGGCACAAGATGCGCATAACCCTAGCTAATTTCCAAGTTCATGGGCCTTATCTACGAAGGGGATAACATTGATGATGACCTAAGTGATAAGGAGGCCATCAAGGAAATAGTTTCTGCATTTGAATATAAGAAAGGATCGTGATACTTTGACATCACTGAGATCCAAGACCCCGTGATGAGGATGGCTACGCACTTGGTAACCAAGATCAATGATCAGGAGAGATGGACTCAAGTAAACAAGGCATGGCTGAACATGTGCCGAAAAATATCTGAGGGGACCATCTACAACTTGTCTGCTTTCATCATAGATGAAATCATCAACAATGCGTAAGAAGGTGAGAAGATATTATTTGGCAATGTTCTCCTCATAATTGTCTTCTTAGAAATCAGAGTGCCTAGATGGGCCGAAAGGGTTTTTTTCTGGGAGTACCCAGAAGAGGATCCCTCGCCTACAAAGTGGTTCACAAAATATACTTGTGAGACCATGACAGCCACTCACAAGGCGTCTATAAAAATTGTATAAGCGCATGAGGGATGTGTTCGAGGCGGAATGGAGGATTCCAGAGTAGCTACCCACACTCATAAAAGGAGAATTAGAATTCACGGTATATCAACACTTCTGCATTGGCAGATTTAGGTTGACAGATGAAACAATGAGCCCATGGTGCAAGATTCCCTTCTCCTTCACCGCACTATATTTCCAAGCAGGGGTGAATAGGTTTAAAGAGGCCAAAAGACTAAGGTTCGACCTTAGTGAAGTAGATCAAGACCACAGAGAGCTGCATGAAAGTTGGTTTACCCCAAGAAGCACACATATGTGGAGAGATATGTCTCCCACAAGATACAAATGATGAAACTAGTGACTTTTCCAATCGTTGGAAGGGCTACAACAAGAATATACCTTCGCATCAGGCTAAAATTTGAGAAGGGTACATACTTAGAAAATGATGTAACCATCCTTGAGGACCCCATAGGAAGAAAGAATCCCATGCCAAAGAAGAGGGAAAGAGAAGAGGTGTAGAAAGCACCAAGTGTTTAGGCTACGTAAGTGGTAAGTGTGTCAGAGACAAGCGTTAAGTCTTTCTTCCTATGGGGTGCTTAGGGATGGTTACATTGTTTTCTAAGTACACATCCTTCTCAAAATTTGGCCTAATGCAAAGGTATATTCTTCTTTGCATTGTTCCAGTGATTGGAAAAGTCACTGGAAATATAGCATGGTGAAGGAGAAGGGAAGCTTGCACCATGATCTCATTGTTTCTTCTCACAACCTAGATAAGTCCCAAGTACTTACACGTAGAGAAAGAAGTCCCCAGTGAAGGCAAAGACTCCAGAGGAAGAAGTGCTGGAGCACAAAGAACCCTCCACCTAGGAGAAGTCACCAGAGGAGGAGGAAAAGGAAGCGAGTCTCCTGGTCGGGAAGAAGCAGAAGGTGACAAGAAAATGACTTGGAGGACACAGAGAGCTTGGAGGCCTATAGAGGTGAGAGAGACGATGATGATGAAGATGAACCAGGAGGTGAGGACCATCCTATCTATGAGGTTCATGACTCGGAGGAGGAAGGAGAGGAAGAAGAAAATGAATACATCTTTTCCAGAAGGGAGGATAACAAGGAAGAAGAAGACACTCAGGATAGAGGGGTAAGTGAGGAAGTTACAAAAGAACAAAGGACCCCAAGCCTCACTAAGGAATAGATAAATGAGGCCGTGGAGAAGGAAGTAGCCAAGATCATTGAATACTTAGTGGAACAAGAGATGGAACACAACGCAAACCTAGTGATGAAGGAACAAAGGAGGAAATCATAGAAAAGGAATATGGCAGCATGGGAGGGGATCCTAGTTTGGTTGTGAGCTTTCCTAAGGTCGCGTGCACAGGGAGAATAAGTGCAGAGACTCCACATTTTCAGAGGATTGGCTATAGTGATGATCCAAACAAGGTAATGCGTGCACGTTTTCAAAGCACCATGCCAACAGAGCAACTCTTGGCTATGGCATAATTTGATGAGGAAGGTGCATACCCTTAGACAAGGAAAATTATTTCTTGGGCATTTGAGTCCCAAATCGATGAACCGGAATTCAAAGTAAGAAAAGGGGAAATAATGAAGGTACCAGAGTCAAAAGGTGACAACCCCTTGGTAAAAAATCATCGGCTATCAGATGAATAAATATATAATGCGTTGAACAAAGTTTTGGTGGAAGTAGAAGCCAGAATCTTCAGGAGAAATGATAGAGTTAAGTTCCTAGAAGAAGAGCTGGAGAAGAGGGAAGAGGAGTTGGAGAAGAAAATGAAGAATTTAAAACATGAGGAACTGGTCAGTGCTCAGCTAAGGTGTGAATTAAAATAAGAGAAAGCAAGGGTGCGCGAAGTCTACAAGAAAACAGAGATGATCACAGATGCCATTTTCTTGAAGCATCCAGATCTAACGCCACCTACGCAGAAGTATGGATCCACCCTAGAGTTTCTAGAGGACTTGACCCATGTCCTCACAATGGAAAGATAACCACTGGCCTTGGAGTCTGCAGAGGAGGCATCAACACACAAAGAAAAGGAGGACAAGATGAAGGTTGTGGCCATTGTGGCCCAGTATAAGAAATTCCTCGTGGATGTGAAAGTTGCCACCCAAGTCGCTGAGGCCGCCTATGACAACCACTGAGATAGAGATAGAGTGGCGAGAATTTTGGTCGCCACCCATGAAGTAGAGCTCAAGGAATTCCAGGAGAAAAATAAGGGGAATAGAGTGGAACATGAAAAAATTCTAGCCAAGGTTGAGAAAAAGTTAGAGGCTATTGAGACCTTACGGGGCTCAATTAAGAACCAGCTGAAGGAGTTGTATCCCCATATCACTCATAGGATGGACATGCTCAAGGATTTGGGAAAACAGTTGGAGGGGATCATGGAAGCAATGAATACCCAAGGAGAAGGGATAAGCTTTGAAGAGGTGAGCACCCTAGTCGGTGACCTTTGTCACTAGGCACAGAGCGAGGTCGATACCTGGAATAAGTTGGAGGCTGACTTAATGAAAGATTTCCCTCTCCTCTTGCAGAAATAATCATAGTTCCTCATTCTTTCTTTCTTCCCCAAAATTCTTCATTCCTTTATTCTTTCCCCAAGCCATTCAAGAACAATCATTCTTTATTCTTTGAGAAAATGTTCCCATGGATGGAGAATAGGTGTAGTGTGGGGTAATGTTGGGCCCCTAAAATATTGGCCAAGTATAAGAAGGCACATGGGTGCATAAGGCCTATTTGAAGATGGGCGCACAAGGAGAAAGTACATAAGATAGAGAAAAGGTTTTGGGACTTAGCCATATTTGGTGTATCAGACAGAATACAAGAAAATCATGACCTGACTGCACATGCGGAATGGATAAGGTGTCAGCCTAGCAACTTGGTTCCCATGAAGGGAATATACCTTGCGATGGAAGATTCTAGAAGGCCATCATTGAAAAGAGTGGAGAGCTCGAGCCTGAAGAAGCATGCTCTCATAGAGGACCACCTTGGAAACTTGGCAATGGATCTACAACTCCCGTTGTATGCAATGGAAAGTTGCAAAAGCTATGGAATGAGGCTAAAGAGCCTCAAAGCTTTGCTAACTCAACTATACACCATGAGATAAGAGATAAACAAGAGTTAATCCTATACATGCATCATAACTTTGACAAAAATATCAAAACCTAGCATATATACTACTATTTACTCTTTATATTACTTAATTAATAAATTGAACCTAAAAAGATCAACTTAGAAATCAAAGGGGTGATTAGTTTTTATGGTTTTCAAGCTTTCAAGAATGGAGTCTCACCATTAATGGCTTCAAGGCCAATGGTTCTCTCCATATTACTTAAAACTTGGATTATGGATGCAAATGGAGGTGTTAGCTCAAGGATAATGGAGGAGGTAAGCTTAAGATCAAATGTCTAATTATCTTAAAGCTAATACAAATGAGATCTCAAAGTTTTCTTTAGGCTTGTTTTGGTTTTGTGTTATGTAAAGTTGTAAGTTTGAATGGGTAGGCTTAGTGTAATGAAATTACTTATATAATTCAGATTAAGAGCAACTGATAGAGCACAAAATAACACAATATTTCAGAATATTTATCTCAATATGCAATTAGAATAGCTTTGCCACTTCGAGGGGCAACCTCCAAACCATATAACAAGACTCAAATGCTCAAATGATAATGAAATACTACCTATAATCCCCTATATATACTATTCATATGCTATGGCCATCACCAAGGCCGACCTATTAAGCATGAGAAAGTATAAATGATATAATAAAATGATATGGTAAGCCACAAGTCGGCTACTCATATCCTAATACAAGAAATAGGTTAAGGGCGTAGCATGCCCTTCCCCTTCAAACCAATGTTGTCCTCAACATTGAATAATCTTGGATGTTGCTGCAGAAAACCTTCATCCTCCCAGGTGGCGTCTTCTATGCTCAGATTCTTCCACTTGATCAGATATTCCTTAATGTCTCTAGTTCTCAGCCTCTTAGTATGTGTTTGTAGAATCTTCTCTGGCTCCAAAATGATTCTTCCTTCCTCGTCAAGTTCTAGTAACTCTTTCTGGCTTCAAATTTCTGTCAATAACCTTCTTCAGGCATGAAACATGGAATACTGGGTGTATGTGTGAAGATGGAGGCAACTCTAGTTTATAAGCAACACTACCAATTTTCTGTAGAACTTGATAAGGGCCATAATATTTAGGAGCAAGTTTGTTTTCCTTTTTCATTGCTTTAGGGACATCTCGTTTATAAGGCTGAGACGTACAAAAACCTGGCTCAGTCACCAATTTACAAATGTCTTTCACTACGGTGTTGATCTGCTTGTTGTTTCATCCTATTTTGTGCTAATGCTAAATTCTCCTTCAAACTAGCCAAAACCTGTTGTTGATGTTGAATGTGTTCCTCAACATCTCTGACCTTAGTTTTCACCCTCAAGGAGGAAGTGATAGAAGGTGGATGGTAACCATATAATGCTAAAAATGGGGTCATTTGAGAAGAGGTATGAAAAGATGTGTTATACCACCATTCTGCCAGTGGTAGCCATTTAATCCACCTTTCTTGCTTATCTGATACAAAAACACGTAAATACCCCTCTAAGCATTTTTTTACCACTTCTGTTTGCCCATCAGTTTGAGGATGATAAGATGAACTATGAGCTAGCTGAGTACCCAAACATGAAAATAATTCTGTCCAAAAATTACTTGTGAAAATAGGATCCCGATCACTCACAATTATCTTTGGGGTTCCATGTAGCCTTTGAAATGTCTCCAAAAAAATAGTTGCGACTGTACTGGCTGCAAATGGATGTGATAGGGAAAAAAATGGGCATATTTTGTGAGCCTATCCACAATCACAAAAATAACATTCTTACCCTCTGAACAAGGCAATCTGGTGATGAAATCCATGAGACCTCCTCCCATCTCTGGCTAGGAATTGGTAAGGGTTGCAACAAACCTGGTGTCTTAATTATTTCTCCTTTGTTCTGTTGGCACACTAAACATTCTGATACAAACTTTTGTACATCCCCCTTGAGTCCTTCCCAAAATAATTCTCTTTTTATTCTATGATATGTCTTTAAAAACCCAGAGTTTCCTCCAACAGGTGAGGCATGTAGCTCTGCAAGAATCTTATGCTTCAACTTAGAATCTTTACTCAAGTATAACCTATCCTTGTACCATAGGGCATTACCTTTCCACTCAAATTTGTTAGATGTCATAGATCCTTGCTTGATATTCTGTATTAGAGATTGTGTATCCTTATCTTGATTCCATTCCAATCTTGCTTCCTCCACCCAATCGGCCGTCAACATGGACATTCCACATTGTAAGGCATCCGCGGATGTATCCCTTCTTTACCCTTTTTGTATATGATTTCAAAATCATAACCCAACATTTTGTTACCCACTTTCGTTGTTCCTCGATGATAACCTTTGCTCCAAAAAGTATTTGAGACTATCATGATCAGCTTTTACCTTGAAGTGTCTACCCATGAGATATGGCCTCCTTTGCTTGATGCGCATGAAGAATAGCCATCATTTCTTTCTCATAGACGTGTTTGAGCAGATCTTTTCCTTTGAATTGACGACTCTCAAATGAAATTGGTCTTCCTTCCTACATTAAAACTACTCCCAATCCTGATCCTGAAGCGTCACATTCAACAATGAAGGTTTTGAGAAGTTGGGAGTAGCCAAAAACTGGGGTGCTTGCATGGCTTCCTTCAAATGCTCAAAGGATTTAGTGGCTACGTCATCCCAATGGAAGGCATCCTTCTTTAGCAATGCAAAGTGAGTGGGGTTGTTATTCTACCATATCCCGCACAAAATCTTACGTAGTACCTGTTAGTCCTAGGAACCCACGCAGATTTTTTAGATTTTTGGGCCTTGGCCATTCCACCATAGCTTTGATCTTTTGAGGATCAACTTTGACACCTTCATGGGATACAATATGACCCAAATACTCTACCTCTTGTACACCAAAAGAACATTTGGATGGCTTTGCATACAGAGTATGTTTCTCCAAAACTTCCAACACATTATTTACATGTTGTAAGTGTTCTTCCCATGTCTTACTGTAAATCAATATGTCATCAAAGAAAACTAATACAAATTTCCTTTAAAAAGGCCTAAAAATAGTGTTCATCAAGCTTTGAAAGGTTGAGGGCACATTTGTAAGACCAAAAGGCATTACCAAAAACTCATAATGGCCCTCATGAGTCTTAAAATCCATTTTATGAACATCTTCCTCTTTTATCCTAATTTGATGGTACCCCGAACGAAGATCTAATTTTGTGAAATAAACAGCACCATGCAATTCATCAAGTAAATCATCAATTACTGGAATAGGAAACTTATCTTTGATGGTGTACTTTTTGAGTTCTTGGTAATCTAGACACATCCTCCATGTTTCATCCTTTTTACGTACCATGACCACTGGTGAAGAATATGCACTCTGGTTATGCCTAATGATACCTGCCTTCAACATTTCCTACACCATTTTCTCGATCTCACTTTTTGGGAATATGGGTATCTGTATGGTCTGATGTTAGGTGTTTGGCTCCCTGGAATCAACTGAATGGCATGATCATGATCCCTAATTGGTGGTAGTCCCTTTGGAATTACATCAAAAACAGATGAATGAGCATCCACAATCTTCTGAAGATCAGGTGGCATTGAAGACTCTGTATTTTGTACTTCTATGGAAAATAGCTTTGCTATAAAGCCATCCACTCCTTTTATGAGAACCTTCTGCATCTGATGAGAGCTAATAATTTGTGGAGACTTAGCTACCATCCCATTCAATTGTATTGTCCTTCCATCTGAATGAAATCGCATGAACAATTCTTGGAAATTCATCTCAATAGTACCTAAGGTTGTGAGCCATTGGACCCCCAAAACAATATCTTCCCCTCCCATAGAAATAGCAAATATAGGTGAGTCTAACATGTAGTCTCCCATGGAAAGCTTGATACTATGGCACTTTCCTGTGCACTTATTCGTCCCACCATCCGCAATCATAACATGCATTTCTCGGTTGGGTAAATAAAATAATTAAGGCGGGCAGCTAACTTACTATTTATGAAGTTATGAGTACTCCCCGAGTCAATCAACATCGTTACCTTCTATTTTTTGAGATAGCCAATAACCTTGAGTGTTTGAGGAGTACTAATACCTGACAATGCATGGCAAGAAATTGTAGGTTGGTGATCCTCTACTTCATCTTCTATTGGTTCCTCAGCCTCTCCTATAATTTCAGCTTCCTCATCATCCTCATTACCTCCGTCAATATAGAACAACTTCTTCTTAACACATTTATGTCCCGGTCCATATTTGCTATCACAGTTAAAACATAATCATTTTTCTCTCTTTTCTTCCATTTGTTGAGGAGTCAGTCTAATTGGCCTAGCAAATGAAGGGGAAGAGATACTATGGTCTCTGGTGTTAATGAAAGGTGGCCTCCTACTACAAAGAATTTTTTCCTCTGCACGACGTGCCATGATAATAGAATCAGACAACTTGATTGGATTAAACATTTGTACCTCATGCTCGATGTGGTCCTTAAGACCCCCAAGAAACAAGTCATTCAGATTCTCTTCTGGAATATTCTCCACCCTTAAGGATAGGTTTTGGAATTGATGCACATAATCTTTGACTGATCCTATTTGCCGTAACTTTGCTAATTGACTAAAGTAGTTATCTGAAACACTGGAACTATAGTGCAATTGCAACTCCTCGGTAAAAACTGTCCAAGTGACACCTAGACCATTCTTCTGCCTTTGAGCACATAACCAACGATACCAAACAAATTGGTCAGGTTCAAGATATAGGGATGCCAATGTCACCTTTTGTCCTGATGGTGTTTGATGTAACTCAAAGAAGTTCTCCATTTGATTTATCCAATTTAGGGGATCCTTACCATCAAATTTGTGCATATCCACTTTCGGCATCATGTTCCGTGGTTGCGGATAAGTTTGATTCTGATGGGACTAGAAAAGTGATCCCATATGGTTAGTTTGTCCATGATTTTGAATTGAAGGTCCTCCTTGGTTGATATGGGCCAGATTTGGGCCATACTGGTTACCCTTTACATGTTGCATGATATCATCCAACCGATGATTGATTTGGGCTATGTCTCCTTTAGAGGCCATCTCAGATTGTACAATTCGCAACTCATACTCAAGTTGGAAAACCTTATGATCAACTGAGGTAAACCCTAGTGCTAAGGAATCTGTATTTACCCCTTCTGACTCCATCTCTTCAATCACTACCCCCTCTTTATCTGGGGTTTTACCCGGAGTAACCGGATTCTTTTTTGCTCTTGTGGAAGGCCCCGCCATGATGTCAAATCTTAGGATTTAGGGTTTCGATACAATTATGGCCAAACAGGAAAAATCACAAAGAATATACTAATACTATTTTTTAGAGCTTTCTGAAAATGTAAAGAACGTAATTTTTTTCCATAATTTGCACCCTAGGGAGCGATTTTATGAAAAACCCTAAATTTGTAATAACTTTTGTAAAATAAATCAAAAATGTCTAAAATTTTCAGGGAACCTTACTTTAAGTTCTTCACAAGTCTGGTAAAAATATCTCACACCAATTCGCTCTGGTTCGCAATATGTGGTGGAAACAAAAAATTAGGGTTTTTGCCCTAATTTCAGCCCAGATCGCAGCTCTGATACCACTTGTAATGAAATTACTTGTATAATTCAGATTAAGAGAAACAGTAGAGCACAAAATAACACAATATTTCAGAATAATGATCTCAATATGCAATTAGAATAGCTTCGCCACTTCGAGGGGGCAACCTCCAAACCATATAACAAGACTCAAATGCTCAAATGATAATGAAATACTACCTATAATCCCCTATATATACTATTCATATGCTATGGCCATCACCAAGGCTGACCTATTAAGCATGAGAAAGTATAAATGATATGGTAAGCCACAAGTCGGCTACTCATATCCTAATACAAGCAATAGGTTAAGGGCGTAGCACTTAGCCTTGTATTTATAGTTTTTGGTTTGAAAGAATTTGGAATTTGGGTGCATGTGGGACTAAAGTCTAAAAATCACTTTAGGATTAGATTAGGATAAACATGCTTTAAGATTAGTTAAGCTTGGTTTAGTCTAGTTAAACTTGATTAGCAAGTGATTAGAGACTCATTGAGAGTTGGGAGGGGTATGGATAACTAATTGTGATTGATAGATAGCCTACAAAGCCAATAGAAGTGGTCTAGAGAGAACTAGGGAGGTTATGAATGGTCGAAAGGAGGAATGTTTAGCTAATAAGAGAGATATTAGCCAAATAATCTAATTATAGGAGGAATACGTCGAGAAGGTGTCGTAAATGGGCATCCGAGAATGGAATAAAGAAGGGGGAAATAACGAAGCATCTTTAATTAGTTATATTAGAGGAAATGCTAAGTGTAAGCATATTTTAGGTGTCTACATTTTCCCCTCTTTGAGGTGGCGTAAGCCACGTCACTTCAAATAAAGTAGACAAGTACAAACGGGTAGAAGATTTTGAAAGGATAGAAGAAAAATGAGTAGAATGGAAGATGCCCCCTTGATTGTCGATGGGGTGCAATCAAAAAAGATGACATAAAGAGAACAGAAGAAAGAATAGTGTGGAGAAGAAGAAATGGGATAGAAGAAAAATGAGAATGAGGAAGGGGGATTGAGCCAACATCCATCCAGTGCCTTTTAAACAACTTTATTTTCATTATATTGTAATTGGTCTTCATCATTGGTCCTTATTAAAAAGAATGAACAAAAGTGTACTATAACATTAAAATCCATATACGAACAAATTTCCATTGCCAAAAACAAAAACTCCATGCAACATACAAAATGAAATGCAATACGAGAAAGTAAAATATTCCTAACTCCATGCAACATACATAATGCAATGCAATACGAGAAAGTAAAAGATGCCTAACTCCATACAACATACAAAATGCAATGCAATACGAGAAAGTAAACAAGCTAACCTAACAGAGAAACATAACTTAATATTTTTGTTATTGAGATTCAATTATAACCTATTCAAATTAATGAAAAGGGTTAATGACGATGCCCCAAGTGAGGATACATGCGAGAGGAATAGCGGAGGACACTTGGGTATGATAAAAAAGCAATGTGCACTACGAAACAGTACCAGGAAACTCATTGTGCCCCAAATTACAAACGAAGTAAGCAACCTAGCTTTTGTTGATGGAGGTAGATCAAGATGATCCATGAGTCGTGCACATGAACAAGTGAGAACTAAAGAGTGACGTTTTGTAGGATGATTTTTAATTTTTAGAAGTTTTCTGAAAAATATTTGAATGTTTTTGATATTTCTAACATATTTGAATGTTTTTAATGTTTCTAACATATTTGAATGTTTTGATTTTTCTAACATATTTGAATGTTTTTGATGATTTTGAAAGTTTTTGAAACTATGTATAGGAAGACGAGGAAGCATGGATGCCCCTAGCGATAGATGGGATGTACAAGGGCATAAGGCCACGTGCGTATGAGAAAGGTGAAGATGCAAAAATGCCCCAACAATTAGGTGGGAGTATTCAAAGGAAAACTCTTCACGGGTAGAAGTAGGACCCAAGGACATTATGGATAGGTTCAACATGATGATGAACATAAACCAATGAAGTGCTGGGAAAAAGAAAGGATGCCCCCAACGTAAGTTGGCCTAAAAGCACATGATAGAAAGGAAGGAGAATATTGTTTTTGTGAAAGGGGACAAAGGTGTCCACAAACATGGCAAAAAAATAATCTTATACACATGGATGTTCTAAATGAAGTAGAAGAATGATGTGAATGATATGAATGTATCTTGGAAGTATTTCAATGAAGAAGTGATTAGCCAAAGGCACAAATCGTGAGACGAGATATGGACTAGAGTAAGAGTCTGAACAAGGTCCAAAAAAATACACTTGGTAACATACTAATCCTACCTACTCATAGAGATCTAGTGTGTGCATGTGGAATTTATTACCTCTTGAAGGGAATATTTAATAGACAACAAGTGAAGACAACCTAGCCAATGTGTAGGAATGATTTATTTTGAAAGGAGATTTTGTGAATGGATGGTGAAAGGATAGATGTACATTTCTTCGCTGCTAGCCAGGCATCCATAGCCCCGACGGAGATGTATTTGATTCTAATCGCAACATTACTCTACTACCAGTTAGGCATCCATAGCCCTGATAGAGTTTATTGGAAATACCCCAAGAGAGAGTTATATATCAATTTTTTTTTCTTTGTAGATTTTAGCTTCTATTTTTGATTGATTTTGATTCTTTTGCTTTCTCGAAAACTTATTTCAGCTCTCTTGTTTGATAAGGGGTTAAGAACCATAGAGGGCTTGATGGAAGGAAATGGAATTGAATGTGAGGATGACATTGGCTAGTGTCAACAAATATGTCCAAAATTTCTTTGCAACAAGTTTATTAGATGTTGACTGTGATAGGATATCTAAGAGGTCAATCATTCTTTAATTTACCAAGGTGATAAAATACCAGGGTCAAACAAATACTATAGAGATAAATGTCACAAAATGCGTGTGAATAGGCTAACCACAATATCACAAAAGGGATGAAAATGGTAGGAAGACTTGTAAAATAATAGCAAGGAAGGGAAGAAATAACATCCATGTGTACGCAATACCTGATTGTAATGTTTGATCTTTGTACCTTTGATTTTTCTTGTGTTTTCTCATTTTTTTGTATTTTTGCATTTTTTTTTTTTTTTTTGATATTTTTGGAAAGGTGGGACCAACAGAGTCACTCTATGTGGTAAGATCCAACAACAATGTTTGTGACTTCCTTGATAAGGGAGACTAGGTGCATTTTTTTATCAAGAGTCATATTATCTCCGATCTCGATGATCGAAGTGAGCTCATACTCAAAAATGATTGTGATTTATCCTAAAACATGGATTTCATATGCGAGATCTTGAGTTCCCTATCCAAAGGTTTGTACACTTTATGCCATACTTGATGGTTGTGTTGGTGTGCATTCTTGAATCGCACTTGATTTACAATTTTGATATTATTCAAGTTGTTGGGGGCTTTGGAGCTCTTGGAAGTTTTGACCTAAGCTTGATGAAGAAAGTTTTTGGGTTTCTTATAAGCTAACACATGACTTATTTGATCCCAAGAAGGAGAAGAAAGTGAACGTGGACATTTAGAAATGATGTGAGAAATGACTTGAGCTTGCCACAACCATTGATAGAAGAAAGATGTGATGGATGAAAAGGATACGGTCCAAGAATTGAAGAGGATGGGCTACCAGGAGGTGAGCCACTAATAGAAGATGATGAAGGGCTACCAAGATATGGCCCTAAGATGGAAGAAATTGGGCTATAAAAACATAACCCAAGAATAGAAGAAGATGATGAAGGGCTCTTTAGGATGTGGCCCAAGTATAGATGAGGAGGGACTACTCGGAGGTGAGCCATGGCTAGAAGATGGAGGGCTACTAGGATGTGGCCCTAGGATAGATGAGGAGGGACTACTCGGAGGTATCCCATAGATAGAAGAGGATGAAGGGCTACTAGGATGTGGCCCAAGAATAGAAGGGAATGGGCTACCAGGAGGTGACCCACAAGTAGAAAATGGAGGGCTACTAGGATGTGGCCCCAGGATAGAAGAAGATGATGGGCTACCCAATGGTGACCCAAGGAGAGATTTTGATTGAGGAATGGTGATAGATAATGAATGATTTGGTAATGAGAAGATAGGCCATGGCTCAATGCTAGACCCCGACATCTCATCATGCTTAGAGGAAGGTGAAGATGGAATGCCAGAAGAGGAATCAAGTTCCATGACTTTAGGATCTTCCCCTATGTTCTGATGAAAAGGATCAATTTATTTTCTCCAATACGCGAGCGTATCGAGTTCTAGAAAGAATCCTTGTTTGAAATCCTCTAAAGGGATATCATCATGTACTCTGATTGTTTCTTCATTATGAGAGAAATCAATTAGTAGAGGTTGTTTTTCTTTGGCCATATGAGGTTAACTAGAAGAAACAGGGTTCGACAAGAGGGGAAGATTGATTGACAGAAGAAGATGAATATGGTCGATGATGTAGACGAGGGGAAGGCCTGACCTTATCACTCCCATGAAGAGTTTTGATAGTGCTTTGAAAATATATCTTAGCACATGGATTTCTTGTAATGGTTCAACATGGTTACAGACATTGATCTTTAGAAGATGATTGAGGAAATGGTATGATATGGTTGAAAGGGATCAAGGGCCGAAGAGGCATGTGAGTTGGACTAATAGCAGAAGATGACTCAAGAGATGACATAGGCTTAATGGTGGGTGTCTCATGAATGGATGAATTAGATCTAGACTTAGATTGTTTTTTCTAAAATATGACCTAATGTGGGAGAGAAAATAAGATCACATAGCCATCCGTTAAGTTATGACGTAGGAGTCAAATTGGATGATTGACTAGAGGGAATCTGAGTCATGGAACTCTTCGATGGAGGAAGAGGTTGTTGAGATGACTAATGAAGGAGGTCCTGCGAAGAAAGGGAGGACAGTGACTCAAGATCTAAATTAGATCTTTGATCAACGGAACATGGAGTCATATGAGTCTTCAAAAGAGGAAGACATCATTGAGGTGATTTTTAATAAAGGTCCTATGAAGGTAGGGAGGACCGTGATTCAAGATTTGATCTAGGGGTATCCAAACAATATTTGGGATCCGAGTCTTCAAAGAAGAGTTGGAGTCCGAATGGTAGTTTGGATCTGAACCAGAAGAAAAAGAGTGGGGGAACCTAAATAATAACTTAGATCAAAGTATCCAAACCATACCACCAACTATGAGCTAAAGGTGGGGAATAGGGTACCTGAATGGGCTCTCTAGTACGAAGAAACAAGGTTTATTTATAATTGGAATCTTTTGATTTGAATTCCTAAATCTAGGTTCCATATTGTAGTAATTGTGAGAAACGCACGATAGTCAGTCATTGTTGGCATTGTTTTAGGAACAAATTTCTAGGCCTAGATAGTGTGATGGAACTCATTAAAAGGGAAGGAAGTGACATGTCGATTTGGGAAGAATAATGACATCCAACTAGACATTGCATAAGTATGGAGATGCGTGCATGATTTTCTAAAGAAGGTCTAAGGAAAATAGACATTGTGATGATGCAATCTCGATGAGATCAAAAATGATTTGTCTTAGAAAACAAGATTTCCTAATGAATGATCACAAGGAACAATCATGCAAGTGTGAAACACAAATCCAATCAATAAGGAAATACACCATATGTAAATGTGTGTACAAAGTGATAGTTCGATGTAATGATGATCAACACAATGTCAATATTTACGTCAATCTCGAAATGAACATGGTGTAAATATTAACAAAGGGTAGAGGTGACTCCCAATCAAAGGATACCATGACAAGTTCAACAACCAATAAGTCCTAAATGTTAAAGTGTGAGAATTACAAATGTAGGCCACGTAACCACACCAATGAGACATGTTAATCAAGCTTCACGAAGAAATGAGATATTAGTGCCAACGTGGTATCGAAACAACACAAACAAAGTAAGTGAAACTCTTCAAGATTTTGGACAATGTTTGAAGTAAAACCAAGTCAAGGTATACTGAGGATGTGTTAAAATGTGCACAACATAACGCCACAATGTGGATACTTAGATCACATTTATGAAAAACATGACATAAGTATCTAAATTGTGTTGAGATAATGTGAATAAAGTAACAATTCAAAGGGAGATCAAATGATAAATCAATCCTAACTATGATGATGATCTTGAAATCAAGATCAAGTGGCCATACATCCACACACTTTAGACGTTTACCAACTCAATTGCAAACATAGATATGCATAAATGCAGACAAAAATTTGTGAACACTATCTATGACAACACTCCCGAAAGATGCCTTCTATTGCCCCAAATGGACAACAAGAACGCAAAGGTATAGATCAAAAGATGAAAAATAAACTAAGCGTCACTTGGGCAAAGTTTCACCTTGTCCGAAGGTGAGAAAGAAGCTAAGTGAAACATTGTCTAATTTCTGATGAAAGGAACTTAGATCCAACTTAAGTGGATTCTTTGCCTTGTTAAAAAAAAAAGGTTCTGAATCCAAACAAGTTATCACTTCGTGATGGACAGGGTGCGACAAAGGACTAGTAAAGTGGGCCTCAAGAAAAAATGGCCTCCTTAATAAGATCTCTCAAATAGGTGTTACAAAGTCATCTAAGAGCGGGCATGATTTACCAAAAAAGTCACACTAACTAATTTGGGAGTATCTCGGCTTTTCGCCCTTCAAGTATAGTTGGCAGTAATTGCATCCATCGTGTACTCTTGCCAGGGTCGTGATACGAACAACTTTGTAACGCTAAATCACAAGGAAAACTAGTCAAGTGGGTAAGCGGGTACTTCTGTTCCATCCACAATGTTACACAAAGGTGGGAAACTCTTCAAGATTTTGGACAATGTTTGAAGTAAAACCAAGTCAAGGTATACCGAGGATGTGTTAAAATGTGCATGATAACGCCACAATGTGGATACTTAGATCACATTTACGAAAAACATGACATAAGTATCTAAATTGTGTTGAGATAATGCGAATAAAGTAACAATTCAAAGGGAGATCAAATGATAAATCAATCCTAACTATGATGATGATCTTGAAATCAAGATCAAGTGGCCATACATCCACACACTTTAGACATTTACCAACTCAGCTACAAACATGGATATGCATAAACAGAGACAAAAATTTGTGAACACTATCTATGAAAACACTCCCGAAAGATGCCTTCTATTGCCCCAAATGGGAAACAAGAACGTAAAGGTATAGATCAAAAGATGAAAAATAAACTAAGCGTCACTTGGGCAAAGTTTCACCTTGTCTCAAGGTGAGAAAGAAGCTAAGTGAAACATCGTCTAATTTCGTGATGAAAGGCACTTAGATCCAACTTAAGTGGATTCTTTGCCTTGTTCGAAAAAAAGGTTACGAATCCAAATGTTATCACTTCGTGATGGACAGGTGCGACAAAGGACTAGTAAAGTGGGCCTCGAAAAAAATGGCCTCCTTAATAAGATCTCTCAAATAGGTGTTACAAAGTCATCTAAGAGCGGGCACGATTTACCAAAAAAGTCACACTAACTAATTTGGGAGTATCTCGGCTTTTCGCCCTTCAAGTATAGTAGGCGGTAATTACATCCATCGTGTACTCTTGCCGGTCGTCGTGATACGAACAACTTTGTAACGCTAAATCACAAGGAAAACTAGTCAAGTGGGTAAGCGGGGTACTTCTGTTCCATCCACAATGTTACACGGTGGGAAACTCTTCAAGATTTTGGACAATGTTTGAAGTAAAACCAAGTCAAGGTATACTGAGGATGTGTTAAAATGTGCATAGCATAACGCCACAATGTGGATACTTAGATCACATTTACGAAAAACATGACATAAGTATCTAAATTGTGTTGAGATAATGTGAATAAAGTAACAATTCAAAGGGAGATCAAATGATAAATCAATCCTAACTATGATGATGATCTTGAAATCAAGATCAAGTGGCCATACATCCACACACTTTAGACGTTTACCAACTCAAAATTTTCTGACAAACATGGATATGCATAAACGAGACAAAATTTGTGAACACTATCTATGACAACACTCCCGAAAGATGCCTTCTGTTGCCCCAAATGGGCAACAAGAACGCAAAGGTATAGATCAAAAGATGAAAAATAAACTAAGCGTCACTTGGGCAGAGCTTCACCTTGTCTGAAGGTGAGAAAGAAGCTAAGTGAAACATCGTCTAATTTCGTGATGAAAGGCACTTAGATCCAACTTAAGTGGATTCTTTGCCTTGTTCGAAAAAAAAAAGGTTTTGAATCCAAACAAGTTATCACTTCGTGATGGCCAAGATGCGATAAAGGACTAGTAAAGTGGGCCTCAAGAAAAAATGGCCTCCTTAATAAGATCTCTCAACTAGGTGTTACAAAGTCATCTAAGAGCGGGCACGATTTACCAAAAAAGTCACACTAACTAATTTGGGAGTATCTCGGCTTTTTGCCCTTCAAGTATAGTAGGCACTAATTGCATCCATCGTGTACTCTTACCGAGTGGTCGTGATACGAACAACTTTGTAACGCTAAATCACAAGGAAAACTAGTCAAGTGGGTAAGCAGGGTACTTCCTGTTCCATCCACAATGTTACACAAAGGGGAAACTCTTCAAGATTTTGGACAATGTTTGAAGTAAAACCAAGTCAAGGTATACCAAAGGGTTCTGGTACCACCCCCATTGTTATAGATTAAGGTGTTATGCCAAAGGGGTTATGTTCCAGATTAAGTGAATAGGGGCGTGCCCTTTTTTGAAACTTGCAATATGGTGTGATGAAAGTAGTGTGTTTTTTATGTTGTTTAACTTAATGTGGTTTTAAGTAGAACATCATTTGGCAACCCGCAAGAACACGTGTATTAGAATTTTTGTGTTTGTTTGTTTTTACGCCCTTCTTTGACATGCAATTTTGGTCCTACATACCAAGATTAGTAGTTTTCCACAAAATATCATGATATCAAAGATAATTTTCGTGTTTCTTTTGATTCCTAAGATCACCAAAAAGGCGTAAAGGAAGAGCATACACAACACAAAAACTCAACTAAAACAAGTTTATGGAAAAATACATTTTTTTCAAAATTTCAAGTTTACTTTAACCAATTTTGAAATGTTCATCCATTAGGAAGCGTAAAGTAAGTGTTTTTGAAAGCAATAAGAGGGTTTTGAAAAGTGTTTTTGGTTCCCAAGATCACCTAGAAGGTGCGAGGGAAGAGCATATGCACTTCGAAAAAACCTCTATCAACTACGAAATGAAACACTTAACTAAGTTAGTAAAAAAACAAGACCAAAATAACCCTGCAAACAACTGATTAGTGTCACAAAACCTTTCAAAGTGTTAGAATGGCTAAGAAAATAATTTTTTAGACTTTAAGATACGTTAGAAAATGACTATTTACCTAATAATGTAAACCATAAATTTTTGTAAGTCAAAAATCCTATTTTATGATTCTATTGTGTATTTCTCTTCAATACCTTTCCAATGCAATAAAAACGGAGTCGTTTCGAGCTCGGGAGAAAAGTTATGGCCTCCAAAAGATTGGTGGTGAATGTAGTTTGATGCAGATGTGCCCCAGTATTGACATGTGCGCCCATGTTTCAACAAAGACACACCCAGAATGTCACCTACGCACACCCCCTGTAAAATCTACAAAAATCACGGAATTTGAAATTTTCAAAAGCAAACAGGTTAAAGGTTAGCCAAAGAAGCCTATTTTTAGTTCAAACCCACAAAATATACATGATCAATGATGATTTAGCCTACTTAAAAACTAAAATCATGTAAATAACAAGCTATTTATCCTAAAAAGCATGAAAGTGGTTAGAAAACTGAAAATAAATAGCTTGAAAAGACTCCATTAATGGAGGATGGACTTCATGTCCCACAGGCATGCCAAATGTATGAAATGGAAAATTGCAAAAGCTATGGAATGAGGCTAAAGAACCTCAAAGCTTTGCTAACTCAACTATGCACCATGAGATAATAGATAAACAAGAGTTAAATCTATACATGCATCATAACTTTGAAAAAAACATCAAAACCTAGCATATATACTACTCTCTACTCTTTAGATTACTTAATTAAGAAATTGAACCTAAAAAGATCAACTTAGAAATAAAAGGGGTGATTAGTTGTTTATGGTTTTCAAGCTTTCAAGAATGGAGTCTCACCATTAATGGCTTCAAGGCCAATGGTTCTCTCCATATTACTTAAAACTTGGATTATGGATGCAAATGGAGGTGTTAGCTCAACGCTAATGGAGGAGGTAATCTTAAGATCAAATTTCTAATTAGCTTAAAGCTAATACAAATGAGATCTCAAAGCTTTCTTTAGGCTTGTTTTGGTTTTGTGTTATGTAAAGTTGTAAGTTTTAATGGGTAGGCTTAGCCTTGTATTTATAGTTTTTGGTTTGGAAGAATTTGGAATTTGGGTGCATGTGGGACTAAAGTCTAAAAAGAACTTTAGGATTAGATTAGGATAAACATGCTTTAGGCTTAGTTAAGCTTGGTTTAGGCTATTTAACTAGGGTTTAGGCTAGTTGAACTTCATTAGCAAGTTATTAGAGACTCATTGAGAATTGGGAGGGGTCTGGATAACCAATTGTGAATGATAGATAGCCTACGAAGCCAATAGAAGTGGTCTAGAGAGAACTAGGGAGGTTTTGAATGGTTGAAAGGAGGAATTTTTAGCTAATAAGAGAGATATTAGCCAAATAAGCTTATTATAGGAGGAATATGATTGAGAAGGTCCCATAAATGGGCATCCGAGAATGGAATGACGAGGGGAATTAATTAAGCATCATTAATTAGTTGTATTGTAGGAAATGCTAAGTGATTCTTCATAGCAGGACATTCCTTCATGATCTATTGTTTCATCGAGTTTAGAGTTTCTTCCTTAAGGACTTCCAATAACTCTTTATAGCAGGTGTCTTCATGTCTATAACATCTAATTCCTTGGGAGGTCTATTTACCGAGAGATTCATTTATTTGGACTCTCACCTTTCAAATCTTGATGACACTATCGAGGATATTTTTCACCTCCTTGATGTCAACTCGATAGAGTTACATCTTTAGACGTAATTTATTTTCCACTATATTCTTATACAGAGACACCACCTGTACTTCCTTAATCCTATGATTCACCTCTATCACCATTCATGTTGACACCTTCTACATGATTACTTAGTTTTTGGTTCAATTAACATATCCATGATGGGAAATATTATGAGTCATTTTCTTACCTGATTTGATCCATCAACACTTGACACAGTTGAGCATTAGCTTTGTTGAGAAGCATCTGAAGATATTATTCATTGCCACTACCTTCTATCCACAATATTTTAGTGTAGCATCATAAATTGCTTATTGGGATACAATCTTTGAAAATTCCATTATTGGTAGCATGAATCTTTATCTACACGATCTATTGGGATTTCCTAAGGTTTCATCTTTTTGGGATGGTTATTCCTCCCTTATTTTCTTCTTTCTCTCTCTATTTCTCGGGAAGCTTCTTAATGTTCCTCTTGTCGGATTATCTATTAAGACATATTTTCTATGCACTTCTCTTTTCTCTCTTTTGGGGAGGATTTTTTCCTATGGGTTTTCTCCTTTTCTCCACTTTATGAGGGATTTTTTCTATGTTTTTCGTACCTCATTATGCCTCGTTGTGGGGACCCATTTATTTTACCCACCTAATCTATGCTTAAGGAGGGTGTTAGTGTATGTTTTTATCCCATTGTATAGTATTTATTCCATTATGTGGTTTTTCCTACACATGTATTTAGCTTTCTTAGGTATCATGGGATAGATGGGAGTTAGAATTCTTCTCCTTTTTAGGTGGTGGTTATAATTCCCGCATCTCGATTTATACTTTGTTAGGTTTTAGAGCTAAATAACTTCACTAGAGCATGCATTACAAAGTGACTGGAAAAAAAAACTAATCATCATCGGTTAGGATAGACCGCATTGGTCACTTATGACCGACATCCTGTCGGAAAGAGGAACCGATAGCCATTAAGGCTAACCGAAATCGATTACCTATGTGGGAGTGTTTTAATTAACTCTCGGGAATTAGATCTATTTTAGCATTAAAGTATATCTATTGATTGTAATTGCATGGCTAAGTGCCCTAAGTTTATATATGCCTATATAAGCATGAAAGCTAGGGTTTAGAAGAGAATTAAGAGAAGGATTGAATTAGATCCTTGATTCTCCTAGATTGAGAGGATGAAGAAGAAGACAAAGAAGAAGAAGAAGAGAAAGAAAGAATAGGTTACATGAAGACAGAGTCTCCATGGAGAGGAGCTAGATAGAAGGAAATAGTAGGTACATCTGAATGGTGAGAAGAGGGTAACATATTCTACTATATTTCCTTTGTATAGTTATTGTCTCATTGTAATGGCTTACATAGTATGTAAAACACATAGAGTTTCTTCTTGTAGATCCACATGTTGGTGAGATCTTGTATTATAGATCCATGTAGATCTAGTCTTGTATTGTAGATCCATGAGATCATATTGTATTGTTGATCCATGTAGATCTAGATATTGTAGAGGAGGTTTTCTTCATGTTTGCACAGTTATGCATACAGTGATGGAGAGATAGACTTACTTCTTGGTGCAAATTCATGGTTGCACATTGGTATACCCATGCAAGAGGTCTTGTTATAGATTTATAGAGAACTTGGTAGCAGTTCAGAGATGTAGTAGTTCTTGGTTATGTGAGATATGCGGGTGGTGTTTGGAGACACGGTTGTAGTGCACTCATGGAGATTCATTTAGAGATCTGAAGGAGAGGAGATACTCTTCGAGAGATGTATTATACTCTTGTATTGAAGAGTTGGTTTGTACTCTTATTGTATTATATATATGAGATCTCTATCTTTGATGGACGTAGCCCACATTGGGTGAACCATGGTACATGTTGTGTTATGTGTGTGTACTTTGTCTTAATTTGGATTATTCTAGTTTATACTTCCACTACTTTAGATTTTGGGGAATTGTTTAGATCCCGTATGCATGATTTTGTTTGTAATTGAATCATAGTCATATTCCGCAGTCCCAAATTCCCAACAACGGGTATCAGATCCAGGTTTTTTATCTTATCTGATACCAACAACTAGTATCAAAGCTTGGTTAGCTTGGGTAGCTTGTTTATTCCAATGCAAGGGTTTACTTCATGGTTTTGTTAGTGGTTTGACTGACATGTATGAGAGTAGGGTTTTTTTCCCGATGAGAAGATCGTAGGAAGAGATTCAATCTCAAGTGGGAGCTGGAAGAGTAAGGTTGCTGGAAATTACAAAGAACTAGAATCGGTTAAGTGGTAAATCCGCATCGGCAGGGTTAGTGTGGTCGGTTATAGGGTATCCATGATCGGTTAAAGGGTGACCATGGTCGATTACTGGGAAGCCTAGTTTTAAACAGAAAATCACATATCTGAATAACTAAGAAGATGCATGGAATGTATCTTGGTTGTTGAGGTGTCCTTGGTTCTTGGAGGCATAAGCATGTTGGTTAGATTGCAGATATGGTTATTGAGGTATGGTTTTATCTTGGTATTGTAGTGCTTATATTATTTTGGTTGCACATGCATGTTTGGGATTATAGATTTAGATCTGAGAATGAGATAAAAGGAGTAGTTATGCATCTTTTGGTGTAGTTAGATGCATGGGCTTCTTAGAGAGGAAGAATATAGTAGCACAAAGTGTGAAGATGGGGTTTCCATCAGAGAAGCATGTTCTTCAGTTGAAGATGTGGTTGAGTATCTTGGTGTTAGTAAGGTGATGTATTTCATCTTGGTGTAATTTTTATTGCATGTATTATTTTGTTAAATTTTTGTGCAAGATTTGGGTGCTTCTTGAAATGACTGGCTCAACACAACTATTGGCTTTGGTTGGAGTAGGCACCTAGTTTGGTGACCTATGCCAATTTGTGGTGTTGTGTTAGTTCCAAAGAAGACCGATGTCGGTCGTGAACCGACATCGGTCCGAGAGGGTAGCTGTCTTGGTCAATGAACCTAGTTGATCTCTGTGACAATGAGTTTGCACATGGTTTCTTATAGTAGAAGAGGGCATGGATGGTTCAGTGTCCTATTTTGGAGGATCAGGTTTCTTGCACAAGTGTGTACAGTAGAAATAGTGTTGATCACTTCAATGTTTAGATCAGAAAGAGGATGGATTTGGCTTGGTTAGTCCAGTGAGACTTTGGGTCAGGTATCTCTATATGGTTCATGTTTTATTTCTTTCTTTTGGAGTAGCTAATATTATGTTTGGATAGTGTGCATAGATTTACACCATGTTTTTGGTGTTGTTTGACTTTTATTTCCGGTTGTGTGGAATCTTGAGGAAAAGGATATCTAGTCTAAGGATGAGATCCTCAATGAAAAGTCATGGTTAGACATAGTTGCAGTAATGAAAGATGTTGAGTACATAGGATGAAAAGAAGTTGATTCACCTACTTCACAAGAAGTCCAAACTTATGTGATGTAGGAGTATTATTTGATAAGAAGGGAATCATTTTATATTTTATTTCATCTAGTTTTATTTCTCACTGACATATTAGCTTTTGAGCTTGGTGTTAGAGGTAGTGCAGGGGATTTTGTGTTCAATGGGAGCAAGCCATGGTTGTTGGCATTACAGGATTGGATACATGAT
The DNA here is from genome assembly GCA_018340775.1 of Taxus wallichiana var. yunnanensis. Taxonomy (NCBI): domain Eukaryota; kingdom Viridiplantae; phylum Streptophyta; class Pinopsida; order Cupressales; family Taxaceae; genus Taxus; species Taxus wallichiana. The sequence continues at coordinate 952,697,389 of CM031235.1, forward strand.
GCACATGCAGAGTGAGGGGATATTGATACTATTCGAGTGGTGGAGGCACTAGTTGGTTTTGGAGGGCAGTCATGAATTGTGAGGATATTGATTTTTTTTTTTGTGATGTCACTTTTGGTTTATTTTGTGGTGCCTGGATATTTCTTAGGGATTACAGGTTGATGGTTAGATTCAGTGGGTGAAGATGATAGAGAATTTTTTAGAGTTTTAAGGGTTAAAGGAGAAAATATGATTGTTACAAAGACCGGTGTCAATTAGGATTAATCGTGGTTAGTCAGGAAGTGACTGGGGTCGGTTAGGAAACCATGGTCAATTTGGTCACAGGTTTGACAACAGTGTTTATTTACCATTTTTAGATGGTGCCCTTGTTTTTCTTTCATCTTGGTTTGGTTTGTGCAGTATGTTGATGACATGTTTGCTGGTATTTGCACTATTTATTAGTTGCATGGTTTAGCATGGTTGTTTTTATTGACATTGATGAGCACAGGATTCATATATTGCTTTGGAGTTAGTCGGTGAGAGACTTGGCACTTCTGGAGAGCCCGATGATATGGATGGATGTATAGGTGAGTTTATACATGTGGATAGATTCAGTTTTATGAGTCTATGATGATGCAGATGTTTTATTTACACATGGATGCCTATGAGCACGGTTTAGATGCCTTGAGCATGAGTAGGGGATGTTTGTATTTCCTCTTGATTACTATGTTACTCCTTGATAGGTATGTTATCTACAGATGAATTTCTTGGACATGCTAGTTGTTTATGTAGGGTTGGATTTGTAGATTGTAGTGTTTGGATTTCTTTGAGTTATGTAGGTGTTTGTGGATTGATCACCCACTGTTGCATGTAGAACTCATTCAGGGCTATTTTTACCCGGATCTTGTTTTGCTTTTGCATATTCCAGTTTGACTTGTCTTTGGATAGTTTCATTGGTGGTTGCATAAAGAAATGGATAGATGGATGGAGAACATGGTTGGTTTTACAGGTATGGCTATGGTTGCAGTTGAAGCTCAATACTTCAGTTTGAGTGGGAGCTCTTACAGGTGTGTTAGTCATGATGGCTTGGTTACATGAGAGGTTTGGTGTTATGATTTAGTGGGAGCTTGATGTATGGATAGCTCGGTTATCATGAATCAGTAGTAGCTTCGTGTAGGTCTATGGTAAGTCACAAGTTTGTTATCTTCATTTTTAGAAGATGGTTTGATCAACTGGTTTTATTTTTTAGATAATTATTGAAGGAAAGAAAAGATGGTCTTCACGGTGTGTAGAGGATGGTGATGTACATGTATAGGTACAAGTTCAGAAATTTATCTCCAAGTGGGAGATTGTTAGGTTGTGGAGATAAATAGCTTCACTAGAGCATACATTACAAAGTGACTGGAAAACACAGTAACCGTCATTGGTTAGAATAGACTGGAATTGGTCACCTATGACTGGCATCGGTCAGGAAAGGAGGAACTGGCATCGGTTAAGGCTAACCAACATCGGTTACTTGTGTGGGAATGTTTTAATTAACTCTTAGGAATTAGATATATTTTTAGCATTAAAGTATATCTATTGATTGTAATTGCATGGCTAAGTGCCCTAAGTTTATATATGCCTATATAAGCATGAAAGCTAGGGTTTAGAAGAGAATTAAGAGAAGGATTGAATTAGATCCTTGATTCTCCTAGATTGAGAGGATGAAGAAGAAGAGAAAGAAAGAATAGGTTACATGAAGACAGAGTCTCCATGGAGAGGATCTAGATAGAAGGAAATAGCAGTACATCATCCGAATGGTGAGAAGAGGGTAACATATTCTACTATATTTCCTTTGTATAGTTATTGTCTCATTGTAATGGCTTACATAGTATGCAAAACACATAGAGTTTCTTCTTGTAGATCCACATGTTGGTGAGATCTTGTATTATAGATCCATGTAGATCTAGTCTTGTATTATAGATCCATGAGATCATATTGTATTGTTGATCCATGTAGATCTAGATATTGTAGAGGAGGTTGTCTTCATGTTTTCACAAGTTATGCATATAGTGATGGAGAGACAGACTTACTTATTGGTGCACAGTCGTGGTTGCACATTGGTAGACCCATGCAAGAGGTCTTGTTACTAGATCCACAGAGAACTTGGTAGCAGTTCAAAGATGTAGTAGTTCCTGGTTATGTGAGATCTGTTGGTGGTGTTTGGAGGCACACTTGTAGTGCACTCATGGATATCTCGTTTAGAGATCTAAAGGAGAGCAGATACTCTTGGAGAGATGTATTATACTCTTGTATTAAAGAGTTGGTTTGTACTCTTGTTGTATTATATATATGAGGTCTCTATCTTTGGTAGATGTAGCCCACATTGGGTGAACCATGGTACATGTTGTGTTATGTGTGTGTACTTTGTCTTGATTTGGATTATTCTAGTTTATACTTCCACTGTTGTAGATTTTGGGGAATTTTTTAGATCCCGTATGCATGATTTTGTTTGTTATTGAATTGAGTAGAAATATTCCGCAATCCCGACTTCCCAACATATACCTCTTGTAAATCTATTATCTAATGCATTGAACATACAAGCTATCTTTTCACTCATGTTTGATTCCTCACTCATAACTCTACTCTCTTTGTGTGTTCATATTTTATCAGTCCTCAATCTTGGCCCACATTCTCACATCGATCCTATAAGTTCCCTTCTATTAGATCAATTTAATGAATCATTATGTGGTCCCTAGTCAAAATAGAAAAATCAAGGACCATATGTTCTCTCTACTAACTGTATTGATGTTGGTATGTGATTCTATTAGACAAAAATATCATCATCGAAGCTTAATGAAGTAGTCCTATATAAATTTAGTATTTGGTTGCTTATTTCATGTAGATTCTTTAGTGTATTGAGGCATTGGGAAATATTTTTTAGGTTTAGATATAATTATGTAACCTTCATAGTATTTAATAGATTAAGATAGGATTGCACATAAATCACATTTTTTTGTGGTTTGGTGAGCTTATGTGACTTTCGTAGTTTTGTGCGAAAGGGTAATCTTGTAAGACATTTTTGTGTGATTAGGTAATATTGTGTGACATTAATAGTATTTTTGGCTTCCACAAAATGGTTATGAAAATAGAGTTTTGTGTGGCTTACTTAGGAGTGGTGTAGTATTGCAAAAATAATTATTTTCTAATACTAACTTTTTGGGTGACGTAAGATTGCTTATGAACATATAAGTTGTTGCAACATACATTAGGGGTAAGAAGAAAAGCCCCTACTTAAGTGGCATCCCGAGGTAAAAAAATGGAGCGACCAAGTCTAGAAATATTTTCTTCTATAAGGAAAGACACATTAATTTTAATCCTTTGCCTCTTTTTTTAATCATGAATTCTTTGCACACTTTTGTAGACACTAAATCACAAACTTGGGTGCATTTCTAGGTCCTAATCACATACCACTATTCATATGATTCCTAAGTGAGAAAACTAATAATTGACATCTATATTTTTCCTCTTTTCTTTCTTTCTTGCTTTCTCTGTGGTCTTGCACACCTCTACCTAGTCTTACTTTCACCGCTTTAACTTTCTTGGCTTTGGACACTAGCGCCCAACCAGGATGTCAACACCTAGGAGCCCTCGTCCCCTTTGGGTTCCCTCGATCTATTTGTATCTTACTCACCCCTTTTGGGCAACTTTTATCTTTTGGGCATCTTGTTTTCTTAGTGGTCATCCTTTTAGATGTTAATTACGAAATTCAAATAAGGGAATCATATAAATACAAAGTTATGTGATCATAATAAGGGATCAAGCTCATAGAAGTAATTCTAGATGTATTGAAAATATATGTCCGAATTTACGTATATATTTAGAGGCACACGATAAGGGATTAAGGGAATGTTACATTTAGATGAATTTTCGTATATAACCACAATTTCGTTAAATATGGACATTTTACAATCTATATTAAATACCAAAATTAGTTATATTGGTTTTTCTTATACCAAATATTGGAATTTGATTTGGCTATTATTGGAATCCAAAAAGCATCTTTTTGGAATTTTATTTGGCTATTATTGGAATCCAAAAAGGGGTTTTTTTGAATTATATATCATGTATGAGGTATTTCCATTTTAGGAGTTTACAATTTTATAGTAAGATTAAGAAATACTTATTGAAATAATTAATACATTTATAACATTGCAATGCATAACAAATACTTATATTGTCTATTCTCATAGAAACATTCATTTTTATCTTGTATTGAGTGGGTATATGCCCATTCTCATATAAGAATCATAGAAGAAAAATAAACTCAATATTTATCTTGTATTGAATGGGCATATGTCCATTCTCATACAAACAAACATTTATATCGTGTATTGAGTGGGCATATGCCCATTCTCATATAAGAATCATAGAAGAAAAATAAACTCAATATAGAAAGAAAGAAAAATTTAAATGTGATTTATCTTAACTATGGGATAGTGCGCATTTGAATGTTGTATATTTTACATATTTTGATCATATATATTTGTGTGACAAAATTTTAATTATAACGTGGATTTATTTGCATAGAATGAAGGTAGGAAATGTGTTATGAAATATTTACAACATAAAATGATGGTAATAAATGAATTGTTAAGAGATAGTCTATAATAAAAGACCAATTTCAATATATTGTTATGAGATAGACTAAAAAAAAAAAGCCAATTAATTTATATTTATTAATCAACATAATAGTAACAAGTAAACTCAATCAAGCTCAGTAATCATGGAAATGTGTTGTTATGAGATAATACAAGTCATAAAAAAATTTGTTTGCATAAAATGATGGTAATAAATTCAATAACCCATGTACATATTAAGCGTGAAAATTTTCCCTAAAATCATTCAAATTTCCACCCCCAAAAGCAATAACTTCTTTTCATGGAAAACGAGATCTTTGTAAGAACCTGTCAAAGCTAGATTTGAACATTATATACTAATCACATCATTTGGATGAAATGTGAATAATATCTAAAAAATAAACACATTTTGAGCACTACATACTAATAACCATCAATAACATCACTTCAAATGGAAAATGGGAAAAAGAACTAGAAAAATGTAATAAACACAATTTTATATATTGATTTGTTCCATTGTTGTTTGAAATAGAGAACATCCCTTTAAGATGTCTCTTACATCATCCACAACCCCTACCAAGAATAGTTTTGTAAACAATGATGACATAAGCCACTTATTATTTTTAAAGTCTTTGTCAAAAACCTTTGGAGACACCAAAAAAAATTCTTTAGGAACTCCTTTGTTGATTACATTAACTACAACCATAGTTTCACATTTGTATGGAAATTTTAGTGTTTTCCAAATTGTTTCCAAATATTTAATAAATTTGTCTCCCTCTTTTTGCAATGCTCCATACCACAACAAAACAAAGGATGCACGTCCACTTTAGTTTTTCTACATTGGCATCTTGTATCCAACGTAGACCATGAGAATGCAATTCGATAAAACTCTTTAGATACAAAAGTTAGAAATTGGGAAATAGACATTCGTTATTAAACTTCATTATTAACTTGTATGTATTTCAAATACTATAATAATATTTCACAAAAATACTTTTACCTATTTCTTTACACATATTTGTTAGTTGTATATTTTCTAGATTTTCTCCAAACATCTCCACATAAAAATTAAAAGTAGGATATATTTATCGAATTGATTCCAACTAATATTGACAAATGAAAAGGTTTAATATTTTTACCTATTTCTTTACATATATTTTTTATATATATTCTCCAGCTGTATCTACATAAAAATTGAAATTAATATATATTTATCAAATCGATTCAAACTATTGTTAACAAGTAAAAAATAATATTAAATTTTAAAAAATACTTGATAACCGTTCATGAGTTCTCATATATGCATACAAGGGATGCATATGAGTTACATTTGTTGATCATGTGCTCCCAAATATGCACTAATATCGATTATTTGAAAGAATGTTCAGGGATGAAAACTCCAATTTCATTCAGTTTGATAATATCCAAGGGCTATAAATGTTGCCAATCTTGATCCACTGTCACATCTTCCACCTCCATACTAGTTGAATTATGAACACCATATATGGGGAAAATAATTGAAATGCATTTTATGCATTTATAATTCATAATTATTTATAATTGTATCATATTGGCTAGACTATCCCTGATAGAGCCAAGTGTTGCACTACATACCCTATAGAGGATCAATCCTTTATGTATTTCTTATATATATATATATATGTATGTATATATATATATATATATATATATGTATATATATATATATATATATATATATATATATATATATATATATATAATATATATACATACATATATATATATATATATATATATATATATATAAGAAATACATAAAGGATTGATCCTCTATAGGTATGTAGTCTACTTGGCTCTATCGAATGATAGTCTAGCCAATATGATACAATTATAAATAATTATGAATTATAAATGCATAAAATACATTTCAATTATTTTCCCCATATATGGTGTTCATAATTAAACTGGTATGGAGGTGGAAGATGTGACGGTGGATCAAGATCGGCAACATTTATAGCCCTGATATCATCAAACCGAATGAAATTGGAGTTTTCATCCTCCGAACATTTACATATATACATATATATATATACATATATATATACATACATATATATATATATATATATATATATATATATATATACATATATATATATATATATATATATATATCCATTCACATTGAGGAAATATAAAAGAATAATAGAAATTTTAAATGGTCGTATGCCGATTATTGTATAAGAATTATAGAATATAGAATTGGAAGATGTGCATTGTGATAGTTTCAACAAGATTTGAAGAAAATGTTTATGCTAATTTTAATCTCTTCATTTTATTTGTTTAGAATTTGAAGATGTGCATTGTGACAATTTCCATAAGATTTGAAGAAAAAATTTATGCTATTTTCACTCTCTCTACTTTATTTGTTTAGAATTGGAATATGTGCATTGTGATAGTTTCAACAAGATTTGAAGAAAATGTTTATGCTAATTTTACTCTCTCCACTTTATTTGTTTCTTATGTTTAAAAGATTTTATACGGGAGCTATGAACTAGATGGTTAAGGGACCCAACCTTACAACTATACTCGATAAAAAATGAACAAAAACCAACAACACAAGGCCCCACTCAATGGCCACAGGGAGAAGAAGTAAACACCATTGAACTAACAAAAGTGGCTACAAGACATCGAATACACATGGCCACATAACCAAAAAAATAATCTAGAAAAGAGTATTACTCCTCATCTGAAATAATCACCATTCCCCTAGACTGAGACCCGATTTTAGCCCCTCCTCCACTACACCAAGCTTCGTAACCAACGCATCACCCCTGCCTCTCACCTCGCCCCGACCATTGCCACCAGAAATGCCACCTTCCAGCTGTTTGGCCTTACCTATCAGAAGAAGAAAGGCCTCCCTGACATTATCTTGAAACTCGTTGAGATGGTCAATGGCCAAGTCGATAGGTGAGCGAGTATCTGAGATCCAGAGGAGGCAATCTGCTAGGGTTTAGACCACCATGCCAAAATAGAACATGAACAACCTTTGTGTAGAGTAGCATCTCCCTATACCACTTTCTAAGCCAATCTTCCTAACATCTAGAGCCATTCGCTGAGCATCTACCTCCTCCACCCAAAGTAGAGGGTTTGGAATATGTAACATGTCCATTTCTTCTTTATGCAACCGACTCGATGAACAAGGTAAATAAATAATTACGTGACATCCACAACATCCACCTTGACCAGATGGAGCAAGAGGCAATTAGAAATGAATATCACATGGAGTTGAAAGTTAACATTGGCCCTACGAGAGTCCCGCTATATAGGAATCTCTAATCACACGCTTAATGGCCTCAGCCTCAAGCACATAATCGTATAAAACACCTCTTGAATTCACCTATGGGAAATGGCCAAATTAAAGGACATTTCCCTTCTCTCCCCATGGAGAGCAATGAAGGAAACCCCAAAAAAATCCATTCTCTCACCATCCCAAAAACATAAACAAAAAAAAGTATTTAGAGAGGAATGCGAGCGGCCAACAAAAATAAATAGTGGCATGTGCCACCATTAATTCATCAAGATTTGTGAGCGCCACCCATCATGAATAATAATATCTTCCAAGTGGTGCCAATCTTCTATAAACATGATTAATACTCCAGCTAGAAAAGGATATTGGAGATATAGAAGTTAAGGTGCCAAGAAAGGGCAAAGCTCTTAGTATTTATTCATAGAGCTTTTTAGTGAGCCCTTAGTATTTATTCACGATTTTAGTATTTATTTATCAAGCTTTGTGAGTGCCACCCATCATGAATAATAATATCTTCCAAGTGGTGCCAATCTTCTATATTATTAGAAATTAATTCAAATCCCAAGGCCATCAATAGCCTCATTAGCTAGGTGATTGGAAACACATTTAGCTTCTCTATAAACACAATTAATATTCCAGCTATGTAGATTTCCAAGCCATAAAAGGATATTAGAGATATAGAAATTAAGGTGCCAAAATGGGTAGAGCCCTTAGTAATTGCCTTATTTCTTACTATACACTCTACCCCCGATTAAAATTCAATTTGCAGAACCCTAGGAGGCTGGGTCTCCACTTTATTTGTTAATCATTTCCACTTTAAAACTTTAAGTTCAACATATTGTATTTACTTTCTTTTAACATGGGAAGGAATGGGAAGTTGTGCATTGTTACAACCTTTATAGAAGTTGTGCACATTTATAATGGGCACAAGCCTTTTTGTTTTGAAGTAATTAATAATTGTATTATACTTGGTAGAGCCAAGTGCTACACTACATACCCTCGAGGGGGATCAAGCCTTATCCATTCTCATGTAGTTTATTTTATATAACTATTAGAAGAAGAATAAAGATAAATTTAATTCCATGTAGTTTTTTTATATAACTAATAGATGGAAAATCAAGATTTGCAAGGATTTTTTTTTGGCGTCCATTGTATGTTTCCATAATAATATAGAAATGATGGGAAACATACAATGGAAGCCCAAAAACAAATAACACCAGTAAGAAAAAAATTACATCCTGCTAAAAGGTACAAGGTTACATAACATAGAGTGGACAAGGAAACTAACACTTGTTAAATCAAGTGATTTGTATTGGTATTTTCAGAGCTACATGGAAATGACCAATATCAATTTTGAATGAATTTTCATAAAATTAAAAAGATGAATCTTTTCATCAATTTTGAGCTTGTTTTAATAATAATTTCTCTTTTGCAGATTCTGAAATGTCTTTTTCTAGCATAGATAATTTTGTCTTCTGAGCATGGTAAAAAAATTTGAATGTAATTTTCATTGGCCCAATTCCTTATCCATATTCATGTGGTGGGCAACAAATGAACAAAATGAGCCTTATGTAGTTCTATTATTTTGTTTATAATTGTTACTATCGTTTTGGCTGGACTAACCTTGGTGGAGCCAAGTGCTAGACACCGCCAAGTGTTGCACTACATACCCTCAAGAGGGATCAAGCCTTATGTAGTTATATTATTTAGTTTTAGAATGGGCGGGAAAATATTGAACTCTAATTGTTTTTAAACACATCTTCCTTTGCAAACTAATCTTCATCTTCATTTCAATCCCATTCAACATATAGAAATCATGAAAGAAGAATGACTCATAGGAGAGGAATTTACTTTTTTAAAATTGAATTCAGATATACTTCTAACTCTTCTCTGTGAAATCATTCAATGCAGGTGAATCAAGTTCATGTGTGTGTGTATATATATTATCTCGTATTGTTTATGAAAAATACGGGAAGCCCAAAGTAAGGACCTAGGACCTAGGTAGGGTTCTTACTCGAAGCTCACCTGGTGGGAAAATGCACAAGTGAGCTCACCACCTTCCGAAGCCAAGCAATATTAAATGATGTATCTAATGATAAAATTCCCATTCTCATAATTGGAATCATAAAAGAAGAACAAAGATAAAATGTAGTTTGTTTTATAATGGACAGTTTCCCATTCTCATGGCCTTCATACTTATTTTTGAAACATGTCTTCGAGCACCCGTTAGAGGGAAATTGGTGAAATTAATGGAAAATAATTCTTCCATGGCATGGTAGAGAGAATGACAATGGTTACTATTTTTGATGATGGTAGAGATCTTATGCATTGTTAAGGTTAACCACAAATTGGTGAAGCTATCTCTTTCTTATTTATTCTTTTTCAATTTTCTTTTCATCTAGTTTCCACTTTTTTATACACACACTGCCTATATTTCATAAAAATACACACATACTTGTATATATATATATATATATATATACATACATACATATATATATACATGATTGAATGTTCATGTGTATGAGAATGGGCTTGTGCCCATTATAAATGTGCACAACTTCCATAAAGGATGTCACAATGCACAACTTCCCATTATAAAACAAATTACCTTCCCATAGACCGTTTCGTCCTGCAAAGTGGAAAATTTGAGCAATATTTCTAAGATATTGTTTTATCTCTCTGCTAAATTTTTGTTGACCCTTTACGCTTTGGGCTCATAAGACCATTTTGGCTTGTGAAAAATAAATTTGAAGACAATTTGAGGTATAGATTATTTAACTCTTCTCTATTGAATTATTATGAGATGAAGAATATCATTTGGTTTCTTTCCCTTATATTATGTTCTCGGTTTAAAGATAATTCCCTATTTTTTATCTTGTATTTTTTAATCTGGGTATTAAGAATATCATTTCAATGTTTTGTGAGACATGCATAGTTGTTAACCTAATCATAGTTGCTAATACAAGGATTTACTTATTTTTAAATTGAAGCTAAGTTTCAGAACATTTGGTTTTCCTTCAAATGCAAAATGAGGCCCAACCCATTTCATATTCATGTCATGAATACAATTGTATCATTTTGGCTGGACTATCCCTGGTGGAGCCAAGTTCTACCTCCAATAAGTGTTGCACTACATACCCTCAAAAGGGATCATGCCTTATGTAGTTCTATAGTTTGCGTTTATTTAAGAATGGGTAGTTTTCCATTCTTTCATACAAACAAACAAACATTTGTTTCATTTTATCTTGAATACAATTGTATCATTTTGGTTGGACTATCCCTAGTAGAGCCATGTTCTACCTCTACCAAGTGTTGCACTACATACCCTCGAGAGGGATCAAGCCTTATGTAGTTCTATAGTAGGAATAGTTTTATTTAAGGAATTTGTTCTTCCTAAAAAACAAACATTCATTGTTGGATTTCTCCCCATTTTACATGAAATGAGAACGATTCCAATAGAAGGACACATTCTAACAACCTTTATAGAGTTAATAACTGTATCATATTAGTTGGACTATCCCAGCGTGGATAGCCCCTATATTTTTGGTCTCTCACTCTTTTCATGAAAAATAAAAATGAATATTTCTAACTCTTCTCAATTTGAAGAATAACATATGCTTTTACTTTCATTACGAAATGGGGAACAATCCACTTTGTGTTCATGTCTTTCCCATATTCGAGTAGATAGATGTCCATATGTAGTTTGCCTTATGCCTATTTTTCTCAATGATTCCTATTACTAGAATGGGGATAGCCCCTATGTTTTTGGTCTCTCACTCTTTTCATGAAAAACAAAAATGAATATTTCTAACTCTTCTCAATGTGAAGAATAACATCTTTTTCCTTTCATTACAAAATGGGGAACAATCCACTTCATGTTCATGTCTTGCCCATATGTAGTTTTCCTTATGCCTATTTTCCTCAGTGATTCCTATTACTAGAATGGGCATATGCCCATTATCAAGATACTTAATCATATCAGATGGCCTTTATAGAGTTAATAATTGTATCAATGAATATTTCTAACTCTTCTCATTCTCATAGTTGTATTAAATTGATTTAGAAATGGAAGATGCTCATTCTCATATAATTGGAGTAATTAGCATTTTCTTTTATGCTCATTCTATAAGTAATATGTTTTTTTTTCCGAATGGGCATGTGTTCATTCTAAACATTCTCATAAAAGCAATAATAGAAGAAAATTAAATTTTACTTTTCCTTTGTTTAAGAATGGGGATACAATTTTACCATTTTGGTTAGACTATCACCTAACGTCTCATTCTCATAGTTGTATTAAATTGATTTAGAAATGGCAGATGCCCATTCTCATATAATTGGAGTAATTAGCATTTTATTTTATGCACATTCTACAAGGAGTAATTAGCATTTTATTTTATGCACATTCTACAAGTAATAACTAGAATGGACATATGCCATTTCTAAATCAATTTAATACAACTATGAGAATGAGATGTCAGGTGATAGTCTAGCCAAAATGGCATATACCCATTATCAAGAGACTTAATCATATCAGATGGCCTTTAAAGAGTTAATAGTTGTATCAATGAATATTTCTAACTCTTCTCATTCTCATAGTTGTATTAATTTGATTTAGAAATGGAAGATGCCCATTCTCATATAATTGGAGTAATTAGCATTTTCTTTTATGCACATTCTACAAGTAATATGTTTTTTTTAGAATGGGCATGTGCCCATTCTAAACATTCTCATAAAAGAAATAATAGAAGAAAATTAAAATTTGCTTTGCCTTTTTTTAAGAATGTGTATACGATTTTATCATTTTGGTTGGACTATCACCTCATGTCTCATTCTCATAGTTGTATTAAATTGATTTCAAAATGACAGATGCCCATTCTCATATAATTGGAGTAGTTAGCATTTTCTTTTATGCACATTCTATAAGTAATATGTTTTTTTTTTTCAAAATGGGCACAAAATGGGCATGTGCCCATTCTAAACATTCTCATAAAATCAATAATAAAGAAAATTAAAATTTGCTTTGCCTTTTTTAAGAATGTGTATACAATTTTATCGTTTTGGTTGGACTATCACCTCATGTCGCATTCTCATAGTTGTATTAAATTGATTTCGAAATCACAGATGTCCATTCTCATATAATTGAGTAATTAGCATTTTCTTTTATATGCACATTCTACAAGTAATATGTTTTTTTCAAAATGGGCACAAAATGCGCATGTGCCCATTCTAAAAATTCTCATAAAAGCAATAATAGAAGAAAATTATTGTCACTTTAGCACTTATGTAGACTTAATCATATCTAACTCAATAACAAAATATGTTCGTGGAGAGATAAAAGTTTACTTTGTCTTTGTTTAAGAATGGGGATACAATTAAAAATTTACTTTTCCTTTGTTTAAGAATGGGGATACAATTGTACTGCATTTTTGGCTGGAATATCCCTGGCGGAGCCATGTTCTGCCTCCACCAAGTGCTACACTACATACCCTGAAGAGGGATCAAGCCTTATGTAGTTCTATGGTTTTGTTTTATTCTCATATTGGAGTAATTAACATATTTTGTGAAAGACCATCTTGAGGGGGAATGTGCATTTTCTTTTATGCACATTCTACAAGTAATATATTTTTTTTTTCAGAATGGGCATGTGCCCATTCTAAACATTCTCATAAAATCAATATTGATTTTATGACAATGGGCATTCGATACAAGAAAATGTAAAAATGCTCAATCAATTTCATAACTTTATACAAGCCGTGAGAATGGGTGCCCATTCTAAACACTAAATAGGAACGACAATAAATTCTACTATTTAAAATTTCATGGTTTCAACTTTCATTATTTATAAATGGCATATGCCCATTCTCATATTGGAGTAATTACCATATTTTGTGAAAGACCATCTCAATAGTTGTATCAATTTGATTTAGAAATGGCAGATGCCCATTCTCATATAGGAGTAATTAACATGTTTTGTTAATTCATTAATTTGTTTTAGGAATAGTTGCATGCATTTAGAAATGTAGGCATTTAGAAATATTGGCATTTGTCCATTCTCAAACAAACAAACATTTACTATTGGATTGTTCCCCATTTAGCATGGAAGGATGACGGTTGCAAAGTAAGGGCACATTCTGACAACCTTTATAGTGTTTATTCTCTAGCTTTCTCTCTCTCTCTCTCTCTCTTCATGAAATACAAAAATATGAATATTTCTAACTCTTCTCAATGTGAAGAATAACATCTCGTTTTCCTTTCATTGCCAAATGGGGACAATCCACTTCATCTTCATGTCATGCCCATTCGAGTAGACAAATGCCCATATGAAGTTTTGAAATTTATTTGTATTATTAAATGATACGATGTTATTTCTTGTATTTAATTATTAGTATTATTAATTAATGTTGTTGATTAATTAATTTTCTTTAGTCCTAATATCATATGTTAAATACATATTCTTTGACTTCTAATTTTTTGTTATGTCATTAATAAGTTTTATAAAATTTTATTGTATTTGTAAGGTAATGTAAGTTTGTTGCCAATAATAATTCTAGTATTTATTTATTAGGATTACTAATTAATGTTGTCAATTAATTAGTTTACAATGTTAAGTTTGTTGCCAATAATAATTCTGGTATTTATTTATTAGGATTATTAATTAAGGTTGTTAATTAATTAATTTTCTTTAGTCCTAATATCATATGTTAAAATTTACATATTCTTTAATTTCTAATTTTTTGAAATAATATTGTTAATGTCGTTAATTAATTTTATAAAATTTTATTATATTTCTATATTTATATAATATAATTAGATGTCACTACTATGTTTCTAGTTTGGTAATAATAATTATTGTGTTTAATATTATTTGATAGGATAATTTGCACTATAATTAATTAAACATTATATTTATAAAATTTAATATTATAATTAGATGTTTTTTTAATTATTATTGGTAAATAGTTTTTTTAAAAGGGACTATACCCTTGTATACAAAAAGGGCCTAGAAGCCAGAATAGGAATGAAAAACATTATAAGAAGGATCAAGATCCGTATAAGACATAAAAAACCGAGTGTGTGAAAAAGAACAGTTACCCCAAAACATCAAACCGGTTCGAACAACTTTGTAGAAGAGCAGCAAAAAAACAAAAAAGCAAAAACATGACAGAAGGTAAGAATAGCGAGTGTAGATCCACAATTACTTCTTGGCGGCTTTGGCAATTCTAGATTTAATAGTCTGTCAGGAGGTGAACATAGCCAATGCCGTCATGTGAGTAGGGTCAGTAATATCCAACTGTTGAATGGTTTGTTTGCTTTCTTTTTTCGTGCCCCAAAGAGTTGTTGGTATTCCACTGAGATTAGAGACACAACGGACATGCTTCTCAATAAATTCCTCGATTGCACTAAATATAGCCATATTATGGTCATGGCGAGTCTTGGTTTTCCCTAGTCGGTTGTCCAGGGAGTAAAGTTTTTTGTAGATATCTTCAACCTGTTTATTGTCAATATCAGCCTCCTCCTCCTTCATCCTCTTACCTTTTTGCTTAGTCAAGTTTTTGACTTCTTCTTTCAACAGCAACATGTCAGTTTCTAAAGCTTCCAGCCTTTTTGTGGAGCTCTTAGCGTGTGTCTCCTGAGAACTGTACTGCTAATGTGAAGGAGATTATGAGCAACCTCCAAGTCTTGAGGAACGTTCCCCGAAACAGGGGTATCCAGGTTCAATCTTTTAGAAGACCTAGTTATAGGTCTGGTCGAGGTGGAGGCGAAAGGGGTGGGAGCAGAGGTGGGGGATGACAGGGGGGAGCCGAGAAGGAAGTCATAGGGGTAGCATTATGGTGACAGGGGATAGAAGGAGGGGTAGATGTTATTAATAGTTAAAACTAACATATTCTTTAATTTCTAAATTTTTGAAATAATGTTGTCAATTAATTTTGTAAAGTTTTATTGTATTTTTATATTTATAAAATTTAATAATATAATTAGATGTCATTACTATGTTTCTAGTTTGGTAATAATAATTCTTGTATTTAATATTATTTGATATGATTTAAATATTAAGGTAATGTAAGTTTGTTGCCAATAATAATTTTGGTATTAGGATTATTAATTAATGTTGTTAATTAATTAATTTTCTTTAGTCCTAATATCATATGTTAAATACATATTCTTTAATTTCTAATTTTTTGAAATAACATTATTAATGTTCTATTATTACTTCTTGTCATCGATTAATTTATTTTTAATAATACCAAGCAACACGTTGTTATTGATTAATTAATTTTTAATAATACCAACACAATTTTGGAAGGCTCTTAATGGTCATTTATTATGGTATCTTTGATTCAAAATTTGAAATTTAGGCGCTCTTTTTTTTATTTGGTCATTTATTATGGTAGGTTTGATTCAAATTTTGAATTTTGGGCGCTCTTTTTTACGAGGCATTTTTTTGGCCAAGTACATTATAAAAATAATGATTTTGAATGAATCGGGTTTTGATTTTTGCTCTATTATGACTGATATTTTTCATTCGATTAACTTGGGAAAGCTAGATATTTACGTGGGGAAAGCCAAAGAACGTAAAGCCGGAGATTTACTTGGGGAAAGTAGAAGAACGCAGATGTGGTGGAAAATATGAAGATACAAAGATTTTTCAAAGAAAGAAGAATATATAGCTACCAATAGTAGGAGAGATACAAAGATAAAGAGATTTTGTAGAAGAAAGAGCCACCGATACAATGATTTTGTAAGGGATACTTTTCAAGATTTCTCGAAGGGAAAACAACAATGGCAAAGAGTAGGCTATTCCAGGTTTTTATATCTCATTTTTCCCACGTTTACTTCTAAAGCCTATAAAATGTATAAGCACAGATCTTTTAGTTCACAATATACTGTCTGAACCATTATTTCCATATATCTCATTTATTTTTATGTCTGAATAATGTATCGGATCTTTTAGTTCACAATATACTATCTGAACCATTATTTCCATATATCTCATTTATTTTTATGTCTGAATAATGTATCGATTTGTTTCCATTCATAAATGTAACAACAAACAAATAGATAAATCAATTTCATTACATTCGTAAACGTAACAGCTACTAGAATATACAAATCAAAATTATTTCGTTCAAATGTGTACCTATTTATGGTGTGAAAAAATGATTAGATAGATTAAGTACCACCTATTTCTTTCTGTGTCTTTTTTATTAACCTCTGTAACAAGTTTCTTTTTCAATAATCTCTATGTCTAATCAGCCCAAATCCTTTCGCATAACTTCTTCTTTCTCATACAAAATCTCTTGAATGAAAAAAACCCGACCATAACAAATAAAAAAACTCATCCATAAAAGAGCAAAAAGAGAAAAAATGAAACCCTAACCATTCAAAATCTATATTTTTATATAGTAATTGACCAAGAAAAATTACCTCTAACAAATGGCACCAAAAATTTAAAATTTGAATTTAACCTACCATAATAAATCATTGCCCTTTAAAGATTAAATGCTTTCAGCATCTTAATATAGTAAGTCTCAAAATTTGAATCTATTTGACCATTATAAATCACTAACCTTTAATGTTTAAATTTATTTAATGCTTTAATGTCATATTATCCCAATGTTTAGAAACATTTAAATGTTTTGAAAAGGTATTAGAATAATGAAAAATACATAGTGTTATTTTTGTACATACATTCAAAATTTGAATATATAATACATTAACAAATCACCACATTCTAATGATGGTGGAGAGGATCTCGTTGTGTTAAATAGCTATGCTATGCCAACACCCTCTCGAATGATGGAGCCGTATACACCCAATTAGGCCCAATTAACATTAGGAGGAAATTTGACACCATCAGGGAATTTCTGGTAGGTCACCCATCCCAATTTACTCGTGGTTGGCACGCTTAACTACCTAACTCGATACCAAATGATTTTCCCAATCTCAACATTTTTATACGATGAAAGAATTGTGAAAATCGTATCAAAAATTATGCTTCACAATGAAGTTGCACTCTAAACGAAACGTAATAGCTCCGGTGTAATCACAAGGAGGAATCGATCAATCAATGGAAGAACTTGCATAACATGAACAAAGCTTTCACATAGAGAAAGATAGTGGAGTGTCTTGGTATGCTCATAAATTTTAAATGAAGGGATACATATAGGGTCTTTGAGTAACCCTAGTGCATGACACACAAGCAAACCCTAAACCTAACCCATGTTAGATGACCCTCCATATGTGAGTGGAGGACACATAGGATCCCACACACCAACAAAATACATGGTGTTATTTTTGTACATACATTCAAAATCTGAATAAATAATACATTAACAATTCACCACCAATTAATGCTTTAGTGTAATGTAATATACTTTAATATGGAAAAATTTCTGTAAAAATATATGTTTTATAATAACTAAATTTAAATACCTTAGCCATTCAAAATCTATATTTTTATATAGTAATTGACCAAGAAAATTGCCTCTAACAAATGGCGCCGAAAATTTGAAATTTGAATTTAACCTACCATAATAAATCACCACCCTTTAATGATTAAATGCTTTTAGCATCCTAATATCATAAGTATCGACATTTGAATCTATCCGACCATGATAAATCAAGTAACCTTTAATGCTAAAATTCATTTAATGCTTTAATGTCATATTATCCCAATGTTTAGAAACATTTAAATGTTTTTAAAAGGTATTATAATAATGAAAAATACATAGTGCTATTTTTGTACATACATTCAAAATATGAATAAATAATACATTAACAAATCACCACCTTTTAATGCTTTAAATACATTGTACTTTTTACATATTTACTATGTTTTAGAATGGGCACTCACTCTCACGTCCTGTATATGGTTATAAAAAATTTGAAACTATCCTACAATTATAAATAATTAAAGTTGAAACCATTAAATTTTAAATAGTAGAATTTATTGTTGTTCATATTTACTTTGTTTTAAAATGTGCACCCATTCTCACAGCTTGTATAAAGTTATGAAATTGATTCAAAAAATTTATATTTTATTGTATCAAATGGGAAGATGTCAATTCTCATATAGGAATCCTAAAGACCTGTTTGCACATATAGGAATCATAAATAATATTGGTTGTATAATAATGTAGAGAAAATGCACATTCCCACTATCATAAAATCAATATTGCTTACATATGATAATGTTTAGAATGGGAACATGCCCATTCTTGCGGCTTGTATATAGTTATGAAATTGATTCAGCACTTTTACATTTTATTGTATCGAATGGGTAGATGCCAATTCTCATATAGGAATCCTACAAGACCTACTTGCACAGATAGGAATCAAAAACAATATTGGTTTTATGAGAATGTAAAGAAAATTCACATACACACTTGTCATAAAATCAATATTTCTTGTATGAGAATGTTTAGAATGGGCACATGCCCATTCTCCAAAAAAACAAATTATTTATATTATAATGTTTAGAATGTGCATATGCCTGTTTAGAATGGGCACCCATTCTCAAGGCTTGTATAAAGTTATGAAATTGATTGAGCATTTTTACATTGTCTTGTATTGAATGGACATTGTTCGTTTTTGAATATGCTTGTTTAGAATGGGAACCCATTCTCACTGACTTGTTCATAAAGTTATGAAATTGATTGAGCATTTTTACTTATATGAGAATGGGTAGATGCCCATTCTCATATAGGAATCCTAAAAGACTTGCTTGGGCATATAGGAATCACAAACAATATTTCTTGTATGAGAATGTAGAGAAAATGCACATGCCCACTATCATGAAATCAATATTGCTTGTATGAGAATGTTTAGAATGGGCAGATGCCCATTTTCATATAGGAATCCTAAAATACTTACCCAATATATGAATCATAAAGAGAATAGAGATAACGTTTACTTTTTTAGCATGGGCACTTACCCAATATTTTCACCCTTGTAGGTGTATCAAATCCAACATATCAATTCAGTAATGATTACTATGATTCCTACATACCATACAAAAAGAATAAACTGTATGCATGTCAGTTTAATGAACTGGCATGAATTTTCAACTCATAATCATATTGAATTATTAGTAAATGAAGACTTCAAAATGGTTAACTATCCTTTTGGAAAACAACTTTACTACCTAGTTTTATAATCATACAGACAACTACAAATTTGATAAGCAATAAAAAAGTCATTCATTTATCGCAACCTTTATATAGCTCTCAAAATGATTTACTTTAATATATCTTCCTATATGTGAATGGGCATATTCCCTTTCTCATATATGAATCATAGAAGAATAGAGATAAACATATTCCCTTTATATAGCTCTCAAAATTATTTACTTCAATATATCTTCCTATATGTGAATGGGCATATTCCCTTCTCAAATATGAATCATAGAAGAATAGATATGAACTTTACTTTGTTCTACGATGGCGATTCAAAGTACCACGTAAGGAAAAATAATCAAGTGATATTCTTTATCTCCGAATAAATCACAAGAATCAATATAGAAGAAATTTAAATTTTCTATTATTCTGCTATGATTCCTATGTGAGAATGGGCATATAACCATTCTCATTAAGGGATCATAGAAGAATAGATATAGAATTTACTACATTCTAAAACTATGAAATAATTTTTTTCTCTATTATTATGTTATGATTCCTATGTGAGAGTGGGCATATACAATGGGCATATGCCCATTCTCATATAGGAATCATATAATAAGATTAGAGATAAAAATAAAGTTTTTCATAATGGGAAATTCTCCACCATGCAAGGGAAATAAAAATTATGATATTCTTCATCTCAAAATAAATCAACAGAGAAGAGTTAGATAAATTCATGCTTGTGAGAAAATAAGTTCAATATTGCTTGTATTACAATGATTAGAATTGGCATACGCACATTCTCATACAAACAAATTTTTTTATCTTCCATTGAATGGTTAGGTATCCATTTCTTATCTTCCATTGAATGGTTAGGTATCCATTTCTATAGAGGTATTAAAATGTTTAAGTTCAATATTGCTTGTATTGAATGGGTAGATGCCAATTGTCATATAGGAATCATATACCTAAAACATGGCTATGATATTGTTTAATATTTATATTTGTTTTTGACCATGGCATAGTGAGACCATTAATTTACAAATAAATTGTTTACCACCTTTTATTAATTGAAGGTAATTGTTTTTCAAGCACGTCTTTGACCACCCATTGAGGGAAATTGGAAAAATTAATGGCAATTAATTCACGCCACTCCATGGCACCGTAGAGAGATTGATGATGGTTAACATGCTTACATTCAATATTGTCTTTACCAACACACTTCCCATTCTCATAACCCATTCTAAAAATGTTTACAATCATATAAATATATTGTATGATGAGAACTACATAAGCCTTGATCCCTCTCGAGGGTATGTAGTGCATCACTTGGCTCTACCAAGGATAGTCCAACTAGTATAATACAATTATTATTTTTATAGATAATAATTTGGAAAAAGGCTCCAAAGGACCATTTACAAGAAAGATATTACAATACAATCCAGATACTAGTCAAAATATCTATAAAAAAAAAGATAAAAAGACCGGCAGGATCAACAAGACCATTGATCCAGACAAAAAGCCCTAACGGAAATGTTTCCTTTATGAACTATACATAGACCTTTTAATCCAATGAGAAGGTCGAAAAGGGCCTAAATATTTCTAGTTATAGTACGAAGAGCTCGGCCCCACTCCAACCTCTCCACCAAGATTTACAAATTTTTCCTTTTACTGTTTACTTCCACCACTAAGCCTTGAAGGGTATCCACCCTATTCTCCAAAGATCTGATCTCCCCATTTGACCATTGCATACCCCTAAACAGATTCCTATTCTGAGCTTTCATTTGGGTAACAAATTCTTCCAAGGCTTCCACTTTGCTTACAAGAAAGACAAAAACTGTATCCTTCTCCCCTTCTTCATCCACCTCACTAGAAAGATCCTGCAAAGCGACACCGCGTTTAGCTCCTTCATAGCCCTTTCCTTCATTTTAAACAACTTTGCATGATCAGCCAAAGGAATATGATCTTCCCAGTCACTTTCCATATGCGTACTAACCCCCTTTGTGTTCAAAATAGGCTTTCCCGCTCTAACCAACTAGTAAAATTAAACCTTGATGTAAAATCAAGCCATCTTTCTTCTCTTTGAATTTTTAAACGAGCCACTCAGAGAATTAAAAAGATAAAAGGGAATACTAATCTTACGGTTCCTTGAAGTGGTTAAGCAGTGTAAAATACTGAGAGTGAACCTTCCTATATCTGCCATCAAGAGTAATATACTTCATAAGATGAAAACAAACCTCTACCCACCGACCTGGCAAAGAAATATGAGCTATGCCATCTTCCATAAAACAAATTCTTTCATCATCCCCCAAAAATATCTTGACTTCCTCCTGTGGGCAAGATCTATCCTTATAAACCTTATACATTTCAAGCCATCATAATCCATATTAGCAACCTTACTAATTAAATCTTTCGAGACCGAATACTAACTCCTCTCATCGCAACCAAGGGGGAGCATTCTTCCGTGGTGAGGAAAATTCTGAGAAATGACCTTGTCATAACCCTTCAACCTTTGAATGAAAGATGAAATACCACCCGCTTGGAACAGTTCCTAGATAAAAGCATCCCTTTCTAGGCTAGAAGACTACGATGGGCATTATTAAGAATACAATTACTAATAATGATAAAAACAAAAAAGGATTGTATGTTTCATGAGAATGGGCATATGTAGTGCATCACTTGCCTCTGCATGGGGATAGTCCATCTAGTATAATACAGATTATTAATAATGACAAAAAAATTGTATGTTGCTATGAGAATGGGCATATGCCTCTTCTAAACATCTAGTCTTATTTTACATTTCTTGTATGAGACTCGGCCTCTGCTCATTACAACCATTTTAATAATAGCTTTTTTATCATTTTCATATATTAAGAAACATCTTCTTCGTCAATATTATCATCTGATAAATAAAACACTCTTGTTCTATACAAAATACAAATATAACATCTATTCAATACAAAAAATAAATATAACGTCTTTTCAATACTATACTGCTACTTGAATAACCTAGGTATTACATTATTATCGAATTTTCACTTATATTCCAACTTAAAGGACACCCATAAGACTCAAAAACACTACTTCAATATTATCATTTTATAAGAGTCTGACTTTGTGCATAAGAATGTAGTTTCTAAATTATAATTTTCATATAAAGTTCTTATTCCATAGTTTTTCTTCCTTGCCAATAATGTCCCTCATATCATCCTTCACCATCTCGATCCTCATCTGAGCTACTGAGGTAAAGCTTAAGCATGCAATTTTTGCTTCCCTTATCAAGTTGATCTAGCCTTCTTTAAATATCCATAACCATATTTTTAATCCCAGACAGTTCCTCTCTGATAGAATTTTGCTAAGTACAAATTTTCTTGAGGCCTCAATATACTTCATACAAGTACATATCATGGTTACCCCAAACTCATCGAGGGAATCAACCTTCTTTTCCAACTGCAGAAACCTAAGGGAAATTTTTTCCAATGTCATACTCCAATCAGATCCCAGCTTTTCTTTTCCTTTGGAAGGTTCCCCTTTGATATCAGACATAGAAACACCGGATGCAGTATCAATACTCTTCATCTTCCTCAATTTATTCATTCATCCAACATCTACCATGTTTATCGATGGCATAAAAGACTCTTTCATATCATCTAAGCCTAAAGAGGAAGAATCTTTGTAATCCTTTTGCTCCATACACTTCTCATCCTCAACATGATTTACATCATCATTCAACAAGCCCCTAAAATTCTTAGTGAAATATGTAGAACCCAAATGGAATAAGGCCATCATCAATCCCTGATGAAGAGGGATTTTCAACTTTCCTTTTGGAAATTCTCAATTGATTTGTGCAGGGAACAATGAGAAAGAATGGGAAATTATAATGCATACCATGGAAAATATGACTTAACATAGGGAAATGGTGGGCATAAAATACCTTGTACCTACCCTCTAAGGTGATAAATTACATCAAGTGTAGGGAGATTTCATTGAAAGGATCAGGTAAAGAATCTCTCTCAAAACTTGCACAAGTGATGTCTTAGTTTCTCTTTACCCACCAAAAATTTTCCCATCTCCTCATCACATTTTTTCTTCGGTTTGTAAATCTCCCTCCCCTCGTTGTTCATCCCAACCACTATAGCAATAAAATCCACATAATTTTTATATAAAAACCCCTGATACTAGCCCGACCATCCTTCCAATGAGTAGCAAAATCCTTGCTTAGGGATTCTTCATGGCCTTTAAAACTTTGAAATAGAGATGACATACCTGCATTTTCCAACATCATCCAAACTCTTCTACTAATCCCATTGATCAAATCAGGGTTCTGAGACAAACTAGTTTGTCATCCATTTTTTTGTTTCTATTAAAATGGCAATAAAACCAACCCAATTTGAAACCTTCTTGTCCATTCTAAAACCAATGATCGTACTTTATCAAGCCCTTGTCTAGATCAAATTTCCTTTCTAAACCCAATGCAAGCACTTATATCATCCAACCTCTATCATGTCTCCTCATTACTTCTTACTCTTCCTTCATACCCAATAATGACAGAGAATTATTTTCAATCATTATAATGACACAGAAATTTCAACCTCTTTAACCTTTGTTTGCAAGGTAAACAACAACCTTGTTCCCTTCCATGTATAATACATGATTATAGGAAATCAGTTAAAGGATGTTTCCATGGCATTCTCTATTCTTTTTATTTAATACAAGAAATAGTGAACTTAATCATTTTAATAACTCTTTGAAGGTTGTGAGAATGGGAAGCTCGCCATTCTAAATATAATTTAATTCTATCTCTATTCTTCTTTTATGAATCCTATATGAGAGCTCGCATTTTCTCATTCAATACATGATTGAGCTTATTAATTAATTTAATAACTATGAAGACAATGATAATGAAGAGCTACCCATTCTAAAAAAAAAATATTTTTCTCTATTTTTCCTAATATATGATTCGAATACGAGAATAGGCAATTTCCCATTCAAAAACAAATTAAATTTAATCTTTATTCTTCTTCAATGATTCCTATAAGAGACTGGGCATCTACCTATTCAAGATAAAAATGAATGTTTGTTTGTATGAGAATGTGCATATTCCCATTCTAATCATTGTAATACAAGCAATATTGAACTTGATCATTACTAATGGGAAAAGTAATAAGATATAAGAGTGAAAAGCAATGATCAATCTAATACAAAAATTATTTAACTTAATCATTTTAAAAGTATATGACGGTTGTGAGAATGGAAAACTTGCCATTTTAAAATGAATTATATTTTATCTATATTATTCTTTTATGATTCTTATATGGGATTGGGCAGTTTTTCATTAGATACAAGATTGAACATTATCATTTTAATACATATGAGGGTTGTGATAATGGGGAACTTCAAAAACAAATTAAATTTGTTCTGTTTTTATTATATGATTATTATATGACAATGGGAAATAGCCCATTCTAAGAAAAATTAAATTAATTATTTCATCTATATCCTTCATATATGATTCACATATGACAATGGGATCCTGCCCATTTAATACAAGAAATAAATGCTTGTTTGTATGTATAAGGGCATAAGCTCCTTCTAAACATTCTAATACAAGCAATACTTAACTTAAACATTTCAATACCTCTATTGGTATGGAGACTTGACCATTGAATGAAACATAAAAAAATTGTTTCTATAAGAATGGGTGTATGCTAATTCTAATCATTATAATAGAAGTAATATTGAACTTAATTTTTTCAATAACTATATGAGGGTTGTGAGAATGGGAAATTGTCCATTATAAAACAAGCTATATTTTATATCTCTATCCTTTTTTATGATTCCAATGTTGACAAAGGGAATTTTCTCATTAGATGCATCATTGAAATTAACATTTTAATATCGATATGACAATGATTAAGTTCAATATTAGTTATCTTGACAGGTTTGCTCACCCGCTTGCTTGGCAAGTCAACCTTACCCGCCTGCTCATCTCGGCAAGTTATCTCACCCACCTAGCTCAACCGGTCATCTCGATAGGCTAGCACAATCACTAGCTCGATAGGCCAACACAACTACCAACTCGACAAGCTAGTACAAAAACCATCTCAAGAGATCAGCTCACCCGCCCAGACTCTTAATGTCAACTTTCCCACCGAGCTAGTGAGTCATCTCACTCGTCTACCGAGCTTGGCGGGTCAGCTCACCCACTCATCTCATCCTGCACAACTCTCCCACCCATCTTGGCCTACACAACTAGGCCACCCAACTCATAAATAAGTCACATTGCCTAGGTGGTAACCCCACACTATAATTTGGTAATAACAAAACAATTAACTCCCCATCTTAGCATGAAGGATTGGAAGTGGTTTTCTAGAATTAAAAAATATTTGTTTACAAAAGAATGATATTTTTATACTAAAACATGTAAGATATGGTCATATCTAGAGGCAACCTTTTATAACTATAGAGAATAATACTATGCAAGTCTTTCAAAAGATTGAAGTGATATTCTTAAAACACATATCAATAATACAAAAGATTAAAAATATGACATTATCTTTATACCCAAATCAGAATACAAGAGAAAGAAAGCAGGATGATATTCTTCATCTCATAATAAATCAACAAATAAGAGTTAGAAGTATCTCTGAAACTTATTTAAAAAAGAAGTAATTTTTTTCTTCACTATAAAAAAGTAAATTCTTCTTTTAATAATGAAACATTCTCGGCCTGTGGAACTCACCTACACATCTTGGAAAAAAATAAATTCCACCCATATGGTAAGACCACTCGGTAGTTTGGTAAAATCATAACAGATAAATCCTGTATTATTAGCAACTACGATTTGGTTAACAACTACGCATGTCTTTCAAAACATTGAAGTGATATTCTTAATACCCAGATCAAAAAATACAGAAGATAAATAAAGGGCATTATCTTTAAACCCAAAAGAATATAAGGGAAAGAAAACCAAATGATACTCTTCATCTCATAATAATTCAATAGAGAAGAGTTAGAATAATTCATGCCTCAAATTTTCTTCAAATCTTGTGCATCACATGCTTTGAAATGGTCTTAAGAAACTGAGGGAGCCCAAAGTGGTAAGGGTCAACAAAATTTTAGCGGAGAGGATGAACAATATCTCATAAATATTCTTCAAATCTTCTACTTCATAGGGAAAATGGTCTAACGAAATAGAAAGCCCAAGTGAAAGGACATACAAAAAAATGTGGAAACTGGATGAAAAAGAAAGCGTAAAGGATGAACAAGAAAGAGATAGCTTCGCGACTGCGCAATAAACCTTGTAATTCCCAAGACCTATCCCATCATCAAAAATAGTAACCACCTTCATTCTCTCTATAGTGCCACGGAGTGGTTTGAATTAATTTCCATTAATTTCACCAAATTTCCCTCCAACAGTGGTCGAAGACGTGTTTGACAAACAAGTACCCTTTATCAATAATAAAAATAAGTACTTTCAATTAATAAAAAATAAATGGTGGAAAATAATTTATTTACAAATTAATGGACTCATTATTCCATGGTCAAAAACAATATAAATATTATAAAAATATGGTAGCCATGATTTAGGTTTAATAATTGCACTTAAAATAAAATTTAAATTTTCAAAAAAATCATAGCCATGTTTTAGGTTTATTGCATATAAAAATAAATAAAATATAAATTTTAAACTTTATCATAGTCATGATTTAGGTTATTTACATTTAAAATAAAATATAATTTTTAAACATTATCATAGCCATGTTTCATGAAATAAATTGTACTAATTTGTATTAGAGAGGGGATAGTTCGGGCAACTATTTTTGACGCATCGCTTTCACGAAATCACTCAAATGTTGAATTGTTTACTTGCTTCAAGCACTCCTTGAATTCTAGAGGGAATGTCAACTTAAATAGAAAGAGGGGATGGAGTGGATCGATCCAAAACATATATTATTATTTCTTCATTGGTTACAAAGGACAATCCTATTATTTGGTATTAATACCATATTTTATGATATCTAATTTTTTTGCTTATTTGGATTTTTCATCACATTTAACCTTGAGTTGTATTTTTTAATATATTTTGATAGGTATCTTTGATATTTATCAAGTTTCATTATAAATATCTTGAATGTACTTGAAAATAATTACATCTCCCATACATGTTTGTGTTAAAATCACTGATACTATAATATGGTTGTGAAATTGATAAAAACTATATAACTTATAGTAATCACATCAAAGGTTAATATTAGATGTTCTAAATAATGAGATAGTACCTTGGAAGAACATTTAGTGGAATTAGTTTTTATTCCTTTTTGAGAAAAAAATATTATTATCTTGAGGCAATACACATAGAAAAAATGGGCATATGTCCATTCTCGTACAAAAAACCTTTTTATCTTATATTGAATGGGCATATGCCCATTCTCATATAAGAATCATAGAAGAAAAATAGAGGTATTAGCTTGAGGAAATACACATAGACAGAATGGGCATATGTCTATTCTCATACAAACAAACATTTTTATGTTGTATTGAATGGGCATATGCCCATTATCATATAAGAATCATGTAGCAAAAAAATATAAGTAATATTTAATTTGTTTTGGAATGGAAATTTCCCATTCTCACATCCTTTATAGTGATACGAAAATTATTAAGTTCAATATTACTTCAATAAGTTAGAAGAGTTAGAATATGCATATTCCCATTCTCATGCAAAAAAAGAATTGTATTATTGTGATGAGAATGGGGATATGTCATTTGTCATACAATTTATTTTTTTATCATTTTGATGAGAATGGGGATATGCCATTTCTCATTAAAACAAATATTTTGATCATTGTGATGAGAATGGGCTTATGCTCATCCTCATAAACTAAATATAGAAAGAAACACAAATTCTCCTACACGAAACATAAAGAATGAATGACAATTATATCCTTTTATGATAATGTTTAAAATGGACAAATGCCCATTCTCATAGTCAGTGAATATGAGAAGTATGAGGAATTCTTGTAAAATTAATATATGCTATGTTAATATGATGAAGATATTTGGATGAAGTGGTTAATAATCAACTTTCTAGTTAACTTGTATTTAACCTCTATTTATTTATTTCTCATCATTTAAATTCAACCTCATCTATTTATTTCTCATCAATTAAATTCAAATGAGTCAAGTTCAATCATAGTTTGGAAATCATGTTATAAATATATTCATGTCAATTTTAATTATATGTATAATTTTGAAGTATTTCCAAACCTTACTAAATTATAGAAGTTCGCAGCTCATGTGCTATGTGTATTCAATATACTTACAGTTGTACATACATGATAATTTTTAATTTATTTTATGTAATGGTTTAATAGATTTTCCATCATCTCACAAACTTTGTATTTTATGTTGTTACAGATAGTAGGTTCTTTTGTATTTGTAGAGGATGATCATGTGGACTTGTTTTCAAAAGGAACCAAATTTACGAGAGGAAGAGTATATCCAAGTAGGAAGACACTACATTGCAAAGATGTGGGAAGAGGATTTGTTGTTGTCAGTGTTAACACAGTATTGGATGGGATAGTAAAATTTCCTTTCCCAATTGATGAATTTGAAACCTTGGCAGATGTCGGGAATAAAGGATACTACATTGCTTGGGAAGAGAGTGAATTGTCAAAGCATGTAGATTCATTCATTCCCCCCAATTTGGGAAGTGAAAACATTTGTAGTTGTTTAGAGGATTACAATGCAGAGAGTGATGGAGATTCTAGTGATGACAATGAAAGCACCATCAATACAGGTCTTAAATATAGAATAGATTTTTTCACAGACAATGTCATTCTCAAACACAAATCTTGTAGCAAATACAATGACATAGCCATGGGTTATATAACTCATGTGCTATAAGTTCATTAAATTGATGGAGAGATATTGGGTCCTTTGAATTTTGTGTATGCATAGAGATTGTGGTAAATATGTGTTCAAAATGCTCAGACTCACTAGAACCTAATAAAACAATTGTTTGGCTAGTAAAACATTTGATTTTCGAAGAAACAATAACTTCCCTTATGATTAAGGAAGGGGGTGCTCAAATGGTGGTCTGCACCTTATACACAAGTGATCAACATAATTTGAAGTTCAAGGGAGTTGTTACAAAATTAATCCATTACTGCTCGATTGAGTGTAAATTTTTAGTAGAGGGAACAATTAAAAATGTAGTTGAAGGAGACATGGTACATTTTAATAGATTAGATGCCAATAGCTTCGGTGTGCATATTGATAGAGTATTTAACCCTCCTTGTAAAGGATGTTTCCTATCTAAAGGATCTCTCATACAATGGCTTTGCTAGGCAATTGGCTGACATAAACAGTTCTCATATGGATATTAGATTCAAAGAAGTCCCAAAGGAGGTTGAGGTCATCATGTGGGATGCATTAGAAGAGCGAAAACCTCAATTTGTTTATCCAATTTCATATGATGCCACTAATCACAATCAATCCAACAGAGTGATAAAAATATCTTATAATGCTACAAAACGTTTGAAGCTGGATACCCCTCAAGCCAATCCATCAAATCAAAATTTTGATGAGGATAGAAAATGGTCAATATTTTTAGAAGAAGTGGAAAATGCGGAGTTTAGTTGTTGAAAATATAATTTTCTCCAAAAATTACCTCTTGCTTCAGTTAGAATTCAAAATTTGTGGCACACAACTAGAGCCTTGAATGAAGTTCATAGAAAAAAATTGTGTTTGATGCATTAACAACAAATGCCATCTTCAATGTTGGTAAGAAATCTATGGAGATACATAAAATGAAATTTGATGGGATGGATGTTTTTCAGAATGCATGGCACAAAGTATATGGGTACCCAAGGAGTTCCTTCTATAAACATAAATCTGAATGGATAAGTGGAAATAGGCTTGCAATGAATGGAAACACTGGAAAAGAGAAACAAAGGTCAAAATTGCCGCAATAATTGCCTACATATCAAGAATTATTGAGAGAAATTCAGATATCTCTCCACATTTGACTTGGTCTATAGGACAAAGATGGATTAAAAGTTCCCCAAAGGTTTCTTCCTTCATTCTATACCCAAAATATACTCAAAAAAATGCAATGAGGAGCTTGAATTCTTGAAACTTCCTCAGGTGTCGCAGTCAAGCTTCAACAACATAATGAACAAAAATTTTCCACATGTTTCCATTGCAAAAAATAATTTATTTTCCAAGTGTGATGAGTGCATAGAATTTTTAACAAACGTAGAGCCACCACATGCCTAGAAGCACTCACAAAGATTGAGGAGGAACAAACATGGCACAATGAATATATTCAAAGTTGTTGTGCAACTTACTATTCCCACATATTGCAGATCAGAAGAACAACCTCATGGATTCTTGAGCATTGTGCATGATAAAATGGATAAAATGAAAACTTCCATACCAAGGATGGGTAAAAAGAAAATTCAATAAGTAATTTTATGAACCTACCAGTTACTTTGATTGGTATGCTCACACATGGACATAAGACAAGGGGTTTGGCCATTTTGGCCTGCCATTATTGAATGTGGAACAAAATATATAGTCACATCATTAGATTTGTGTCTCAAGAAGCTTGAAGAACTTGTAATTGATGAGTATGGAGATTTTTGTATCATTGTGGATCATCCAAACAACCATTGCATGATGCATTATTACAAAATGATGTGCATGAAAAATGTAAAAGGTACAAGGAAATATTTGACCATTCAAAATCAATTAGTGTTACTAGCGTGAATACTTATTTCATAAAGCAACCACCGATCCTCTACTTACAATTGGATAATGCTTCAAGTGATAACAAGAATCATACATTATTTTCATTTGTATCAATGTTGACAAAAAAAGGTATTCAACATTGTGTATGTAAGCTTCCTTCCAGTGGGACACACCCATGAGGATATAGATGGGACTTTTGAAAGATTAGCAACATCGTTACATAAAGTAGACACATTTTCTTTTCCACATATCATGGACTCTTATAGAACATGCCAACAAGGGTCAAGTACATTCACTCCTTATCTTATTGAGGAAGTGTACAACTTCAAGGACTTTGTGGAGTCATTCTTGTTGGATGGAAACCATAAGATAGTGGGTATCAACAAACCAAAGTTGTTCAAATTCCATGTTATGGATGGCATACCGGTGATGGAGTACAAAGAAACATTAAAGGATCAACAATGGTCTCGTTCTATCCATATATGGTGTACAAAGGATAATGGTGAACCAAGCTTTCCAAAAGGAAACCTCCTTTGGCACCTTTCAAGGAACTCAAAGAAATGGAAGATCTAAAAAAGGGAATAAAATCATATATTGAGCAATTGGGAAAATTGCAATAGGAGAAGGTAGTGAATATTGGCTTCCGAAGATTGCATATTGGGAAAATGTTTTATGTGCTTTGGATAGACCATTTGTAAATTGTAGTAGGAGGTCATATGTTTGTTTTTGGCCAAAAACAGTACATGAGAAAGACATATATGACCAAATAACATGAGCCACACATATTCACAAAGAAGACTACATTAGTCAACATATCCCAAGTAATAATGATATTTACGTTGGGCCTGTTTATGGAAGATCTAACAAAGAATTTAATCTATTGAAGGATGTGTTCAAGGGACAAATGCTACTTATATGGCCAGAAATGATAATGAAAATATATGGATGGGGAGAGCAGATGGGGATATTTTCCTTCAATAGGAAGGCAATGATGTAATTAAAAAGGTGAGAGTTCAATATTGAAACCTACAGGGAGAGGAGAAGGTACAACATTGTATCGAGATTGTTTAAAGCCAAATAAAACTTGGACCATCTCAAATGAACCTAAAGTAGATATCGATGTGGATAGCATCATCTGGCATGGACACCAAACAAAAATTGGCAAAGTGGATCCATAAAGATACCTGATAAAGGACATGTGGCCATTAAATCATACCTTGAACTACTTGAACAGGATAAGGAATGTTGACTTGGAGAAACTATTGAAGTTCATAAATTTGTATGTGAAATCATCTTGGCTTGGGATGTGGGTTTTTTTTTAAAAATTATTCCAAACCTTGGTCCTATAAAACTTTATAGTTGTACTATTATTTGATAATTAAATGAAATATTGGGTATTATATTACTTTGGAATATTTTTCCATAATATTATTCTATAAAACATTGTGATGCTTATGGAACTCTTGAATCTTATTAATGTATTATTAATAATATGATTTCCACCATGCAATTTATTTTATTTGAAAAAGATTAATGATTTGGATTTTTCTAGGACCTAGTCTTGATTTATGCATTCATTACACATAAAAAGAATTAGGAACATACTTGTAACACGATGGTGATGAGAATGGACATATGTTCATTCTCATAGACTCAATAGTTGCTTCTTATTTCATACAACATGTACCCATATCACATTGTTTTAATATTTAAAAGGGATAAAAATCCTTATATAGGAATCTTAGAAAAAAATGAGATAAAGCAGATAAACATAAAAAGAACTAGGAACATATTTGTACTATGATTGTGTTGAGAATGAGCATATTCCCATTCTCATAAACTCAATATGGAATTAGGAACATAATTTTATGGCAGAGTGTAAATATTGGAATTTGATATTACACTACTTAAATTCCAATAATAAACATATTGGAATCCGATATCACACTAAATAAAAACCAATAATGGCAATTTAGGAATCCAATTTCAACAATTATAAAACCAGAAATAAGCATACTATAAATCTAGATTCTTAGTAAAATGTCCATATTTAACGAAATTATGGTTATATATTTAGAGGCACAACATAATAGATTTAGGTAATGTTACATTTAGATGACATAATATTCCATTTAGGTTATATTTACATTTTTTTAGTTACTGAAACAATTGTAATTGAGTTGGACATTGTTTTTATGTTTTAGCTTTCTTTAGAAGAAATAAGTAAATTATTATCCATGTTCGCTATTAATAAGGTTTGGTGTTTCCATTGTAACAAGAAAAAAGTGTAGCATATATTGAAGATATCACTCATTTTTTCTTAAATATATTATATTAGAATAATAAATTATTTCTAAGGTGTTTAATTTTTTATAACATGGGATCATGTTGGATCATTCATTATGGAAAAATAATATCTACTTATTTGACAACAAAAATATGCATTATTTGAGTATGGCCTAGAAGTTTCTATATTTTTTCAAACGATGGTATAATACAATTAAAAAACACAAAAAAAAACCTTACATATAGAGAAGGGAAAATCCGTATTTATCTTGGACTAATTAAGCCATAGATTATAGTGGAAGTGGGCTCTGAACATGCAAATTTTTGTAGGAGGAAATATAAAAATAGATATGAATGAGCAACATCATTGCATAGAATGGAAAAAAATTCCGAAGCAAGGATGAGGAAACTTGTTTGAATCAAGCACAATATCCCACCCCCAAAAAAACTATGTAGAAAAAAGTGTGAGCATTCAAAGATGTTAAACGTATTAGAGTTTGGTTCGGTAATAAGTGTAAAAGAACATGAGAAGTCTGGTTTTGTGAGGAGATGATATAATAAGGTAGTATGAGTGCATGTAAATAATGAGAAGGAAGGAAAGTGAATAAAACCATGTATTATGCCGCTACATGCATGGAGTGTTCTAAATTTAGAATAGATCTCTTTTTTAGAACCAACAATGTTTAAAGAGTGACATATTGTATATAAGGTTTAAACGAAAGAAGTAATGTTTGAAACAAGGCCATGAATGGCATATCCTGCCGAAGCATACAAATGATATAAAATTTCATATGCGTCATTGTGATGAAGAGGAAGCAAGGATCCTATGATGAAGAGGAAGCCACGTGGCACAATTCCACAGGTTTCTCAAAGGATTTGGTTCCGCGGACGTGAAGTCCGTGGAATAAGCCAATTTGGAATTGGATTTGGGTCCACCATCCATTGCTTGAACCTTTAGAGGGGATGTTAAAACTTTATCATCCTTGTAACATAAATGATCCGGTGCAGGGAATATTGGCAATCCAAGGCAGGACACACGATAGGCTAGGATAAGAGCTACATGACAAAGCTCAAAGATGTTGAGAATTCCATGTTGCGCCATTCTCACATAGGTTGAATTATCGGCGTAAGTGGAGCTTATCAATAGTGTGCGCCATCATAATTTGTTCATGGTGCTTGGATGTTGAATGCTACAAAATGAAAGGTTTCTTGTGTTCGAATGCATGGAAAATAAAATCCCGATAAGCATCAAATCATGCTCATGGGTATTTGTATGTGAGGGTTATTACACTCGTACATGACCATTGTGTATAACGAGAGGACTTAAGCGCCACATGGTGAGGATATAACATCGAGGATGTCACATGGCACCGATTCTCGTGCAGCTCAATGAGATGAGCCTCCAATGGACTCCAAGCCCTAGAATCAGTCGGGATACATAAATTTTTAGGTTTGGAGAGAAGCACAGGGTAGTGGAAGGAAATAGACTTGGGATGAACAAGTAGCTAGAAGGGGAAATATGTGCTAAAGAACACGTAGTAAAAGAATGACTCCACAAAAATCAAGAGGAGTCATGCGGTGCAAGTCGAGTTTAATCAAAGGTCGCCATGTGGAAATCCAATCCGAGGCTAACACATGTCGGTGAACTATTCGTTGTTCTTGTTTTAAATTTTAATGACAAATAATAAATGTATTTCCTTTGCATAATAATGCAATCACTTTACTTGAGATTCAAAGGTGCTAACCACATGGAAACCCAAGTTAACGTTGTAAATTTAGCAATAATTGGATAGTTGCGGTATCTGCAGAAATCCGAGATATACTTTACTAACAATGGTAAAGCAGGGTTTTGTACTCTCATAATTAAATAAGAGAACCTTATGGGAACAATACTAAATGGATCTCTCTGTAATAGCCTTCCTAAAATTAGTACCTTTATGGGTTACAAAAATCCTATACATGGAGATAAATATGTAACCATAATTTAACCCATTTAACCGTATATCAATCAACCACTGCAATAAATTCATGATCAATTAATTATTGATTTATTTTCATCTCGTATATGTATTTGAAACGGGTTCAATTACTACAAAATTTATTGTTTCTTTAATGTTGTACTTGCATCATTTACCGTAATGCATCAACATTTTATAATTGTAATGTCTAAACTATAGATATGAAAATTGTTAAAATTCCTATACTCTTGCATCATCAAAACTGTAGTATGAAGTAAAATAATGGAATATTCTCCAATAAAATGAGAGGAATATTCTAAAAATTTTCCTTGCACAATATTGTAAAATGGTAAAGATAGAAATTTGATTTTCCATGTGGCATAATGTGATTTGTTGGAAGAAGTAAACATAATAGCAAACTAAAACCTATATGTACCTTCCTTCGGTAGGATAATAAGAATGAGTTTAAGTAGTAGGATAAAAATGGTCCTCATCTGAAGTTTTTTTACGCGTTATAACCGATGCTTTTATCATTTTTGGTTTGTTATGAATTATCTATGTTATAAATTATTTTCTTTTCAAGATTAGTTTCTTTGGGTTTTTATTTGGAAGATTCTATTCATTGCTTATGTTTGTAAGGTTAAATGGTCAACCAACTAATGGTATATTTACTACTTTTTTGGATGATTTTTCATTAGTTGGTTAACCATTCAACCTTGCAAATATATTTTATCTTTAGGTTGAGTTCCTTCATCCTCAAAGTGTTGAGGAATTTTGTTTTCACAAGTAGATCAGTTGATAAGGTTATAGCGGGGTAACAAGAGTGATCAAACCTACTTTCGGTGTTCAATGTGTGTGCAAGTAAATATCATAGATAAATGAATAAACTGAACAAACAAGAAAATTATACCTTCACTGTAGTGATATTGCAAACCTCGAGTAAGACCGTGGAAGTGCTTAGAATTGTGTTGATCTTGTAGAGTTTGATTTGTGGATGCTCTTGATTTAATATCCAAATGGATTTCCAAATGCTACGAAAAGTTCACAAGGATGCGGTTGTCAACTTTCCGAAGTTGGATGTAATTTTATCATAGTTCCAGGGATAGATTTACAAGGAAATGGCCTACTTTTATAGTTAAGGGTAGAGCCATGAAGGGTGGATGAAAGTTTGATTAAACTCTAGGTTATTGATTGTAATCACCTAAGTTAACAAGTAGACTAAAATTAGAGTTGCATCCTTCAAGGAAAATAAACATTCAAAATGGAAGAAATCACATCCGGCAATTGAATTTTTCAGAAAATCCAATTTCCCCTACACTTCTAGGAATCTATAGGTGGATTTCAAATTGAGTTAGTATAGTCACAAAATCATGCACTTTAGACATTTGTTTATCCATGTTTCATACTTCTATTTAGAAGGTTCTTGAGTGAAGAAATTACTAATTAACCCTCATCTTTTGGCCATCTTGTTTTATTTTATTTCATCATTACCGCCCCTTTTCAGCCACATGCCCAGTCTATTTCGGCCATTTCCCATCATTTTAGCCTTGGTTGGGGTGTCCAGACTAGTAATAGGGCACCCTGTGGGTGCCCTAGTTCTACTGAGAGGCACCTCGGTCCTTTTCACACTTTCCCGCCACCTTTTGGGATTTTTCTAGCCATTTGAAATCTTTATTTTTCTTGTGGTCGGCCTTTTCGGGTTACTTAGGAAATTAGATCAAGAGAACCCTATAAATATAAAGTTGTGATACCATAATGAGGGACCTAACCTCACTTACTACTATCACTCCATCTAGAGTTGCATCCATCTATTGCATTAGAGATCATTTATATCCACATAGCTCCATCATCAAGGCTAAGACATGTGCATCACACTTCATGGGGGATTATTTCTATTCCATGCACACATTCTATAACATTTTTTTACTCACTACTTCACAAAGTGTGACTCGACACAAGAGAAACCTAAGGCATGTTCACACACACTTTCACATAGAACTACATTGGGTCTAAGATGTAGTGAAACACTTAGTTAGTAAGGCTACCATTGTGGCCACTAAGGATATTATGACCCCTTCATATGCATTATTCTTTTTTAGGGTTTGATGTTTTTTTTAGGTCTTTCAGGTCTTTTCTTCATCCTGGAGTATTGGCGAAATTTAGTGCAGGACAATGAAGTTGATGCGACACACAAGACAACCTTCTAACCCTTTAAAATCAGTTTCAAATATTTCACATAGACTAGGGTGCCTATATTTCATACTAGAGCACCCAAAGGTGCCCCAATCCTCTTCCAAGCACACCATTCTAGCTAGATCCTCCAAATCCACTCTTTTCGGTACTTCTACATAGTCGTTCCTACTCTTGATTTTTGAGTTACCTCTGTGACACTTTCCACAGTCATCCATTATCAGCTGATTTCTTTCCTCACTCTCTTTAGAACATTAGGGTTAAAATTTCCTTTTGCATAGTTTTTTAGGTTGCTTGCATACTTTTTTACTGCATTCATTTACTTTATTTACAATTGTTCATAGCTTATATTAACTATCTACATAGTACCAAGTTAGTCTTATTTTAGTTAATCGATTCTAAAAGTGGAGTTCCAAGTGCGGTTGGTGGGATGAGGGAGTTGAGTTCCAAGTTGAGTTAACTGGGATGAGGAAGTGGAGCTCAACTGGGAGTTAACTAGGAATGAGGAAGTGGTTGTTGACTAGGAAAATAGGTGTATTTTCCTAATTAAGTAACTAATTTAATTAGCTAGAATGTGCACACTAATTAATTAATCATTTATTTAATAAATGTTAATTAACTTAGCTAAAGTGTGATATGGACTAATTTAATTAATCCAAGGGGTGTATACACATGATTAATTAATTTGATTAATCAATCGCAAAGGGGGTATGAACTAAGAAGTGAACTGGGATAGTATTGGGAACTAGTGTGTAATTTTTGGGTGTCTAAATTTTCCCTCTTTAAAGTGTTATTGCAAAGTAATAGTTCTTTAAAGATAGTAGACACATGCAGAGTAGAGAGCTAAAAGTGTTGAAGCATTTGGATTCCCAACTAGCAAGAAACGGTGAATCATTTGGATGCCCTAGCTAGTAGAATAGTAGAGGAATGACCCCACAAGCTAGTAGATGATGCAACAAGGCGGTGGATGACCATTTGATAGGAAGAAAGTAAAGGATTTACAAAAGGATGGGAGGAAATGTGCTCAAAGCAAGAGTGTCATTTGGAGAGTATAAATATAAGAGAAACCTTAATTTTTGTTGCACTATAAGATTATCACCGTGATTATGAAATAATCAATATGGGTAACCCATATGCGTATAAAAAGACACAAACACACACATACACACACACACACAAAATTAAGAAAATAAAGGCAAGGAAAACAAGCTAAATATGAGCAGGTGAGTGCAAGCATCGGGGTTATAAAGGAGACAATATTTTATCACACTACTTGAAATTGGTCTAAGAAGTAAACATCAACCATGCAACGCAATGTTTAAAAAGAAGACAATCAGTTATGCCCCTAAGTACGTGCCACAATGAGGATTAAGTAAATGCAACTTCTCCCAAGACATTAAACTTATGAAAGGCTTGGGAATAGGATCAAATTGGAAGAGCAGAGTATACTTGATACTCCTCATGAAACTCTTGTTGGATCTATTGTACAAATGATCTGAGAGAAATTTCCCTAAGTGAAGTTATATCATGAAGGAAAAACAATTTTGTGACTGCCCCAAGAAGAGTAAGTAATCATGCAAAGGGAAGAAAGTGATAGTTGTAAGATTGGAATGATCACTAGGGTAGTAGATAAAGGTATGAATTTATCGATATTATGTTGAAATGTTGAAAGATTCACTTCAAGGGTTTCCTAATTGTAGGATGTTGATGATAAGTGAATGTTTTTTCAAAGAAGGTTATATGATTTTTCTTTTTTTTTTTTTGAAATATTTGATTTTTATTTTTTTATGGTTTTACAAATTTTTGAGAAATTTAAAGCACAAATACAAATAAATGTAAACAAACACTAATGCATATCATAAAGGAAAACACATCATGTCTTATTTAATAAGCCAATAAGAAAAGAAAATAGTGTAAGCGGTAAAAAGACACGAAACAAGCATTACAAACAAACCCAATATGAACAGGAATGAATGACACCAAAGTTATTTGTGAACTAAGATGCCAAGAATATTCCCATAATTAGTCTATAATCACAACAACTTTCTAGAAACATAGAACATTGATTAATCTAGCTAATGTAAACAAGAAATTGACCTAAGGACATATAAGACAACATTTTGTACATGTGCAATATGCATACAGTCAACATCAAACAAGTAAGAAAACAAGGATTACCAATGTTAAACTAACTAGTAAGAAACAATATAACACAATTAAGTAATTATAATACGCGAAGACACTCCTAATGTGTTCCATAGGGAAGAGATAGAAAGATTACAATTTCCCTAGGTGATAGCTTAGAATGCGAGAGGATTGAATCAGGCCGAAGAGCGGAGTGATGCTTAGATAATCCAAACAACTCTTGTCATATCCCATTGAAGTGTGATATGTATGAGGCCAAAGTAGAGCATTTCCCCAAGAATTATTGTGAAGGGTAATATGATTGATTTTAAGAATGCAAATGATTTGGAACAATCAGATGACAAAATTGACGAGCTAAGTTACATAGTTATGAGTATGTTTTGGAACATTTTTATAATGTTTTGCATTTTTGTATTTTGGGAACAATTTAATATTATTTTTGAATATTTTGGACAATTTGTTTTGTTTTTGTATTTTTGGGAAACATATTTGAATTTTTTTATTTTTGAACATTTTTAAATATTTTTTATTTTTTGGATTTTTGGACCACACACCAAGGAAAAGGGAAACAGGGGTTCCTAAGCCATAACCAACATGTTACACACAAAAAAAATGAACAAAAGGTTACAAAAGGTGAACACGAGTGGTAGACGATGTGCATGATGACCTGACAAGGAGAACAAGTGACATAAGGCGAGGAAAAATGACACAAGCATGAGACAAGGTGAAATGATTAAGCAAGAAAGTACACTAATATACCCCCAGCACAAGGGTTACTCTTTAGATACTCACAAGTAGAACATTTTAAGATGAATGACATTCATAAGATATTTCAACTCTTTACCATCCTTAGTGGATAATTTGTATACTCCAAATCTAAATTTTGCAGTAATGACATAGGGACCCAACCAATTAGGCTTGAATTTCCCTTGTTTTTCATGTGGCTTGGTTGTGTTATTTTGATTTTATTTTAGGACCAAGTCACCAATCTCAAACTGTTGTAGGTGAATCTTACACTTAAAGTTACGATGGAGTCGATTTTGGTATACTTTCATATGGTCCAAAGAGTGAATGTGTCTTTCATCTAGTAGTTGAAGCTCTGCAAGTCATTTATGAT
This sequence comes from Taxus wallichiana var. yunnanensis, assembly GCA_018340775.1. Taxonomy (NCBI): domain Eukaryota; kingdom Viridiplantae; phylum Streptophyta; class Pinopsida; order Cupressales; family Taxaceae; genus Taxus; species Taxus wallichiana. Next base: position 952,738,857 of record CM031235.1, read on the forward strand.
GGTAATCATCTTCATTCATGAGGTATTAGAGGGAGACATGAAGTGAATTAATTTTGAATTTGATGGGTAATATGGCTTCAAATCCATATACTTAGGAAAACGATGTTTCTCTAGTAGAGAGTACGAAAAATGTGTTGTAGGCCCATTGTTAGAAATTCTAGGAACTAAGAGGGGGTGAATCAGTGCTCTTTAAAGAATTATAATGCAATTTACAATGATTCAATCAACCGAGACTTAAGCTCGTCTCAACCATGAAAAACATGAACATTCAACCATGAAATAGAAAGATAAATAAACACATGAGGAGACAAGATTTAAGGTGGGAAACCCAATAAGGGAGAAAACCCACAGAAAGGAGAAATCAAAGCAATATCAAGGATAATTTTCTAGCAAGAATTACAATGATCTCACCAAGTGGTGAGCACCCACTCACCCTAAAGCTCTAACTCCAATTTTGAAGCACCTACTTCAATTCTATGTCAAACACCCACTTGACTACTATTTTGCAAGCACCTACTTGCAAGGAATCTCACTCCCAATTTTTTGAGCTACAACTCAGACTTTGAACATAGAAATTTTGATCACCTTCTTCACTTGGTTTCTTACATCAACCTAATGTGATCATTATTTTAGCTCACTTGTCTTCTCTTCTCCTCTCCCAAATTTACATAGTTTCAATACTCTTCTCACTCTCAAAACCAACACTCAGTTTTCATCACTTTTTCAACAATATTTACATGCTTGTAGATATATATATATATATATATATATATATATATATATATATATAAGATATTAGGCTACACATTTGACCTTACATCTTCCACACATCATCTATTAAAATTCCATGGCTTTTCAACTCATACAAGGAAGCCTAATTGACATCATATGATTGTTATGACTCTTCAAATTACTCATTTTTCATATGTACAACTAAAATGAAAAGGTCTTCTAATCATTATTATTATCCATTTTTACCCCTGGTAAAAATGGAGAACTTGAAAAAAATGGACTTGGGTAGCTAATGGAGCTTCAATGGAAGAATTTGGATATTTAAGGTAATTTTCATGATTTTGGGCACTTGCAATATTTGATGGCATTACCTCTATATAGACTCCAAAATTTCATACTTAGCAAAAAAATTGCAAAAATGGTTAAAATTGGGAAAATTGGATTTTGGGGAATTTTTCTCTATTTTTCCTAGCTCCCCAATCCAAGGAAAATTCAAAACATTTAGGAAAAGTTTGGGAAAATGAGAAAAGGTCTTAAAACAATGTAATGCGGGAAAGTTGGCTTTTGAAGGCACGAACGGAGCAGGTTTCAATGGGTCATGGTTCTCTACATTGGCTTGGGAGCCGCAAATCAAAGAAGTTTGGGAAGATAGTGTATTGCTAGTTTGGGGTGGATTTCGGGCCCAGGAGCATCGATGAAATGGGTGTGGATGGAAGAGGGTTCTCGGGAACAACTTGTTCCCCATGGAGGAAAAATCCTGCACAACAAAGGAGTTTGGGGTGGGAGTTCATTGTGGTTCGAGAGCGGGGTTGCGAGCACTAAGGACCCCATGGGAAATTGTTCCCGTGGAATGTGTGTTCCCAAAGGGCCGATGCATTCGAAGAAGCAAGAGAATAAACTTGGCAAGCTCGTCGAGTTTGTGTCGGGAGATAGGGATGGGCCACATGACACAAGGTTGGAGTGATGGTGAGTTTAGGGCTGAGATGGGAGGCATAAGGGGAAATCATTGAATTAATTGGTGAGCTAGTTGATGGGAAAATGTATTGGAAAATCCCACAATCCATTGCGGATTGTGGGGCATGTTAAATGACCCAAGGTCAAGACTTTGGAAAATGAGAAAAATGACACTCCTTGGTCCACATAGACATAACTCGACCCCCCATGCAACAAATCTAGCAAAATTATACTCGTTAGATTGATATTTCATAGTTATTTACTAAAAAATCATAAAATAATAGAAGTAGGTGGATTTGGTGGGTAAAAAACAATGAAAACTCTTCAACTCCAAAATAGCACATCCCAAGTAAGCCAAAATGCATTAATGAAGACATGGGGGCATTTTATTCTCCCATAAGAAATGGTACAATGAAGGAATGTGTTTACGGGATCACCATGATGTTTGTAGGACATTTAATGCCCTTTGTTGGCTAGTGAAGCCTAGAATTCAAGTTTCCTCTTCTATTTCTCATTTTTATTCCATATATTATAAGGGGAGCTCATTTTTTTAAAATGTTGGACATTTTGGAATGTTGCTCTCTCTTCTTTTCAGTTTCTAGGTAGATGTTGGAGTTCCAAGCCTCATTTTTGAGCATTGTAATGATGAATCATGCCTTCTACCTTTAGTATGATGTAATGTGCAACTTCCAATCCATAAAATAAAGTTTGTGGTTGTTTCACTGCCCTAGCTTGGGTTTTTATTTCTTTATATTTCCTTTCTTCATGTTTTTAGGTATTTTGTGCATTTTCTTGTTCTCATTGCAAGCTTGAATGATGTTGTGCTTATGAAAATGGTGTATTGAGTGTTGTTGTGGTCTGTGGTGCTTTGTCCACCCTCTCCATCTCCATTTTCTCCCATTTTCATCCATTTGAAAGTGTCCCAACCCCCTTTTTCTAGTGCTATCACCTTTTTAGTGTAGGATTTCCCTTTGTGCATTTTTTTAATCTTCTCTCTCTCCCTAGTCCCTTAGAATGGCTAGATTAGGATTAGTTAGCTGTATTTTCCCTTCTAGGAGTAGTTTAGCATTAGATTTAGGTAGAGGAATTTAGCCTTCTCCAGAGGTCCATCTCAAGTATCAAGTCCCATAACTTGAGAGATGGTCCCATGTTAGCAAAAAGTAGAGGTATGTATGTTAAATCTCAAGGTGCTACTTTTTTGACATAATGTGATTTGCCATGCTCGGTGGGACAGATTAAGGAGATTTACATCTTCATCTCATAGGTTTTATGTGTTCTTTTTGAGATCCATCCTTTCTAGGCATGTTCAAAGCACATACGATGACTCCGCTGATTCAAAACAACCCATTTTCTAAGTTACAGACCTTTCCTTTCTATCCATTTCCATCCATTTTCTTTCCATATCTTTCCATTTCCATTCATTCATGAAGGTGTGCAATCATGACTTCATTTCCATCATGGAACTCTCATTTATAGCAGCAGTTCCATTCAAATCCATCTCCAAGCTGTTATAACACAAACTTGATCAGTTTTATGGACAAAATCATATTTAGCATGCATATCCCTATGAGACAAATATAAATCATTTTGGGTATTCACCAAACTATGGAGTTATTCAAGAGCAGGAGTATCTATATTTTGGAGGCCATCATACACAAGGAAATGTTGATTTGCGAGATAAATATTCATGAGTTGGAGCCGAGGATGGTGGAGATAAGGATTGAGAAGAAAATGAAGGCAACCAAGATTGGTTTTAGGATTCCTTACCTATGGGCTGGTCTTATACCAAGTAAGTTCAATCCTCAACAAAAGTTGTAGTTTATAATTAAAATAATGACTCAAGTTGCAGAGTGGGTTAAAAAGATGGAGGCTCATGAATCTAGTGCTAGGAAGCCCTATCTATGGGAAGATCCTACGTTGCCATCTCACAACTCTCTCGATTCCCCAATATATTTCATCTCAATCTGAATTTCATTTTCCTAACTTTCTACCCATTTTACCCATTGATAATTCCATTTCTCCATCTTCTATCCTCCACCCCATCTTTAATTTTCTGCCCTTTTCGCTTCCAAAACTCCATCCCCTCCACAGAATATTATAAACCTTCCCCTTCAAAATAACCATTGCAAAAATCAGTTGAGACCAAACCCAACCCTCCTCTTTGTTTCCCAAACCCATTTTCGAAGAAAAAATCAGAAAATCAGCCAAGGAGGGAAGAAAATCGAAGAGCCCAATAGAGAAGCATTAACACAAAATTTGAAGAATTGGGCTACCAATTTTCAATTCAATCATATGCCACTAATGACGAGGCCTTTAAAGGAGTTTGAAGTTGAAGAGCACAAGGTGAAGACTGATTCTTTAGAGGAGCAAGAAGAAGATCACCGGTAGTCCTTTTGCTCTAGTGTAGTGTGCATGATGACACCATATTCATAGAGGTTTTTCCTATCCCCACAAGAATCAACAAAGGAATAAAATATCCTAAGTGTGTAAGATGTTTTAACGAGAATGCAATGTGATCCTCATTTTCCTGCATGTTTAGAGCTTGATGCACTTTTGTAAGGTTGCATTTATCCACCAAGAACATCTTTAAAAATTGTAATCTATCACAAGGAGCTTGATGCCATAGAGGAGGAAAAATAAAATTATGATGTCTTGAGTGAGGAGAAAGTTATAAAATGAATTTCATATCCTTATTCCACTTCATCCTTTCAAAATTCTAAAAAAATTCATGAGTTTGAGCTCTCAAAATTTATGTTTGAGGATGAGGAGACTCATGGTGAACTAGTTATAAAATCAGAAGTCGTCATGGAGGATATATAATCCTTGGCATAGTTGGATAGTGAAGATGCTAATTTCTTATCAGATTTGGAGGATTTCATTGGTGAGGGAGATCCCATTAAACTTACCAATTTTTTTCTACCACATATCTTCCAACATAAGGAGCCTCTTTCCATGGAAGAGAATGTTCGGGAAAAGCCCATTGCCTGACAATAGTCCTCATGAGCAAGAAATAGAGAAGTTTGAAATTACGAACTTCATGGTGGATGTTGAGGAGAAGAAGGAGAATGATGACAATAATACCAAATCAGTCATCAAGGGAGAGAATGAGATATTTGTAGATGAAGAACAAGGTCCAGATCAACATGCAAATAGTCACTATTTCCAAGAAAGTTTATAGGATGAATTCATTCATGGAGTTGAGTTTCATAGAAATGGGCAGATTTAGAGGATCAGATCATGTGTAGTCAAATATTTTGATTATGTAGAGACAAGGAAGGAGTCATAACTAGTAATTTTCACTTCCGAACATGAGGGTGATCATCGAGTACCAAAGGTCAACTTTAACAATGCCTCTAACCAAATGCAGAGAAAATGGAGGGGTATTCATTTTGTTTATTGCTAATACTTTGAATAATTTAGGAGTACAAGGTGTTTGCATTTTTAACATGTGATTTTGTTTCCAAACAGATCACATGGCCACATTTTTTGAGGAAGGGAAGCTACTTCTCACAACTTTTTACAGGTTTTTTTAACTCCTACTTTCCTCTGGTTATAGTACATTAGGGTAAGTTTGTTTTCAAGAGAAGAAGTACTTGTGCACACTCTGCATTATTCCACTTGGAGCATTAAGATTTTCCACCTTTGTATATAGTTTTTGCACATTTTTTCTCTTTCACAATCCATTTCAGAAAGGTAGTTCTTGGGAAAGTAAGGTTTTAACAATTCTAAGTGCACTCCATTATCATAATTTGTTCTAAGGCTCTGCAATGCTTCACCTTACCATGATTGAGTTTAGTTTTCTTCAAAACTTGGAAAAGAAATCATATTTTGAGAAAACTTCATATGCATTCATTCATCCTTGTCTCAACAGAGATCAAGTTGTAGAGGAAAGAGAGAATATTGCATATTCAAAACAATTTTCCACTCACATAAAATCTCATTCGAATATTTCTTAGGATGTGAATTGTCAATTCGGTAGTACCAAATTAGGTCCATGTCTAAACATCAATGCTTCAAGTGGATTTAAGGGAATAATTTCAAAGTTTCGATTATAATTCATATTATTAGGCTGACTCCATGCCCAATGGATGCTTCAAAGCCACTGATCAACTCATCTAGCAAGTATATGTCCTCGTGAGTTGCCAATTGTTATCCATTTTTACCCCTGGTAAAAATGGACAACTTGAAAAAATGGACTTGGGAAGCTGATGGAGCTTCAATGGATGAATCTGGAGATTTCAAGTAATTTTCATGATTTTGGTAACTTACGAGTCATTTGATGGAATTCCCCTCTCTATAGGCTTGAAGTCCATAATTAGCCAAAAAATTGCAAAAAAAGGTTAAAATTAGGGAAATTGGATTTTAGGGATTTCTAATCTATTTTTCCTAACTCCCCAATCCAAAGAAAATTCAAAAGAGTTGGGAATATTTTTGGGGAAAATGAGAAAAGGTGTTGAAATAGTGTAATGCAAAAAAGTCATCTTTTGAAGTCCCAAATCGAACAATGTCGACAGGTCGGTCGTGGTTCTCTGCACTTGCTTTGGAGCTGAAAATCAAAGGAGGTTAGGGAGATGATGTATTACAGGTTTGGGGTGGATTTTGGGCTGGAAGTGTCGGATGGAACAAGGTTCCCGAGAACAACTTGTTCCTCATTGAGGAAAAATTCCCACACAACAAAGGAATTCAAGGTGAGAGTTCATTGTGGGCACGAGCGGGGTTGTGGGGCACTAAGGACCCCACGAGAATTTTTCTTGTGGGCCATTTATTACCTGAAGGGCTGATGTGAATGTAGAAGGAAGAGAAGGAACTCGAGAGCTTGTCAAGTTTGTGTCGGTAGACGGAAGATGGGCCACGGGACACAAGGCCGGGGTTGGTGATTTTGGGGCCGAGATGGGAGGAATAAGGGAACTCAATGAGCTAAGCGAAATATGGTCGATGGGACAAAGGCAAATAAAAATCCCACAGTCCATTACAAACTATGGGCATTTCAAAATGCCCAAGGCCAAGACTTTGGAAAATGAGCAAAACGACACCCTCGGGTCTACACAAACATAACTAGACCCCCCATGCACCAAATCTAAAAACATATATTCATTAGATTCGTATTTAAGATATATTCACTCAAAAATCATAAAATAATGGAAGTAGGTGGATTTGGTGAGTAAAAAACAAGGAAAATTCTTCATCTCCAAAAGAGCACATCCTGTGGTGAACCAAAATGCATTAATGGAGACATGGAGGCATTTTATTCTCCCAAAAATGAAATGGTACAATGAAGGAATGGGTTTTTGGGATCTCCATGATGTTTGCAAGACATTTAATGACCTTTTTAGATGGTGAAGCCCATAATTCTAGTTTCCTATTCTCTTTCTCATTTTTCTTCCATCTATTGTAAGGGGAGCTCATTTAAATAAAAAAGGTTGGACATTTTTAGAATGTTGCTCTCTCTTCTAGTCAACTGTTGGGTAGATGTTGGAGTTCCAAGCCTCATTTTTAGCATTGTAATGATGAATCATGCCTTCTACCTTCAGTATGATGTATTATGCAAACTTCTGAAGCAATAAAATCAATTTTTGTTGTTTCATTACCCTAGCTTGGGTTTTTACTTTTATCTTGCCTTTCTTCATGTTTTCAGGTATTTGTGCATTTTCTTGTTCTCATGGCAAGCTTGAATGATGTTGTGCTTATGAAAATGGTGTATTGAGTGTTGTTGTGGTCTATGGTGCTTTTTCCACCCTCTCCATCTCCATTTTATCCCATTTTCATCCATTTGAGAGTGTGCCAACCCCAATTTTTTGGTGATATCAACTATTTTAGTGTAGGATTTCCTTTTGTGTGTCTTTCTAACCCTCTCTCTCTCCCCTAGTCCCTTGGAATGGTTATATTAGGAATAGTTAGCTGGATTTTACCTTCTAATATTAATTTAGCATTAGGATTAGGTAGAGGAAACCTACCTTCTCCGGAGGTCAATCTCAAGTAGCAAGTCCCAAAACTTGAGATATGGTACCATGTTAGTAAAAAGTAGAGGTCTCTATATTTAAATCTGAGGGTGCTACTTATTTGACATAACAATTGTTTTACACTTTTCGGTTTGCATCGACGACCATCTTCAACTACCTTCATGTACTTGTCAAGTGTATCAATTGTCCTCTAACCCCTATAAGATTCATTTTGTAACTACCATGCTTGTCTTAACCCATCCTTTGGAAAGTGAACTAACTTTTAAAAAGTTCACATCTTAAAATATGCTTCATCAAGTGTAGGTAGAACGTTACAAAATTCTTTCAACTCCTTCAAAAATTAAGACTCCTTCCTTCTCTATTATTTTACCCTTCAACTTCTTTGAACCACTCATTTGTGAGCATAGGGAAAAAGCATTAGATGTTAGCTCGAGATATAACGGTATGCACATAAAGAAGGATGACATATATGCACTCAAGATAATGGGACTGCATGAAGCCTTCATTAAAAATTAAAGCTTGAAGATCACCAAGATGGAGTAGGAGGCCATTTACATCTCTTTTCTTTTATAGTGATGAATCATAGTCATGGAGGTCTTCATGATATTCATGAATGATCTTGTGAAACCACCTGAAAAGATCTTCAAAATATGATCATAGATAAATCTTGGTATTCAAGGTTTGTAGATCTCCTTTAACTATTAAGATTAGGCAAAGATACTTCATGGAACATGCACTTTTAACAGAAATATTCAAGATTGATTGCACCTAAATACTCCTTCGTGGATTTTGGAAAATCCACTCACCGTCTTAGTTATCCAAGAACTTAATGAGCATATTTCAAGGAATGTATGAATTCTTTGAAGCTCTACAGGTCTAAAAAAAAATTCATTTCATGGCCAACAGATCAACCATGCATGATTTCAAGGAAAAATGTAGGAAAACATGTGGGCATTGAGAACTAGTTATGATTTCACTTGAATCTACTTACTTGTAGAAATATTCTTGATCATTTCATGCATTAAAAACTCAAGGAGAACCAACACCATATTTCAAATCTCATCTAGCACTCAAATGTACTTATCTCAACAAGAAACACATATACTTCACAGACTGGGTTTTGATATGATTAACCCTTAATGTTAGAAGGGAGAGTTTGAAAAAGAACACACCAAATATGTAAGTATCATTTCTACAACACTTTTGTAACATCAAGTAAACATCACCTTTATGCTTTCACAATGGGAGATTCACTTTGGAACCCGCAACAACACAATTGTTTACACGAACTTGTAAAACAAGGTATAATCCATACAAATCATTTACACTTGAAAAGTAAAACTATCACCAAAATTATCTATAATGATTCTTCTATACCCATAAGATGTTTTTAGAGCATGAAAACTTGATTTGGAGGAAAAACATTCAATTTCATGTGTATCACTTCAGACAAAAAGGTTTGAAGAGAGAAGAACCTTGTTAATAAATTGATTACAACTTTTTGTTTTTGCTCCTTTTGATCTCAAAATTTTTGCAATTTTTTAAATCTTAGTTATCTTCAAAAATTCATTATATTATTTATCTGAAGGAGGCTTGTCAATTTTTCTTGATAGCTAATAATTCAGGGTGCTCACTTTGCATTTTCCAAAAACCCGGTTTTGGTAAAAATTTCATAACTTGCACAAAACACCTTCTTAGGTCCTAAAATTTTGACCACACCTTCACAAATCACCCCTCCATGAATTAAAATGACCAATTTTTCATAGTTTTCTCTAGAAAGATATAACCTATCTCATTTGTGTAGCATTTGTTCACTAGTTATAAGAAATAGTGTTATACCAACCTATATGATTTCTCAACTCACCTCTTTAGGCACTTTTGAAGTTATGTAAACCTCATATATCATCATATTATGCTCATGTCATGCTTAGTTTGCATCATCATGCCTTGGGTCATCACCCTCACTTGCCTACTAGGCCTATCTTACCTAAAAAGCTCTAGAATGTCCATCTTCATGCTCTATAACCTTGATTCTTGATCTGATACTTGTCCTCTGCATGTTATACTAGATCATATTACTTCAAACATGATTTTCATGCTTTTCCTCAATCCATTCTCATATTTCCATGCTAACCTACTTGATTAAGACCAAGATTAAGCCAAGAACCACTTGAATCTTAATGAATTTGACCATATTGACATGTTATAGACACATTAACACCTCTCACACATCTTATTAACCATTTTTTTGTTATGGAACCTTCATATAGCTTGGAAGAACATATTCACATAGTAGGTTTTTGAACTATTCACTAAGACCATGTTTGCATACCATGACATCATGATTTGAAACCTGAGACTACTTGGGGACACTTAACATCAATAGAAACTTGACATCAATGATAACATTTTGACATTGAATAACACCCATAGGGTGGGATACAATTGTGTATGCCAGTTATGTCCATGTTTATTGATTGTCTTCTCAAAGATGGATTTGATAGTTTTGTTTAAAGATTCATACTAGTCATTTCATTGCGAGTAGTAAGGTGTAGCCCATTTTAGGTGGATGTGATATTTTTTAGCTAACACTTTGACATTCTTATTCTTAAAGGATCCACCATTTTCGGTGACAATAACGATGGGAATTCCAATATGAAATATGATATGGTTAAAGATGAAATTAGAAATATTACACCCAAAAACGTAGGTAAGAGGCATAGCCTTAACCCACTTGGTGAAATATTCAGAGTATTTATGATGAAAGTATGGCCATCGGAAGAGGTGGGATTTATTTTTCCGATTAGATCAAGCCCCCATTTAGAAAAAGGCCATGGTGATGTGATAGGCTACAAGGATTGGGAAGGTGCATGAATTAGATTATCATGCTTCTTACGAGCCCGGCATTTATTTTCATAGTTTCATGCATCTATTTCCATTGTGGGCCAATAGTATCCAACGTGTAATATATTCTTTACAAGGACCATTCCACTGGTGTGTGTGCCACATATACCTGAGTGTACTTCAGCTAGTGTTTGAGTAGATTCATCCTAATTAAGACATATTAAGAGAGTCCCATCATAGCCTCTTCGATATAGGGTGTTAGCGAGGATAGTGTAGCATGAGGAATGTTGTGCCAAGGCTCTTTTGTTGGTTGCATTCATGTTAGGAGGATAGGCTTTTGTTTGAATGAAGGTGTATATATCATGATACCATGGGTGATCAAGACCAAAAATCTCACATACAATGGGGGAATCGAAAATTGTATGTGGGCTCCAAAATATGTTCAATGAAGAAATAATTGTGAGTTTGATTAAATTTGAATACAATAAGGGATGCGATATTTGCTATGGAATTCGTTGCTTTGTTTTACACACAAGGAACTTGTTTAAAAAAATTAATCTAAAAATATCATTTAATACTATCAATCATGCATTTGTAGGGTAGAAGATTCTCATCTTTGACTTGATATTCACCATTGAATTGATTGATGATGAGAAGAGAATCACCAAAAAATACAATTATTGGAGGTACAAGGAGATAACAAATCTAATGCTTGCTTATCGGTGATTCATTCTCAGCTATGTTTTTTTGTGCCAGAAATATGATGCGATAAGATTTAGGTATGAGGTCCCGTATGCACCCAAATTTGTATGGTGCTACATTTTCATAATAGTTCAAATCCCCAATGATGATAAATATCGGTTCTAATGATATCCAAGTATGATTTCTCACTTACAACATGTTTTTGTATCTTATTGTACCTTAATTATCTTTTTTCCATCTTTTCCCATTTTCGTTAGTTAATTTGCATATTGTTCCTTAGCTTGTCAGCCTTAAGTTATAGAACCATGCCGGTGATTACACAATCAAGCTGCTAGTGGGTGGTTGCATAACCGTGTCATCTCTGCAAAGATCGGCGATTCCTGTGTGCATTTACCAAGACTTTTATAGCGTGTTACGAATGTATGTTTCCTTCTTCTAAATCATTTTTCTTACATGTTTCTTGACCGAATCAGTTGTTCTTGATCATGTTATATGCGTATAGACTTCTTCTTACCTACTTACTATTAATAGTAAGTTAACTGCCACTCCCATGAGTGATGTGGCACTTCTTGGCTATCAAGTTAGTTGGACCACTTCTCTGCCAATTTACATAAAAACCAATCTTATTCCCAAAGCATTGGCTTAAATATTTTGATTTGGAATTGCACTTTATTATGTTGGAATCCACGCCAATAAGTACACAAGAAAACACATTTCATTTTCCTTATTATTCTCTTGCTTTGTATTGTTACTGCATCGCTGAAAACAACTAGCTCCATCACTCCTTCATTTCTTCCGCACATTACTAGCACAAATTCATGGACACATTTGGTCATCTCATTGGAAAAGAAGATGAGGGATCAAAAATCATTACCAACATTGGAATTGTCTGTACTACATTTCTAGGTTGGAGGTGTTATTACATTCCTAGAAGATTTTTTATTTAGATAGATTTCAATTCATAGTCTTTATAATACAATTGTTTAAGGAAGTAGAACTTACTGTAGTTTTCATTTTCCTGTAAGAATCTTCCATTGAATATTTCTTCTCAGCTCATCCCTATGGATTTTTTTGGGAAGAATTCGAAGGAATTTCCTGTGTACAAATTTTGTCAATTCCTCACAATTAATTTACCTATAGAGTTTATTGCATTTATTATTTAGATCATGTTAGCACACGAGCAAAGATTCTATTGAAATATGCCTCTCTGCTTATCCCTATGGATTTTCATAGGAAGTTAGTTTGAAGAATATTTCATGTATGTGTGTTAGTTTTAATTTCATTACATTTAGAGAGCTTTTGTAGATCCATTTTTTTACTAGAGAAGCTTCAAGGGAAGAAATTGCTTTTGAGAAGATTTTCAATCTTCTTGTGATTATGAGGTAGATCCAGAGGAAGCCGTATCCACAATTAAAAATTAGGATAATCTTCATTTTAACTAGATTAAATTAGATTAAATCCATTCTATAATGGGGATATAGCTATATTCGGCTATGTCACTGTTTAGTTTATTTTATTTTAGAGTAGAAGCAATTTCCATTTAATTAGAAGAAGTTGTGTTTTCTGTGTAGATTTCTTTTATTTAATTCCAGAAAACACAAAATACCCAAAAAAAACATTAGATTAAAATAGTTAACTTCTTTATGGTCTGATTTTCCTTCTGTTAAAAATCATTGAAAAAAAAACAAGTAGATTAAATTTACTTTAGAGCTTCAATTAATTAGTTGCACGTAGATTTAATTAGATCCAAGGAGATTAATAATTTTTTAATTTAAATTTGTTTGCATTCCTTTTTTAATTTATGTGCATAGAAATAATCAGACAAGAATTAACACAACTCCCTACGTTTCCTTAGTTGGCCTAGGTTACCTAAACATTGACCTTGCCTCTTGCAAATTCTTTGTGTGTTTTTTTATTTCCTTAGGTTGATTGTTTACATGTCCACATGACCATCCAAGGCCCTAGGAAACCCAAACAATGTGTGTGTGATCCAAGAGTGCCACAACCAAACATAGTTACACAATTGATAAATATTGATCAAGGCCTCAAACAACTTATATTCCAAACCACACTAGTTCCACCCAGTATCATCTCACAGCTTGATAGCCTTGAATGATGAAGCGAGATAAAGCTAACGAGTTCTAGCATAATCATCCTAGTTGAGACTAGATTCCACAATCCATAAATCCATCCTTCTTACATGTCTCTTCTCACACCTCCATGACCTTGTCTAGAGATTTTTATGTAGTAGACACAAGACGATTCCCATGTATCCCACAACCCATTCAAGGTATATTTGGTGATTCGATATTGATCGAAACCTTCGTGCAACCATTCTCCTTGACCATTCCATCTCACCCAAACAAGTTAGACAGTATTCATTTCCTTAAACGAGAAAATCCACATAGTGCCCATAGAAGAAATTTGTTTTCCTTGATCTACCTTTTAGCCATTTTCACCTATTTTCACATATTCCACATATTCATCCTATTTATCCATTCCATATCCATCTTTCCATCTCATATTAGTTATCTCGACATAACCTCGGGAGGTTGAGTGCATCCTAGAGTCATGTTTTGATTCTTAGACATGTAAAAAGTATGAACCCAACATGAAGGACTAGTTCCTTTTTGCTTCTTCTTTTCTTTCTTTTCTTTCATTCATCCTTCTCCTCTCCCATTATTTTGTGGGTTTTTATACAAACCCTAAATATGTCAAGTCAGGAATATAGTAGGCCCATTGTGGGTGTTGAATCTTATTACTACCATATGGGTATGCAACAGTTGCCCTCACTATTAGGGTGGGTTGATAACTACTCACCAAATTTTCCTTCACCTTACACTCCTTCTAAAGGCTCCTACAAAAATCATTAGTTAGGATTGAGGAGATTGATCAACCTTGTTATAGCCTACAACCAAAGTTCTCCAACCCTAATAATATGACATTAACTAGAGAAAAGATCTTATTCACACATTTTGTCTAGACCTCGAATCAAGCATCCGAGCCTCGATTCCTTTTATTCTTACCTTTCACCAAATGATGAACTCCTATCATGCTTTGTCTGCAAGCATGAGCATCTTAATACCATAGATTAGTCCTTGGATAAGATGCAAGGATTTATTGATTTTCTTCAAAAAAATTGCACCCCTCCTACAATAGAAAATATTCCTAAAAGGGGTGGCCTACCAAGGATCAATTCACGGTAGAATATCATACACGTTTGCAGCCAAAAACTTCTCAACACATGCCTAAGAAAAGTACAATACCTTCTTCAGAGATGTGATTTCAACATTGGTGGAAAGAGTTAGGGAACTAGAACTTTCCCAACCTTTTCACTCTACACCATTTTTAGGGAAAGGAAAATTCCCCCACCATGTTCAATACTATAACTATTTTCCCTCTGCACCACCATCACCTTCTTTGATCTACATGTGTGTTCCTAGCCCTAGAGACCTCCTTACTTTGGATCAGGCACGCTAGGTATTCCCTCTCCTTATTCATATGGATATCATCCACATAGGCCAACTAGAAGTGTGTTATCAAATTCCATCCCAACTGGAAATATAGCATTCCCTAGTTTCACACCTACCAATCTACATCAAAATAATGCTCCTACATACCTTCACATGTATTCTAAATCACCGTAAGGGGACATGTTTTATTCTCCTGGTCTGTATGCTCAGCATCAGGGGGTGCCTTATGCCCCTGTAAATTCTTATGATGCATCGTATCAACCTCCTATTCTACCTCCACATCCCCATCAAGGTTTGTTCATAGTAGAGTCTTTTGAAGTGGGCATGTATTATGAATATCTCAAGGATCCTCTTGAATTTTCCATATAGAGTGTAATACTCCCATGATTGTTTCCAGATCTTCCAAAATTCAAAGGGGGATCTGAATGCTCATATCAAAGTGTGTGTGACTACCATTAGAGAGATACTCCCATGCAATGTGGTTGTAGCTAAGATATTCCCCAAGACCCTTGAGGGGATTTATCTTGACTAGTACTATAGAATACTGAAGCCTCAATTCATTCGTTCAAGCAACTCATTTCAGAGTCCATAAAGGCTTTCAATATGAACAAACTCTTAAGAACAAGAATCAGAGAATTCCTTCATATTAAACAAGAGCATAGTGAATCTTATACTCACTTAATTAAGAGGTGGTGGAAAGTCCTCTACTCCTTGGCTAGCACTCCAAACATGGACCAAATGGAGCTTTGTGACTTGTTCCTCCATTCCCTTAATCAAGAAACCAGGAGGAGGTACAAAATTTCCCTCTTAAGATCTATGAGGAGGTCTTAAAGGGTTCCCTCTGCATGTACCAAATGGAAATTGACAATGGCTAAAATACGTATGGCTCAAATGGGAAACTGGTCACTCCCTCTCAAGGTAACTCAAATTACCCAAACAGTTCAAACAATAATAATCAAGGACCTAAGGTCCTTAACAAGAAATATGGTGCTATGACAAAAAACCTAACTAATCAATCTAGAAAGTTGAATGTTGCTAGCATAAGTAGTACAAATATCGACAATAACAATATGAATACAAACAACCAAAGGAGTAACAACTTCACTCCTTTTAATGCGGTTCAATTTAGTCTCTCTCCTCCTCCTCCTCGGTAGGTTTATGCCTGTGGCCCATTTCAATACTCAAACCAATATCCAAACCAATTTCAAAATTAGTATCAGAACCAAGGCCAAAGGCCTCCAAACTTCAACTATAATAACTATCAAAAGAATAACAACATAAACTATGGGCTGCAATAAAACTAGAATCAAATACTTCACAACCGTGATCCTAACTTATACTTGTGGTTTCCCAAGGGTTATAGGACACGATTCTTGAACATGCCATGAATGTAATAAATTCATACAATGGCTTCCAGAAGACCAAAGACAGATCTTCATTGAGATGTTCTTGGCTAATCCCATGACACCTACACAAAACACTCACATGGGGCCTGTTGCTCCACAAAATGCTACTCTTGGGGTTTATAGAGACCCCCTTCCAATGCACCCTAAAAATGGAAATCTCAATCCTCATAGTACCAACAAAGGGGATCTTGCAGGAAATAATGATAAAAATCATCTATGTCTACGGATCCTCGAGTAGCTCCTCCTTTGGACAATCGAAATCAGCCTAAGATTGTAGGCTTAGTTGAGCTAGAAATTGGACCAGAAATTAATACAACGACTTGCACCCATGATTATTCTTCATAACCTCTTCCCATTTATCCCTCAATGTTAGATGATGCACCGGTAGCTCCTAAGCCAGTAGGAGCCTATGATTTGATCACGGACTTGACTAATACCTTTTCCCACATCTCCTTCCTGGATTTGTTAAAGAATTCCCCTACGCATTGATCAAATTTATTAGAAGTGCTAGGTCTTGGCCATCTTATCCACATCACCCCTCCTCTAGAGGCCCAAATCAATCACATAGACTTTGATGTCTATCCCCGATGTGATCTTGAGAGAGATTTTAGGTTTGTGTTCAATATTAGCAAGATGCCTACTGACACTAATTTGGCATTAAGAGGTGATCCTGCATTATATCTATAGGTTTGGATTTACAATAATTATGTTAAGTGTGCAATGATAGATGATGGGGTTATTATTAATATAGTCCCTTTCTCATTTCTATAAAATTTAGGCTATGGAGAAACAAACTGTTCCTCGACACGAAACATGCTGAGAGGCTATGATAGCCTTAAAGAAACTTCTATTGAAACCATAGTGCTTCTAATCACTCTTGGACCTAAGACTGTGTTGACTGAATTTTATATTATAGATCGGAAACTAACTATAATATGATTCTTGGTCGACCCTAGATTCATAGAATGAAGGAAATTCCATCTACCCTATCCCAACAATTCCCGATTCTTGCATCTAGGGAAGGTCTTTGTGGCTTAGGGTGACCTAAAGCCATTTGATATCTATTTATCCAAATCAAAGAAGAAACCCAGGGTTCATACCAAATTTAAACTCCCGCTTAACTAGTTAAACATTCCTAATCCTTCTGGGAACCTGCTCCCCATGACTAATTGTGTTCCTACAACTGAGTTAAAAGCCCCTAATCAATCAAAGGGGTTGATGCTAGTGAAAGTAAGGCTACTATAGTAGAAACTGTGTTAAAAAAAACTACAACTAAAATTGTTAAGCTTTTGGAGAATGATCTGCCTATCATTCTTCCATTCGATTCTTTGGGCATCGGTCATGCTCTTGGACTCAC
Source organism: Taxus wallichiana var. yunnanensis (assembly GCA_018340775.1). NCBI lineage: Eukaryota > Viridiplantae > Streptophyta > Pinopsida > Cupressales > Taxaceae > Taxus > Taxus wallichiana. Next base: position 952,756,285 of record CM031235.1, read on the forward strand.
CTCTCTTCTAACCGATGGATTTGAAGAGGTTTGTATGGTTAAAGTCTCGAAATTCAGGGAAGAAGATTCCAATAATGATCAAAATTATATCTTCTCTGATGACAGCTTGGAATCTCAACTATGACAATGTGAAGTTCTGCTTTAGCGTTGGGGATGGGGTGATCCTCACTTCCCCTGAGGGGAGGGTCATGCCTTTTTCCTTCAAGTTGAACTTTAAATGCACAAAAATGGAGCTAAGTATCAATCTCTACTTATTGGTCTTATTGTGGCCAAGAGGATGGAACAAGGTTAGAGTTTTGGGTGACTCTCAACTCATTGCTAATCAAGTCTCAAAATTCTATGAGACTAGAGCAAAGCACCTACAACTCTACAAGTCGATGTGCTTGAGCTTTACAATCATTTTGAATTTATCTCCATAGAAGCTATCACTTGATAACAAAACCTATTATCTAATTCTATGGCTACTTCCTCCTCTCGTTTTTTTCTCGAGTGAGGACCTACAGAAATCAAATTCACCATTTCAGTCTTATTTGAACCTTTAGTTCGAAGGATGCCAACCAATGTAATTTTGGCATACATTGAGGCTGAGAACAAGCCTGTCACATTAGATTTAATGTAAAATGAATAGGAAATCTTAGGATGCCTCAATTCTTATGTTGATCTTCATCCCATGCACCATAAGAGGTGTTTTCCATGATACCTCACCCTTCCTCCTACTTTGGGGATTACACGATGAACTATTCCTCATCGAATATTTTGAGATCTATGAAGTCGAGGAAGAAGAGAAGGAGTTACCCCTAGTCCCACCTAATTTTGAAGAGGTTAATTCCTCTTTGATCGAAGGAATTATATACATAAACATAGGGAGGGAAGAGGATCCCAAAATCCCAAAGCTTGGTTCCTCGTTGTCACCAGAAGAGATAGAGGAGCACATGAAGGTTCTTAAAGAGAATTCAAAATCCTTTTCCTTTAGCTACAAGGAAATGATGGGTGTTGCTCCTGATATTTTAGTATATAATCTCATCATAAAGCTCAATGCTAAACCTATGAAGTAAAAATCAAGACCCACGAAGCTAAAGGTGGCTTTAATGGTTAAAGAGACTTCTGCAAGTAGGGTTTATCAAGTAGGTTGATTATTCCATGTGGGTTTCAAATATCGTCCCAGCCCAAAAAGAATGGGAAGATTCACATCTATATCAAATTTAGGGACATTAACAAGGCTTGTCCCAAAGATGATTTTCCATTGCCTTTAATTGATTTCATCATGTTAGCGAGGAAATTTTTTTGGGTGGGAAAACCTATGGACTCCTTGCCAACGCTCCGGGAATCTATGTCCCTTTACTTAATTGGTGCAACTGCCATATGTGTATGCATATGAAAAGGTGGATTTCTATGGCGGCCTTTCAACCGGGATCCAATAGGGGCACTCCACCGACCCTCGTGGAAAATCTAGAAATCTCTTGCTAGGGAAGACTTTTTCTCAAGATCGGGAAAGGGGGTAAGAAAAGAGGTAGGATAACTAATGCTGCAGTAGAAAATAAAATTCCTCACACACACAATAGTTGGAAACTTCATCACATACATTCATGAGAAGAAACAACCCTACAAATAGCACCAAGACCAAATAGAATTTATCGACCAAAAGTATCAAGAAATGCCTTAGTCAAAGAAAGCCGAAACTCCTTGTATTGATTTCTCAAACCAAAGTTGTACATAGTGTAGAAATAGAGGAAATTTGAGAATGAGGGGAATGGAAGAATTTTTCTATCTCCTTTGTTTTCTCTAAGTATATTGCACTCTTGAGTCTCCAAGATCAATCACCAAAACCCCTTACAATGAATTTCAGAGTCCATCATATATCCCATAAGAAACGGTTACAATCTTCTCATGTGAGAAAGAAATAGTTACAACCTATTCGACTATTCGCGCCCCTTCCATTTCTTGATTAATAAAGAAACACCTATGGTAGAAAGAAACAATTTTAAAATATTCATCTGTTACATTTTTTTGCCAGTTAAAACATGGGCCATTCAATTTTTCTTTCACCTCTTTGAATCTGTGCCACCCACGTGGAAGGAATTGATTGGAATGGGCATGCAGATGCTTTTGACTGTCTACCTTTTATTTGGCAGCACCGAATATCTGACCCTAGACACATGACGCAGCCAATGCTCATTTGGAACCTGCCTCTAGATTTTGTCTTTGAAGTTGTGTCGGTGACACATGGAAAGCCCTGTCGGTTCCTTCATACTTAGTTTATCCTAGGTCTATTCTTGTTTGACTCATGTTGACCCCTAGACATGTGGAGGGATGGTGCTGATTTGAGTTTCCACTTTGGAAGAGCCATCTGAAATTTATGCCAAGATGACACACATCTCCTTCCGTTAGGCCTGACGTGGTGAGCTGGTGCTTATTTTAAGATTGGCCCTTTTGTATCACTTCTGAAATGTGTCGTTGAGGCACGTGGAGGCTCCCGCAGACCCACTCATACTTAGTCAATTTCAATGATCGGCTCTGTCTCCTTTTAAGGCCCGAACATGTGGCAAGCTGGTGCTACTTGGAGACTAACCCTTCGATTTTAATTTTTGAATGGCATCATGACGACACGTGTCTCCTTCAACCGAGGTTAGACTTTTCAATGGGCAACTCTATCTATCTTTTTACCCTGGACATGTGGCGATCTGGTGTTCATTTGGAAACTGACCCCTTTGTATCACTTTCAGAATTACGTTGTTGTGACACGTGGAGACCTCCACAGACCCACTCATTCTTAGCCAATTTTAACAATCGATCTCCCCCTTTTGGACTTGGGACACATGGAGGACTAGCACGAGTTTGAGAACCACCCCCATCTTTAGATATTGAAACTATGCCGATGAGGCACGTGGAGCCATTTGTTGAGCCTTTCATACTTAGTCGATTTTATCCTGTTTTACCTTCATTTTGTACCTGGGACACATGGAAAGCTCGTGCCCATTTGAGGACTGGCCCATGGGACCCGCCTCAAAGTCACGTCATTTAGACATGTGGAAGCTTACACTAAACCTTGAGATATGTCCAAACCATATCTAGTCGAAATTCCCATGTACTACACGTGGATACCGAGGTAAAATTTAACGGGAAGATCTGCCCATCATTCCTAATCGTGGAGAAATGTAGAGAATAAGAAAACTCCATTTCATGCCTCGATCCTAAAATTTTCTTTAGTGAACCAAGGAATTGGGAACAATACAAAATTTTATGATCCATGGCCATAAAAATATTGATAATTTCATTCAAATGAGGGCAACAAAGGAGAGTTTCATGCGTCAAATGGAAAATTTATCACAAGAAGTTTGACAGGGAAATTAAAACAACTCTAGGGCATGGATTTTTATCTCTTCAAATTTTCAACTTGGCCTAAATACTTTAAGAGGGTGAGAGCTTAAAATTTTGAATTTAAATTGGAAAACAAGAAGCGGTTTTGGGAGACAATAGTTGGCTCTAGCTTGGGGACATATCATGGACTGAACATGGTGAAGACGTGGTATGAGGATCCAAAATTTCAATTTTTTAAACCATATAACATTGACCAGAGCCTTATCCACTAGGCAATGCAAATTCATGTATATTTCTGAGAAGGAAAGATCATAAGAAGGAAACACACAAACACACAAACACACAAAACAAAGGGAAACAAAACCACACAAACGAAAAGGGAAACATACCAATAAAATACCTATGGTACAAAGTGGGGACAACCCACTTTCACTTATGATACTGATTTCAATTATTTCCCACTTCGAGAAAATTCCAATGGCAGCGTTCCATCCAAATATGAGAGGATAAAAGCATTCTCACCACAAGCTCCATGAATTAAGAATGGGTCGAGCCATAATGAATCAAACTTTCCATGGCTGTCCTTTGGTTCTTTTCTCTTGTTCCACAAAGAAGACAAAGTCTCCCAACTTGAACTCTCTTACCTTGGCCCACCTGTTAAATATTTTCTTCACTTTCAACTGATGCTCCTTGATTCGATCCACCACTTGGGATCTATTTTCTTCCATATTTTCTAGAAATAGGATCCTCTTTTCAATGGAATCCTTGTATTGGCCATCTTCTATTGCCTATAACAACTTGAGAGCTGACATCTCAATTGTGAGAGGAATTTCTACTTCAACTCCATACAGTAGTTGGAATGGTGACATACCTATTGCCTTTTTAGGAGTGATCCTATCTACCCACAATGCATCATACAACCTTTTGTGCCAATTCCTTTGATTCTCATTTACAAGCTTACGAATAATGGTCACAATGTTCTTGTTGCTTGACTCAGCTTGCCCATTTCCTTGGGGATAGTAGTTAGAAGAATGAGATAGGGAGATTCCAAAGCCATAAACAAAACTCTGTGAGCTCCCTTGAAGAGAAATAGGTAGCATTATCTACTACAATCTTTTGTGGCACTCCAAAATGGACTATGATATTCTCCTTGATGAAATTGCATACTGTTTCAGTGTTGGCTTGTTTGGTTGGAGTTGCTTCCACCCATTTGGTGAAGTAGTCTATTGCTATGAGCACATAGGTATGCCCTACACTTGAGTGAGGATTCAAAACACCAATGAAGTCCAGCCCCCATTGTTGAAATGGTTCTTCAATAACCACATGCCTGAGTGGCAATGCAACTAGTTGTGGCCTTCCAACAAATTGTTGGCATGCTTTGCACTTGGAAACCCAATCCTGAGTGTTTGCAAAGATGGAGGGCCAATAATACCTTCCTTGAAGGATCTTGTGTGTAGTGACCATTGCTGAAAAATTCCCACCACATGCTTGGTTATGGTATGCTTCAAGCAACTTTTCTTGTTTCTCTTTATCTATGCACCTGAGGAAACAACCATCTAGACCTCTTTTGTAAAGTGCATGATTCCAGATTACAAACTTGGTTGCCTTCAGCTTGAGTGTTCTTCTTTTTTTGTAATCAAGATGAGGAGGGAATTTTCCATAATTCAAGTAGTAGGCAATATCAGTGTACCACTCATCTGTAGTGGTGACGAAGAGAACTAGTGGGCTATCTTCTGAACAAGATGATCCGACACAATTTTCTTTTCCATGTTGAACTTTGAGTGTTTCATCTTTGGCAATCAACTTTCACAAGCCATTTCCCCTTACTAGATTAGAGGTTCAAATCTCCAAGTCATATTCTTGAGTCTTTGCAATCCAATTTCCACTTTTAGCTCTGGGATCCTACTGTGTCAAAATGGACTTGATTGCACTGCCAGGGACCATCACCACTGCATGGGAATTGAGGATGTAAAACCTAAAGTTTTTTACATCCTTGACCACTACATAGGCATGCTTATCCAATTGGTTATACTTTAGCTCATGCTTTTTTAAAGGGAAACTCATGAAATCAACAAGTGCTTCAACATCTTCATCATTTTTCTGAACAAGAATAGTAGAGAGTGTATGTTCTAATGCATAACAATACATGATGAATTCTTTGTTAAAATCTATAGATACAAGAGTCGAAGCCTTGGAAATGGATTTCTTGATCTCTTTGAATGTTTCCTTCCCTTCATTGTTCCATTTGAAACTTGCTTGAGGTTTCATCATGGAAGTGATGTGCTTTGTCAATTCAACAAACTTAGGCACAAAATGACGAAGAAAGTTTACCTTTCCAAAGAATGAATGAACTCCCTTCTTTCTTGTGGGTAAGGCTAATGCTTGAATGGATATAATCCTCTCAGGATCAATGTGTGCTCCATGTTTGTTCTCGATGTGCCCCAATAAATTGCCTTCTGCGACTCCAAAAATGCACTTTTTTGGATTTAGAGATATTTCGTGTTTCCTACACCTTGCACGTACACTGTTCCAAGTGATAGATATGATCTCCCCTCTTCTTTGAAAATACTATGAGATAATCTAAGTATATGAAAATACAATGATTCAAATATTTAAAGGCCAAATCCATCGCTCTTTGGAATGTAGCCCCTATATTGATTAGGCCAAAAGGCATTCTTGTTGTAGGCAAAAGTGACCCAAGGTATTGTAAAGGTCATCTTGGTATAGTCCTCCTCTGCCACTTTGATTTGATTATACCCTGAGAATCCATCCACTAATGAAAGCATTTCAGATCCCGTGACTTCTTGTAGGATATGGTCCATGATAGTAAGAGGATAATTGTCCTTTAGCGACGCCCGTTCGGTTCAAAGTTGCAAAATCTACACATATCCTTATTTCACCATTCTTCTTCTATACCGCACAATGTTAGCTACACACATAAAATGGTGGATGGGAAAGATGATCCTTGCATTAAGAATCTTCATTACTTCCTTCTTAATGACATCAGAAATATTTGGGTTGTATGGCCTTTATTTCTCGCCCAAGGGCTTAGTGTCTTGCTTCAAAGGAATTGAGTGGTGCATTTCCTTTGGCTGGAAGGATTTGAGTTCATCATAAGATTAGGCCAAGACATCTCGAGTATTTCTTGAGTAAAGTAAAAACCTTGTTTTTCTTTTTTTGTAGGCAAGTAGAATTTTCCAATATTAACCATCCTTGGCTCCTTCAGTGGTACCAATGTTCTCTTTATCAAAATCAGTGGGCACTAAGAAGATTATTTTCTTTCTCTTGAATGAATCTCATCATGCTTGTCAAAGAGATCTTCTAAAGAGACTAGGCCTTTGGGAATTTTGTTCCCTTTCAATTTGATTACTCCCTCATCATCAATCCCTTCAATTCCTTATTTCTCTTCTTTGGGGGCTGCTTCTCATTGTGGATTTTCACTTCCTTCAAAGAAGAGACTATTGAAATTATCCCTTTGCTCCAAAAATGACAGAATTTGGTTCTCATCATTGAAGACCTACCAATGATTTACATTGTATGCAGTACACTAGGCCTAAATACCATTTCAATGGTCATTTTTTCTATACCAAAATAGGGATGAGGTGTCACTAGGGAAGTTGACACTCGCAAGAGAATGATCCTTTTCATTTTGTTCCCTCGGAATAGCTTCAATGGAAAATACATCAAAAGATTCAATGCAATCCCACACTCTTCGTAATGCCGAGTCTTAGATTGTTCACCTAATATTATTAGCAGACATGATTTACTACGACCTCTGCATCACCTTAGCATCTCATTTTCTTGATTGTCATGTCCTCTACTCGCACTCATGCCTAAGAGTAGTGCTTCATACTGCAGTGTGTTATTTGTATTATCAAATTGCAACTTATAGGAAAATGGGTACAACTCATTGGAAGGAGAGTACAAAACTACACCAGCTCCCGAGCCCACTCTAGAGTGACTACCAACAAATTCCATTTTCCAAATTTGATCTCCTTCTTCCGTCATGAGAAGTGGCAAGTTCTCCTCTTTTTCTGATGTGAGGAAAGAGTTTCCTAGCTCACAATCTTGAAAGAGAATGTTAGCTCTTGGATCATCAGACTTTCCTACTATGAATCTCATCTTTCTTACTGGAAGAAACTTCTTCATCTCTCCTTTTACTGGGATAGTTACAAATGACCAATCTATTTTTATTTCTCCACCTAGGTATCTATAGAAACTCTTACTCAACAACATACCAAAGGATGTTGGGATGTCTGCTACCAGTATGATTAGGAGCACCTTCTTTTCTAGAAAATTGGCTAGTGATACATGTGCATCTTTGATTCTTCCTACCAATGGCACTTGTTTGGATTCCATTGAGTAGCAGGTGCCATTTACCTGGGTCAAGGTGAGGCCTAGAGCATTTGTAACTTTGACTGGCATCACATTGTCTGAGGCTCCAAAATCTATGATGCAATTATTTAGCTGGAAACCTTTAATGAGGAGTGATAGGTAGAAAGGTTCAAACATGTTGGTTTTGGAGGCACTGAGGGCTAGCATGTTTTGGGAAGGTGGTATGGATGGTGTGGGAGTAAGCCTTTAGAATTTGGGCTTGAAGAGATAGGGTTACCCTTACGAACTACATTGATGAATCTGTCAAATTGGACAGGATGTGTTTGTAGGTATTCTATTTCAGAGAGTTGGACTTTGGTTTTGCTTGCATGTTCTACAAATTCAAATGGGAAAATGGTGGGTGAGGAAGAGGCTCCTGAAATGAGGAAATATCTACATGGTGGAGAATTTTCTACTTTTGGTGTTGGGTTCTCTTTCTTGGATGTAACAATTGACTTGGAGGGGGATGAGGATGTAGCCTTTGACTAAACTTTAGATGTTTCGCAAGACTAGCATTTAGAAAAGAGTTATTCTTAGCAACTTTTGAGTCGAGAGAAGAATAAAATGACTTACTTGGTATAGTAGCATGCTCTTTGGAAACCATGGAGTCTATTTTTTTGGGGCTGATTCCATGGAAGGTGGTAACGGTGATCATCTGTTGATGATTTTATTCTCGTGTAAACTTTGGAGGACAATCTTCTTTATTCTTCTTCTTATCCTTTGCTACAACTTTTGGGGCTGAAATCCCTTTCTTAGATTGAGCATGAATGAAGATGACACTTGGGAAACTTGGAACTTCTTCATTACCTTCATCTTCATCATCAACATACTCTATTAGGCCATTGTGTGTATCAACTTCCTCAATCTCAAGATAGTTTTCATAATCTTCCATGTTTTCATTTTTAGTTTCGTAAATTTATGCTTCCTCCTCTGGCTCTTTAGTGTCACAGATGGCATTAATTGGTGGTGATTCAAGATCAATCTGATGAGGACGTGGAGCAAACCTTGGCCTATCTCAAGGGTTTGGTCTTCTTAAAGCATTCCGCATTGTGATCTCGAGATAGTTGCTTCTTCAAGGCAACCAAGTCATTTGCCATTTTTTGGAACATCGATCTGTGGTGACAAAGTTTGAATTGTGACCCTTTTGTTTCTCATTGGGTCCTTTCACCTTTCTAAAAAGAATTAGATCATCATCGCCTTGAATTGAAAATTATTGGGCTTACCTCAATGTTCTTGGTGGGCTCTTCTGAGGAAGAAACCTACTTCTGATGGCAGAGCACTAATGAAAAACCTCTTTAAATTATTTTTGGGAGGCACCACATCTTCAAGGATCCTTCTTATTACTCTATCATATCTTGCTACAAATTCCCTCATTGACTCGGAGGCTTCTTTCTTCATTTGTACCAATTGGACCAAAATATCCTGACAATCTTTTGTGCTCTTGAACCTGTGCACGAATGTGCTTCTTATATCTTCCCAACAGGTGACAGACCTTGGGGGTAGCATGTAGAACCATTCAGCAGCCTTTTCTTGAAGTGACTCCACAAAGAGTTGGACTGATACATCTTCGTCCTCAACACCCAACACACCGCAAGCAGTGATAAATGCAACTACATGCTCTTCAGGGAGTTGAGAACCATCCCCTCTAAATTTTGGGAAGTTTTTTTCTCGAGCCTCTCGGTAGCTCATGGAGTGGTTGAACAAGAGGTAGTGGATGGGTGTTTCCTCCCCATGGTACATTAGGCCTACAGACCTCACGATCATGTTCACACTCATGATCAAGATCTCCCATTCTATGTATGTTTCGTCTTCCAAATTTCTTGTTAAGGTTGTGGCTTCGCTGCTTCTCTTTCATCTATATCGGTTTGGAGTCTTTTGATTTCTTCAAGTTGAGCTCTTATTTCTTCTTCCACTCTTTCTTCTCTTTCTCTAGCTTCTTCTTTAGTCTCTACGTCTGAAATCTTCAAGGTCCTCGTTGATGTATGGAAATTCACCATCCAAAGGATTGGAAACATTCAGGTCCCCAACATGTCAGCTGCTTAAAAAGGAGGCCTCTGGATTCTGAGTAGCTCTTGTCTCCTTTGAAGTTCCTCAAAAATGGGATCAGTTTGTCCTCCTTGTCTCTATTTCCAGGTGTATCTTCTATCCACCAGCTTGAAAATCTATGCTCTTCTTTGCAATGCTAGAATTTGTCTTTGCCTCTCCAAATCAGGAGCACATTCTTCTTCAAGGTCAAGGATTCTTGTGGCAATGAAGTAGTGGTTGACACTTTATCTGTTATGCCAAATAGCTTCTCAAAATCTGAAGCGATATCTTCTTGGATGTGGAAGAGAAATTTGGATCTTTTAATAGGAGTATTTCCTAGAATAGCCATGATTTTTAGACATGTGGCTCATATAGCTCTTTGAATTCCAGAAATTTTCTCTTTTGAATTTTGGATTTTCTAAAAAAAATTGTATTTTTTGACCTTCTGGTCATATTCAAGTGCAGATGCTGCTAAATCTGCCCCATTGTGGGCATCAAAAACTGTTGGCGAGGAGATTTTTCAGGGGGCAAACTTGTGGACTCCTTTCTAATGCTCTAGGAATCTATGTCCCTCTACTTAACCGGTGCAGACTACTGTATATGTATGTGCATGAAAAAGGTGGATTTCTATGGTGGACTTTCGATCGGGATCCAACAGGGGGCACTCCACTGACCCTGCAGAAAATCTAGCAATCTCTTGTTAGAGAAGACTTTGTCTGAAGAGTGGGAAAGGGTGTGAGAAAAGAGGTAGGAGAACTAATGTTGTAGGTAGAAAATCAGATTCCTACACACACACTAGTTGGAAACTTCATCACATACATTCATGAGAAGAAACAACCCTATAAATAGAAGCAAGACCAAATAGAATTTATTGACCACAAAGTATCAAGAAACCCCTTAGTCAAAGAAATCAAAAAACTCCTTATATTGATTTCTCAAACCAAAGTTGTACATAGTGGAGAAATAGAGGAAATTCAAGAATGAGGGGAATGGAAAAATTTGGCTATCTCCTTTGTTTTCTCTAAGTACAAAGCACTCTTGAGTCTCCAAGATCAATCACAAAACCCCTTATAATGAATTTTAGAGTCCATCATATAGCCCATAAGAAATAGTTACAATCTACTCAGGTGAGCAAGAAATAGTTACAACCTATTCTAACTATTTGTGCCCCTTCAATTTCTTGATTCACAAAGAAATGCTTATGGCGTAAATAAACAATTTTAAAATATTCAAATTGTTACATTATTTTTCTAGTTAAAACATGGGCCATTCGATTTTCTTTTACAACTTTAAATCTAGGCCGCCCACATGGAAGGAATTGATTGGAACGGGCCTATAGATGCTTTGAATTGTCTACCTTTTGTTTGGCAGGGCCGTATATCTGACCTTGGATGCGTGGTGGGCCAGCGCTCATTTGGAACCTGCCTCTAGATTTTGTCTTTGAAGTTGCATGGGCTAACACGTGGAAAGCTCTGCCAGCTTCCTTCATACTTAGCCTACCCAAGGTCTATTCTCATTTGACTTGTGTTGGCCCCTAGACACATGGAGGGATGACACTGATTTGAGTTTCCACTTTGGAAGTGCCATCTGAAATTTGTGCCAAGATGAAGCGTGTCTCCTTCGCCAAGCCTAACGTGACGAGCTAATGCTTATTTGAAGATAGGCTCTTTCATATCACTTCAAATGCATCATTGAGGCACGTGGAGGCTCCCACAAACCCGCTCATACTTAGCTAATTTCATCATTTGGACATGTGGAAGCTTCCAATGAACCTTGAGATTTGGCCAAACCACATCCAATTAGAGATGCCCACATACTACCCATGGATGCTGAGGCAAAATTTAACGGGGAAGATCTGCCCATCATTCCCGACTATGGAGAAATGTAGAGAAGAAGAAAACTCCACCATTTCACACCCGATCCTACAATTTTCTTTAGTGAACCAAGGAATTAAAAACAATACAAGGTTCGACAATCTATGGCCATAAAAATATTGACAATTTCATTCAAATAAGGGAAATAGTGAGATTTTTAAGCGTCAAACGGAAAATTTATCACAACAAGTCGATTGGGGAATTGAAACAACTCTAGGGCATGGATTTTTATATCTTCAAATTTTTAACTTGGCCTAAATACTTTAGGAGGGCAAGAGCTCAAAATTTCAAATTTAACTTGGAAAATGAGAAGCATTTTTCAGGAGACAACACATCGTTGACGCAACAACTAGATATGATTTGTTGTCTCTTATGGATGGCTTTTCTATTTATAACCAGATAAGGATTTCCAAGGAAAACCAAATGAAAAATACCTTCACAACTCCTAAGGGAACCTTTTGTTATACAATCATGCCTTTCGACCTAAAGAATGTCAAAGCCACTTACCAATGGAAATGACATATATTTTTCATGATCTCATTCATAATATTCTGCAATCATATGTTAATGACCTACTGACAAAAGAAAATAAATGTATCAATAACCTTGAAGTGCTTCGTGTCATTATCTCATGCTTAATGAAGTATGGAGTAACACTTGAATCCTGAGAAGTGTATGTTTGGAGTAACATGAGGAAAGTTTCTAGGGTACATCATTTCATCCCGAGACATTGATGTTGATCCAACAAAGATCCGGGTAGTAGTTTAGGAAATTTCCTATCCATAGATGAGTCAAGCATCGTGTCTTTCTTAGGTTAAATTGGGGTAATTTGTAGGTTTATCCCCAATTTAATGTACACTATTCACCTTATCAATGGTTTTCTTAAGAAGGATTGTTGCAAAACTTGGACAACTGAATCTCATAAAGACTTTTAGTTAGTAAAGAACTTTTTTATGTCTCCATCTATGCTCATGCCACTGAAAGATGACCGTCCATTGATTTTGTACTCTTAAGCCACTAACGTCTCAATTGCATGCATGTTGGCACAATAGGATGATGATGACCATGAGTGGTCCATTTATTTCATTATTCATACTCTTCTTGATTATGAGACATGATACACACAAGCAAAGAAGGAGTGCTTAGCTATATTTTTTGCAACAAAGAGGTTAAGGCATTACATGCTTAACCAAGAAACACAAGTGATAGCTAAATCCAAGTAGTTGTGAACATTCATAACTAAGGCCCTTACCCAATAAGGTTGGTCATTTCATTACGCTGATGGGTGAATTTGAACTCACCTTTGTTAACCAAAATTCTGTGAAGGGACAAATTATCACTGATTGGTTAGCAGATAATCCTATAGATTGTGGGGAACTAGTATATTTTTTATTTTCCGATAAATTTGTGTTCCTCATAGAGAGAAAGCCTCTTATTTCTTCATGTCCATGGTACATTGATATTGTCAATCATATTGTGGACCGATCGTATCCTGAGGGAAAATTCTCGCAACAAAGATGACGGCTACATGTCATAGTCACCAATTATGTAATTGTGGAAGAATTTCTCTATCGCAGAGCCTTCGATGATATGTTATTGAGATGCATTGATGAAGAAGATTAAGATAAAATCCTCTTCGAATCCCACAACAAATTCTATGGTGATCACTTTGGAGGACATGCAACCACCCATAAAATTCATCACATGGGATATTTTTTCCCACTTTATAACATGACATTGTAGAGTATGTACACAAGTGTCAAAATGCCAAGAGTTTTCACACAAGATACACATTCCTATGTTGGCTCTATAGCCTATAGTGGCACCTTGGCCCTTCTCAACTTTGGGTCTTGATCTGATAGGGAATTTATCTCCCTCATTGTCGATGGCCATAACTTCATTATCATGGCCACTAAGTATTTTACAAAGTGGGTTGAGGCCATTCCTCTTACAACTGTACCTAGTTTTGTAATTTCCAATTTTATTCTAAATCAGATCATCTGTAGGTATGGAGTCCCACAAGTCATTATATCAGATAATGGCACACCTTTCAAAAATGAAGAGGTGTGGGAATTATGTGCGTAATTCAAAATATCCCATCACATATCCTCTTTGTATTATCCTCAAGCTAATGGATAGGCTGAGGCTATAAACAAAACCCTAAATTCCATCCTCCTTAAGATGGTTAAGGAAAACAAAAGAGATTGACATCTAAATCTATTTTCGGCCTTGTGGGCCTATAGGACATTAGTAAGAACACCCACAGGGGCAACCCCTTATTCTCTAGTCTTCGAATCTGAAGTGGTATTACCATTATAAGTATATTTACCTAGCCTTCGTATATCATTACAAGGAATTTTGGACGAAGATGGATATTGATAAGTGTGACTAGCTGAACTAGAAACTCTTGATGAAGCTTGACTTAGAGCTGAAAAACATCATCATGTTTATGCTTTGACAAGATGTGTCATCGGATAATAAGAAAGTGTATGAATGATAAATACAGATAAGATATCTAGTCCTAATACTTGATATCCAGTTGACCAAAAGAGTGGTAAAGGAAGGAAGTTTAGACCCAAATGGTTATGCATGTACCAAGTAATAGAAGACATTAGGAATGGTGCGTACCACTTGTGTACTCTAGAAGGTGAAGAATTCAATGAATCGGTTAATTCACTTCACCTTAAACACTTTTATGTATAGTTCATTTGCATCTCTACTTGTACATTATTACATCCATACTACATATCATCTACATTGTCATTTTGAAATTTTGAATCAAGAAACATACTTTTCAAGCAAATTTTAAACCTTCCAACTGTTGGCAAAAGCACTTAATCATACCTCTTCAAGTATCCATCATATCATCATCAAATTATTCTAATCTCTTTATCATTTCAGAAATTAAGATGGAATTTTGACATTGGTCCTACCAATACTTGCACACTTATTTCTATTCATGGTTTCTTCTAGCTCAAGTGTCTTTTCCCATAGTCTGTTCTAGAAGCTTCTTGATGTGACATATTTCCCTAAAACATCTCTATGCTAATAGAAGTAATATAATAATTTCACCTGGAGCTCTTGTCCACCTATCTCAACCTTTTTGTGAGCCCTCACATCCTACTAGTTGCGCGGGTTTGAGGCTAGGGGAAAGTTTTCCCTCCCAAGAGCACAAGTCTAAAGTAAAAAAGAGATAAATCAATAATAAATATAAAAATTATTTCTTTTGCAAATGATACTACACTTCTTTTCCCTACCAATATTTGGTGATGATCATATGCTTCCTACTAGTGGCGTGAGATTGGGAAAGGAGGGAAATTCCCTTACTCACCTATATCTTGTCCTTGGTGATGACCCCATGCTTCTTATTAGTGACATGGAGAAATATATAGGGGGTCCCATAAAACAAGTCAATAATTCAATGAATAAAAATGATTTGAAACCTTAAAAATCCCAAGAAAATGAGTTAGATGTGTATCTTACAAGAGATTTAATCCTTAATACTAGATTTTGTCAATCAAAAGGCCATCTATTGATCTAAGTCTAGATAAACTTGCAAGCAAATCACATTTTGAACTGGTTAGTTGACCTTGCTTAGGGTTGTTTTGTAGGTTCCTAATTGGATATTTGTCAAAATATTGTCTTCTTATCACCATATTCATTCATGAAGTTCACACAACTCATTTCATTCCTATCTCTAGTTGATTAGCCCTCGCATCTTACTAGTTGTGTGGAGTTAGGAATGGAGTGATTTTATCTTCTTATCATATCACATTCATCACTTTTTTCCAATAAAAAAGAAGTGATAAATATTGCTTGAAAACCAAAGTATCTAATTACAATTTTTCCTCATGTCCATAATAAAAAAGAAATCATTTTATTTAATCGTTTGCATCATCATCATCCATAAAATCATATAAAAAACATTGGAAATTCTAAACATCTAAGAGTATACAAATGAAACAAATCATGAATGAGTCAACTCTTACACAAAACATATAAAATAAACAGAAATGTATATATATATATGTATATATCAATAACATCAAGTTTCATGTACAATTCCATCACACTCTTGCAAGTGTGGTCAAAATGCTCATCTATGAGCCAAAAATCCAAAAAAATCATATATACGCAAAAATGATCTCAAAGCAATAAGCGCTTGTGGCCTATCCCTCTCTGTGGGATCCCACCAAGGTGTAAGAAAAGGGACCCTACTATAGCTCCAGTGATGAGAGTGTGTTTTTGCATTATGTGTGTGTCGATCGGCGAGGGTGCCCATGTGATGGGGCAGGTGATCTTCCAATGGTAGTTGTAGCCTCACCGTAAGAATGGTCGCACCGTTATCTCCTCTAGGCTAGATCAGATCTAGTAAGCTTGGTTCTCATCTATTTCAGAGCCGTTGAGGCATGTAATGCCGACATGAAAACATTTATGTGGCTTATATCCATCGCTGATTTCCCAACATTTGCAAGTAAATGCTCATGTGTCTTCCCCATGTAGGGAGTGCAAAAGTATGTAGGAGAATCGATGAATAAAATCATGACATCCATCTCGTGGTAGCTATAAAGTATAAGTAAAACAATGGCTAGTTATACAAATTTCAAAAATAGAATATATATATATATATAGTAATATCTATGTATGTTAGATAGTTCGCTAACAAGTCCATTTTATAAACAAAAGGTGAGAGAAGAGTATTTTACTTACTCGGATATCTAGGCATCCAGGATGGATCAACTAGTGATGTAGGAGATGCGGAAGGAATCTCCTCCACTCTAATCTCCTCTACAGTGGTCTCTTCTATGCATCTCTTTCGTCCATAGATTGACTCCTCATCCCCTCCCCCTCTAGTGGTCAAAGGATCATTTGAATACAGTGTCTTTGTCTTAGCCTCTCTCGCCTCGGCCCTAGCTGTCGTGGAAGCCTCTCCAGTGGCCACCCACTTTGTGTCACTCTATGTCTCTACCTCCACCTGCGGCTTAGTCTCTTCCTTTACCTTTGTCTCGGTCTCATCCTCCTCCCCACTATGTGTGGGCGCCGCCTCAATCTACGGAATCTACACTAGCCTAGTTGGGTCTCATGAACTCATGGCAAGAAAACTTGTCTTGTGGACAAATTTATGGATTTCAGACCAACACTATGGGAATCTAAGTCCGTCTACATTTGAATGGTGTAGCTCCCATTGTTTAGCATGTAAAACCAAAGTGGATTTATAGTGGTTATGTAACCAAAGATCCACAGAAAACTCCATTGTCCCTATGGCAATAATAAAACTCCTTGCTATGGTAGAAATCGATCTGAGAAAGGGGAGGGAGTGAGAATGAAGGAGGGGGAAATCAATGATGTGGGTAGATTGTCAGATTCCCACACACATCAACTGGAAGTTTCATTACATGCATTAATTAATAGAAGAAAGACAAATTTGTAATTTCGAGTATAAGATAAAATAAAACACATTGGTCAAAAGCACCAATTGATTTTTCCATCGAGGGACATAAAATTCCTTACTTTTTTATTGATCTCGAGTTGAAACTTGTACAATGAGTGGGAATAGAAGAAAAAATGCAGAGGAGGAGAATAGAAGAAGAATAACAATCATTTTTGTCCTCTGTTCACAAAAACATGCTTCCAGTTTCCAAATTTGATTGCCAACCCATACAATCACTCTCAGAGGAAAAGAAATAGCATGCAAGGGGCGGTTACAACTTCCCCAAATGGCCAAGAAGCAGTTACAATCAAAATCCAATCATTTCGCACCATTTCGGATTCCTCTTTTGCAAAAAAATGGCCATGGCGGGGAAAAACAAAAACCATTACAAATGTTGCCAGTTTGAATATGGACCATTAGATCACCTTCTATTCTTTTCACTTTGAGCCATCCACGTGGCAGGAGAACATTGGAGCAGAGTCGGGGAAAACTTTTTTTTTTTTTACATGCTAGAGACATTTTCTCGATTTTCTCCCAAAAAACTCCATCAAAATTTAAAATTTAAGTGTCCATCATGTGGATAATTTCACCAGCTTTCCATTAATACCAAAAACATGAAAATCCAAGCTCTAGATTAAAAGATATGGCCTCTTGAAGATTTAGGGCAAAAATGGCAAAATTAGGGCAAAATTTGGGTCTCATGGGCCAAAATTTGACCTTTTTCCCTCTTTTTTCAAATTGGGAAATTTTTCCCCAAAATCTCCATGCCCTCGCCAACTCGATGACACATGGCACTTTCTAGTTCATCCACAAGCTTCAGAATAATATTTTGCCCCTTTCAGAAAATGGGAAATTTTCCCAAACTTCTCCGTGGCCCCGCCGCTCCGAGACACGTGGCACTTCCCAATTCGCTGATGGGATCATGGGCTCATTTCTTGCCTTCAACCTTTTTGACCAAAAAGGAAAAAAACTTAACTTCTTCCCGACCCCGTCGTGGCGTTGCTAATATGGACTAGACATGTGGCACCTTATGATTGGTGCGGGGCCTTAGTCATTTTCCTTCCATTTTCCTTTGTGGGCTTGCGGGCTAGATTTTGACTTTAACCCTTTTTCCCCAAAAGGCTAAGTGGCAAAATTTCTCCCCCGGCCCCGAATGCACTCACTTCCTTCATCGAGCCCGTGGGCCAAAATTTGTCTTTGTGCCTTTTAACCCCAAAAGGGCTAAGTGCAAAATTTATCTCCCTGTCTCCACCGACCCACCAATTTCCTTAGAAAATTTTCCAACTCTGCTCCACCAGCCCGAGCCTTCCTGGCAAAAAACTCTTCCAAGCTCCACAGGCCCGCCTAGGGAAAATTTCCCCTCCAAACTCCACCGAGCCATAACTCAAAAAATACAAGGAGTTAGGAGGAATTCTTTACCTTTCTAGAAAGGGGAAGAAAAATCCTATCTGATGAAGCAATATCCAAGAAAATTTTGAGTGCCTAAAATGTGTAAAAATTTGACTGAGGCACAAAAGGAAGCTAGTTAACCCAAAATAAGAGGGAGCTTATTTTGGTTAACAAGTATGATCAAAACATGGAAACTTTGAGATAGGAGAAAGTTGTCTTGCTTGAAAACTTGCAATTTTCCCCTTTACACATTTGCAAGACAACAACTGGCTCTAGCTTGGGGACATGGTGTGGATTGAGCAAGGTGAAGACATGACATGAGGATCTAGAATCACAGGTTTCAAAACATATAACATTGACCAGTGCCTTATCCATTAGGCCTTGTAGATTCATGTACAACTTCTAAGGAAAGAGAGAAGGAAGAAGAGGACACACAAAAAAAAAACACCAAAATAGAAAGGGGAAACAAAAACACACACAACAGAAAAGGGGAAAAAGAAAAACTATGTTACAAGGTGAGGGACAACTTCACTTTCACTGATGCACTTTTCATTTCTCAAAAGTTACCCCTAAAGAGGCAACACTAAAGGATTATGTTCTATGAAGCCGTTGACAGGTTCTAGAAAGTAGCCTCCCCTCCTCAGTGGCTTATGAAAGCTAGGTGCTTCCACATTTACCTATGTACTTGGTAGGAGTGAATCCATGGGAACTTTATGATGCTTAGGTCCTTGCTTGGAAATTCCATTGCTTTCATGTTCTTTGAAATCAGTTTGATAGTGCCAGTTTCCTTCCATGTTTATCCATATAGTTGATTCTCCATCAAGCATCTCATTGCTGCCCCAAAGCTGATTTTGGTTCCAATTTATTGGATATTCTGAGTTACTTTCTTTTCTAGGTCTATGCTCATTGGAATCTTCTCCATGAAAAACATTTGATTCATCCTTTATCTCTACTCCATTATGGGGCATTTGAGTATTGATGGGCAGATTGGAGGAAAACTCATTCTTGTCTTGTATGTCCATGGCATGAGTGAAGAGATCAAGAATCAGTTTGGGGTCTTCCTCAACTTGTACTACTTCCAATATTTCTTGCACAGAGTTATGATTCATCATTTCCTATAGCTCATCTTTGTATCCCTTTGAAGGATGCAGCTCAAGGAAACTATCTAGAGGGATTACCTCATCATCTAGGGAATCGCTGCACTCCAACAATCCTTCATCAAAAAGAGATTCATCTTCAGAGGCCTCAAAATCCTTGCTTCAATTTCTTCATCATGGACAGAGTCTTCATCCGCAAATGGGAAAGAAAATATATCCATTTCATTATTGCATCCATTAACCATCAGTTCCAGAATGGCATCATATTTTTCATATGGCTTTATCTCAATGTGGCTAACCTTCACATTGGTTAAGGCTTCCAAATCAGCTTCACGCTTTTCCTGAAGATTTTTGGCTTGTATCAGAGCTCGAGACTGCGCTCGGATCTTCAATTTCTTCTATGGCTTCAAGAATTTCTTGTACATATATTTCTTTTAATCCTTTCACGGGCTCATCACAAACTGATTTTGTATCTCCATAGATGGCCTGACTGGGATCATCTTCATCCCCAAATGGAAATGGGAATAACTCCTCATCCTATAAAAGTATGTAAGATGATTTATCTTCTTGAAATTTATTGAGAACCATCTCCTCTTCTTTTTGGTCTACATCATCTGGTGATTCAGGGTTACCTTCTTGTAACTCGAATCTCCTCAGTGCTTCTTCAAAATTCAAATCCCTTTGGGAAGGCATGTCTAGCCCTATCAAGATCAGAATATATTCTTCCTCCTCGGTTGTCACCCAGTGATTCATTTGCCTGGTATTTTGGTACAAAATGTTAGCTCCTAGGCTTTCAGATTTTTGCATAGTATATTTCATTTTCCTAATTGGCAAAGCAACCTCTTCATTTCACCTTTTACAGGATAGTAGCAGATGACCAATCCATTTTAATTTCTCCACCTAGGTCTCTACAAAAAATTCTTCTCAGAAGCATGCCAAAAGATGTTGGGATGTCTCGCCACTAAAATAGTTAGAAGCACTTTCTTATCAGGGAAGTCATCCAGAGCTACTTGTGCATCCTTTATTCTTCCAATCAAGCGACACTTGTTTAGATTCCATGGAATAACAAGATCCATTTACTCTAGTCAAAGTTAGGCCAAGGGCATTTGCAACTTTGAGTGGCATTACGTTATCAGAAGCTCTAGAATCAATAATACAGTTGTTCAACTCAAAACCATTTATGAGGAGAGACAAATAAAAAGGCTCAACTCTAGATGTTTTGGCAGCACTGAGAGCTAACATGTTTTGAGATGGAGGTGTGGATGGCATTGGAAGGAGTCCTTTAGAAGTGGAACTTGAAGATATAGATCTACTACCTCGATCGCATTAATAAATCTGTCAAATTGGGTCAGGTGTGTTTGCAAGTACTCTAACTCTGAGAGTTGGACTTTGGTTTTACTTGCATGTTCCAAAAAATCAAATGGGACAATGTTGGATGAGGGGGAAGTTCTTGAGTGAGGGAAGGTTTACATGGTAAGGGTCTTTGAGGAACTTTGGCTGACTTGGAAATTGGATTGTCTTCTGAGGGTGAGGCCATCAGCTTAGAAGGAGGTGAAGGTGAAGCTATGGTCTGAATTTTAGCTGACTTAGAATAGAATTCATTGGAGGGAGGAGTGTTTTTAATAACTTGTGAGCTAGAAGAAGGAAAAGGTGACTTACTAGATATAATAGCCTGATCTCTAGTAGCCATTTGGCCTGGTTTCATTTTGGCTGAATCCATTGAGGGTGGTAATGGTGAGCCTCTGCTGATGATCTTCTTTTGTGTGGTTGCTAGAGTGGGATCTTCTTTAGTTTTCTTTTCCTTTTGAGCCACGGAGGGTAGAGCATCTTTCTTGGATTGAGCTCAGTGAAGAAAGCACATGAGAAGCTTGGGGATTCCTCTTCTTCTTCCCCATCATCAACAAACTCAAACAAGCCATTGTGCATATCAATTTCAATTTCGAGGTAGCCTTCGTAATCCTCTGCTATTTCTCCTTCAAGGTCATCAATTTCAACATCCTCTCTTGATTCTATGTTGTCACAGATAGCATTGAAAGGAGGTGCTTCAAGGGCAAGTTGGCAAGGAGGTGGTGCAATTCTTTGTCTATCAGGGAAATTTGGCCTCTTTGGAGCATTTCTCATTGTCATTTGGGACAACTATTTCTTCAAGGCAACCAAATCATTTTCCATTTTCTCGGAACATAGGGTAAGTTGTGACCAAATGGAACTCTGACCCTTCTACTTCCCATTTGGGCCTTTCACCTTTCCAAAGAGGATTAAGTCATCATCAGTTTCAATGGCAAAGTCTTGAGCTTCCCTCAGTGTGTTTGGTTGGGCTCTTCTGAGGAAGAAACCAACTTCCGATGGCAAGGCACTAATGAAGAACCTCTTCAAGTATTTTCGGGGGAACTACATCTTCTGGGATTCTTCTTATCAATCTATCAAACCTTGCAAAAAAATCTCTCATGGACTCGAGACTTCTTTCTTCATCTTGAACAAGTTGAACCAACAGATCTTGGCAATCTTTAGTGATCTTGAACCTATGTTCAAATGCACTTATTATGTCATCCCAACCCGTGATAGATCTTGGAGGAAGCATGTAAAACCATTCAAGCAACTTTCTCTTGAGTGACTCCACAAAAATTCTAACCGACACATCTTCATCTTCAACACCTAACACACCACAAGTAGTGATGAAGGCTACTACATGTTCTTCAGGGAGTTGGGAGCCATCTCCTTTGAATTTGGGAAAATTCTTTCTCAAACCTCTTGGCAGATCATGGAGTATTTGTGGGAGAGAAAGTGGACCAGTATTTCTTCCCCATGGTACATTGGGTCTACATGCTTCACATTCATTATCAACCATTTTGTTTCTGTTTCTAGCTTCTTCAGCAGCTAGGGCTGCTTCTCTTTCCTCTCTCCGTAGCTTGGAGTCTTGCAATTTCTTCAAGTTGAGCTCTAATCTCTTCCTCTCTATCAAACCGAGCTATAACCTCTACTTCTTCTCTCTCCAACTCCTCAAAAGTAGGGTCAATCACTCCTTTTGCCTCAGCTGGTGAGTATACCTTCTATCAACCAACTTGAAAGTTTATTGTCTTCTCTTTCACAACCCAGAATTTTGTAGCAATGGTGAGGTGATTTACACTCTGCCAAATATGCCAAGTAACCTCTTTCAGGTCTGAAATGATTTCCTTTGGATATGACAAAGAAAATAAGGTTTTCTAGAAGGATTTGTAAGAATTTTGAGTTACATCCATGCAATTCATATGGTTGCTCAATCTGCAGAACTCTTCTATTTGAATCTTTTTGTATTTTTGGATCACAAGGAATTTCAGACTTCAAAGGCAAACTTAATGATATTTTAAAAACCTTGTGGTCATTTTTGGGTGCAGATGCTACAACTCTGCCCCACGGTGGGTGCCAAAAACTATTGGCAAGAAAATTTGTCTTGTGGAAAAATTTGTGGATTTCAACCCAACGCTATGGGAATCTAAGTCCCTCTACATTTGAATGGTGCAGCTCCCATTATTTAGCATGTAAAACCAAAGTGTATTTATAGTGGTTTTGTAACCAGAGATCCATAGGAACACTCCATTGTCCATATGGCAATAATAACAACTCCTTACTATAAGCAGAAAATCGATCTAAGAAAGGGAGGGAGTGAGAATGAAGGAGGGGGAAATCAATGTTGTGGGTAGATTGTCAGATTCCCACACACATCAACTAGAAGTTTCATTACATGCATTAATTAATAGAAGAAAGACAAATTTGCAATTTCTGAGCACAAGACAGAATAAAACACACTGGTCACAAAGCACCAATCAATTTTTCCATCGAGGGGACATAAAATTCCTTCCTTTTTTATTGATCTTAGAGTTGAAACTTGTACAACGAGTGGGAATAGAAGAAAAATGCAGAGGAGGAGAATAGAAGAAGACTAACAATCATTTTTGTCCTCTATTCACAAAAACATGCTTCCAGTTTCCAAATTTGATTGCCAACCCATACAATCACTCTCAGAGGACAAGAAATAGCATGCAAGGGGTGGTTACAACTTCCCCAAATGGCCAAGAAGCAGTTACAATCGAAATCCAATCATTTCACATCGTTGATTCCTATTTGTAGAAAAATGGCCATGGCATGGTAAAACCAAAAACCGTTACAAACATTTTCAGTTTGAATATGGACCATTAGATCACCTTCTATGCTTTTCACTTTGAGCCATCCACATGGCAGGAGAACATTGGAGTGGAGTCGGGGAAACTTTTTTGCATTTTTTACATGCCAGAGATGTTTTCTCAATTTTCTCCCACAAAACTCCATCAAAATTTAAAATTGAAGTTTCCATCGTGTGGAGAATTTCACCATCTTTCCATTGATACCAAAAATGCAAAAATATGAGCTCTAGATCGAAAGATATGACCTCTTGAAGATTTAGGGAAAAACTGCAAAATTATGGCAAAATTCAAGTCTCATGGCCAAAATTTGACCTTTTTCCCTCTTTTTTCAAAATGGGAAAATTTTCCCAAAATCTCCATGCCCCCACCAACCCGATGACATGTGGTGCTTTCTGGTTCATCCACGGGCTTCAAAATAACATTTTTCCCCTTTCACGAAAATGGGAAATTTTCCCAAACTTCTTCGCGGCCCCGCCACTCTGAGACATGTGGCACTACCCAATTCACTGATGGGATCATGGGCTCATTTCTTTCCTTCAACCTTTTTGACCAAAAAGGCAAAAAAACTTAACTTCTTCCCAACCCCGTTGCGGCGCTGCTGACGTGGACTAGACACGTGGCACCTTATGATTGGTGTGGGGCCTTAGTCATTTTCCTTCCATTTTCCTTTGCGGGCTTGTGGGCTAGATTTTGACTTTAACCCTTTTTGCCCCAAAAGGCTAAGTGGAAAATTTTTCTCCCTAGCCCCGCGAATGTGCTTCCTTCCTTCATCGGGCCCATGGGCCAAAATTTGTCTTTGTGCCTTTTAACCCCAAAAGGGCTAAGTGCAAAATTTATCTCCCTGTCTCTGCTAACCCGCCAATTTCCTTGGAAAATTTTCCAACTCCGCTCCACCGGCCTAAGCCTTCCTAGCACAAAAATCTCCCAAGTTTCGTGGGCCCGCCTAGGGAAAATTTCCCCTCCAAACCCCACCGAGCCATAATTCAAAAATACATGGAGTTAGAGGACTTTATTACCTTTCTCGGAAAGGGAAGAAAAATTGTATCTGATGAAGCAATACCCAAAAAAATTTGAGTGCCTGAAATGTGTAAAAATTTGATTGAGGCACAAAAGGAAGCTAGTTAACCCAAAATAAGAGGGAGCTTATTTTGGTTAACAAGTATGATCAAAACATGGAAACTTTGAGATAGGATAAAGTTTTCTTAAACTTTTAATTTTCCCCTTTGATTTGTAAGACAATAGAAGCGATGGCGTGTCAAAAAGAACCCCGGGAGTAATGATAGTCCACTCAAGCTTTCCCTTTGGGACATCTCTCCCCTCTCGGATCCCTCTGTACACTATCGGACTTTGTTGGGAGGGCATCAACATAAGGTAACCCAAATTGCTAGGGTACCCTTTGAACTGGATGGACCTCCACTCTGTTGGTCCTATCCACTAACTAGCCAAGGTGATGGTCTCCTCACCCCATAGGCCATCCATGTCTTGATATGGATGTGCAATCATGTCATCAGTAGTGAGTGTAGAAGCTAACTGATTTCTCCCTCTAAGCGGGCCTTATCAATCCATCTCATTTGCTCTAATCTCCCCGTGATTCGTTATCCCAATGCCCCTCTAATAGGGGATCATATGCTCATAACCAATGTGGGATGACTAAAGGCCTTTCCCTTCAGTCAAAAACTCTGTATAAATCATGATAAGTTTCACCAAGGATATCAATGCCCCATACATATATGCAGCCATTCTACTTAATGCTCTAAATAATGGGTGCCTAATAGTAGAGTAGCTTATCTCCACCCTTGTCCCCAACCAAATGTGAATCCATAATACCAATGATGTCCTTACACAAGGAAGTAATAGGGGTGGAGGAAATATATAGTAGTCTCATCCCCAGCACTTGGCACTAGTGTCGTTCCCGTGCATCCCCATGTAAGCGAGTCCTCTAGTAGGATCGTGCTATTGATCCCGGGGCTTTCCAAAAACCAACTTCTTGCCAATGACTAGAACTCCCGTGATATGGTACATGTCCTTTAAGGTAATCTTCCACTCCCCTAACTCTAGATAGCTAAAAATTATTCTCGGTCTACATCCCAGTAACTCAATAAATCACACAAGTGGCTAGCCAATGCGACCAAATATGTCTGCAATATCCTCGATATGATAGCTTTGTCAGCAATAAGTCCCTCTCATCCTAGGTCAATGCATCCAAGATCGAGGTAAGAAGTCACACTCTGAGCTCTACTCCATCTAACATATTTCCCCTATGTTCATAAACATCAAAAAGAGAAAGTTAGAATCATAACAATACATAATAAGCTCACCAAAAACATCACAAAATCAATCAAAAACTAATTTTTTTTACCATATTTAGTTATTTTTGAAATTTTCCCCATCAATTACAGAATTGCCACTCTATGCGCAGAGTGACAGCTTTGTAACCACTATGGAAATTCCATATTTTCCTTTGATTATGTAGCGGATGCATAATTGATGTGGAGGTTTTGCAATCAAGCTCTGTGTAGAGCAAATGATTGCACAATTATTGCGATGGTTCCAACAACAAAATTCAAGTTGTACCCTAGGGTCCCAAAAACTCAAAAATAGACAAAAATAGACCTTTTTAAATAATACAAACTATATATCCTATGTGGTGCCCCCTTCTAGTCATTTAAGCTATTAAATTATAAAAATTACCCCCTATGTCTAGTTTTTCACATTTTCTACATTTTAGAGTAGAAATAAACAAATGCATAGAACTCACCTATTTGTGACTTGTTTCTCATCCCACTGGTTCAGCTGCCATCGCATCAGAACACTCTTCATTTTTTCTGTACTCTTGTGCAAAACTATCACAGGTAATCCAGAGCTCAAATTTCACTAGGTGGGTAAGTGCAAATGATTTCTAGAAATAGTAATATATATAACATGTTTTAACACTATTTTGAGTGTGTGTGTGTTTTGTAGGGTGAGAGCGTTGGCACACGTATATCTCCATCCCCACGGATATATAAGTAATCTTTTGATTTTAGTTTCAAGCATTTTTTCGATTATAGATTATATCTGCACTTTATTCTTGTTTTCTTCTTGTAGGTAGTGGGAAGCTTGGATTGACATAGTATCAACACACATACATGTCAGGTATAATTTCTAACTTTCCCATTTGGGAGCACCATACTCGGACTTCATGTTTTACGCCTCTTCATGGCTAAAATGCTTCTCTAAGGGGGAAATATGTACACACCCAAATTTTCATGGTGCTACATTGTCGAAACAGTTCAAATCCCCAATGATGATAAATATTTGCTTCAATGATATCCAAGTATGATTTCTCGCTTGCATGTTCTCGTAGCTTATTGTACCTTACTTGTATTTTTTCAGATTTTCCTACTTTCCTTAGTTAGTTTATATCTTTTCCTTAGCTTTTTAGCCTTAAGTTACGAAACCGTGCTAGCTAGCTGATTCTTACGCAACCTCCGGCTACACAGACCCAGGTGGTTCCGTGCACATTTAATTGAGACTTTTCTAGCATGTTCGAACATGTGTTTCCTCTTAACTCATTTTTCTCACACGTTTCTTGACCGAATCAACTTTTATTGAGCTTGTTAGATGCGTATAGACTTATTCTTCCCTACTTATTATTATTAGTAAGTTAACTACTACTCCCATGAGTGATGTGGCACTTCTTGGCTGCCAAGTGGGCTGGACCACTTCTCTGTCAACTTTCTATAAAAACAAATTTTTCCCGAAGCATTGGTTGGAGTCTTTTGATTTGGAATTGCACCATTATGCTTTCATTAGAATCTTGTTAATAAGTAAAAAAGAAAACACAGTTCATTTTCCTTGTTATTCTATTTCTTGAATTACTACCCACCCGACTACAAACTAGCTAGCTCCAACACTCCTTCATTTCTTCTGCACACACGCATAGCTCCTTGGACACATTTGTACATATCATTCAAAAAGAAACTGAGGGTATAAAAAAGCATTACCAACGTTGGAATTGTCTCTTGACTACATTTCCATGTTGGAGGTGTTATTATATTCCTAGAATATTTCTTTATTTAGATAGATTTCAATTCATATTCTATTATAATACACTTGTTTAAGGAAGTATAATTTAATGTAGTTTTCATTTTCCTGTAAGAATCTTCCATTGAGGATTTCTTCTCAGCTCATCCCTATGGATTTTTCTAGGAAGAATTCAGAGGAAGTTCCTATGCACAGAGTTTGTCAATTCTTCACAATCAATTTACCTATAGAGTTTATTGCATTCATTATTTAGATCATGTTAGCACACAAGAAAAGATTTTATTGAAAGTTGTCTCCTGCGCTTATCCCTATGGATTTTCATGGGAAGTTAGTTTAAATAATATTTTGTGTCTGTGTGCATTAGCTTTAACTTCATTACATTTAGAAAGCTTTTGTAGATCCGATTGTTTTACCGGGGAAGCTTCAGGGAAGAAATTGCTTTTGAGAAGCTTTTCAATCTTCTCATCATTCTAAGGTAGAACTAGAGGAAGTTGTATCCATAATTACAAATTAGGAAAATCTTTAATTTAACTAGATTATATTAGATTAAATCAATTCTACAATGGGAATAGCTACATATGGCTATTTCATTTTTTATTTTATTTTATTTTAGAGTAAAATCAATTTCCATTTAATTAGAAGTTTTTGTGTTGTCCATGTAGATTTATTTTATTTAATTCTAGATAACATAGAATCCCAAAAAACATCAAATTAAATTAGTTAGCTTCTTTATTTTTCTTATTTCCTTTCTATTAAAAATCTTTGAAAATATAAAAACAAGTAGATTAAATTTACTTCATTGCTTTAGTTAATTAGTTTCCTTTTGTTGAATTATTTAGTTGCACATAGATTTAATTAGATCCAAGGAGAGTAATCAAATTGGTTTGATTTAAATCTTTTTCATTCATTTGTTAATTTAGGCACATAGAATTGATCGGACATGAATTAACACAACTCCCTACGTTTCCTTAGTTCACCTAGGTTACCCAAACATTGACCTTTCCTCTTGTGGATTCTTTGTGTGTTTGTTTATTTCCTTAGGTTGATTGCTTACATGTCCACATGACCATCTACGGCCCCAGGAAACCCAGACAACATGTATGTGATCCAAGAGTGCCACAACCAAATGCAGTTACATAATTGACAGATATCAACTAGGGCCTCAGACAACTTATATTCCAAACCACACTAGTTCCACCCAAAGATCATCTCAAATTTTATATCCTTAAAAACAAAGTGGATAAATCTAACGATTTCTGGCATAATCAACTTGGTCAAGACTAGATTCTAAAATCCATAGATCCTTCCTTCTCACACGTCTCTCCTCACACCTCCATGACCTTGTCTACATATTTTTACGCAGTGAAAAAATTAGGATGATTCCCACATATCCCACACCTTATCAAGGTATATTTGGTGATTCCAATATTGATCGAAACCTTTGTGTAGTCATTCTCCTTGATCGCTCCATCTCACCTAAACAATTTTTATAGACATTCATTTCCTTAAACGATTGAGTCCCCATAGTGCCCGTAGAAGACATTCGATCTACCTTTTAGCCATTTTTGCATATTCCACCTATTCATCCTATTTATCCATTCCATATCCATCTTTCCATCTCATATCGATGTCCTAGCATGACCTCAAGAGGTCAAGTGTTTCCTAGAGTCACGTGTTCATTCTTAGATGTACAAGTCCCCATTAGGTGTACGTAAGAGAATTCCAGTTGTTGGTGCCATTTTTGAGCTTGTACCATGTTGCCCTAAATTTTCAAATCTGTATTTTCTCAAAACATTTTACCCTTTGAATTGATGGTCTGAAATTCTTCCCCTCTAGTTGAATGCTTTTAAAATGCTCACAAACTTTTTTTTTTCCCTAATTTGAAAGAATAATCCAAGTTTGCCCTTTTCTGTGCCCTAGTTTTTCCAATTTTGTGGGCTATGTCATTTTTCCCTTTTCCAGATCATGGAAAAATTGAAATTGATCAAATCATACTTGTGTGCAATTGAAAATCCAATCCCAAGGTCGAAAATGTTTAGAAATCATGCTTCAGTTGATTCAAAATCAAAAATTTGCCATCCTTGGTGAAAAAATTGAATTCTAGGGCATCCTGGAATTTTTTACGTTGACGGTCAAACGGGTGTATTTTAGCCATCAAATTATTACTAAGATATCAAAGGGTATGTGGCGGCTTCTAATTGGCTAAGGAAAGGTGGGGAGGTGTTGTAACTTTTCATTTTTCACCTTTTCAAGCAATGGGGCATTTTCGGGCCCAGGGACCCATTTTTTCCAAATTTGCCTACGTGGCATGTTCTGATTGGCAGGGGGTTGGTGGGTGGTCGGATTCCCTTGGAATTTTTAGACTTTATTTTGCAAAAATTTTAAATTCAAAAATGGTCCGAAGCCCCGTAGCCAATCCGGAGTGGACACATGTCCTAAAGACCAAAGGGGAGGAGCGGGCCAATGGGGGACTTAGAGTTTTTTAGCTCTATTTCTCTAAAGTTTCAAAATTAGTTTTTCCCCATTCCAATTAGAGGAGGACATGTGGTAGAAATCAAGGTCAGAGGAGATGCGGATGGTGGAGGTTTTTGAGGTTTTTTGCCTTTGGAAGCAAAAAATATTAAAGTAAAATTTTGGAGCGCAGCCCCTATGGCCAATCACAGGTGGACATGTGTCCAACAGAGTCAGAGGGAAGTGCAGGCCGCGGAAGGAAAAGGGAAAATTTTCCCTTTTGGTCAAAAATACCTAGGGTAAAATTTTGGAATGTGGCCCCATGGAAAATCAATGACAGACATGTGGCGAAGGCAGAGTGGGTCGGCGGCCCAGAGGAAGGAAAATTGAAAATTTTCCCTTAGCAAAAAAGGGAGTTAAAATGAAATTTTGGGCCGAATCTCTACAACAAATCAGGAAAGGACACATGTCCAAAAAGGCAAAAGGTGGAAGAAGGGGCCGAAGGAAAATTTTATGACTTTTTTCCTTTGTTGTCTAAAAGGTGAAAAATGAAAAATGGCTCCGCTCCAATCCAAGTGAGACACGTGTCACATTTTAAGGGTCAAAGGCGGGCGAGCGGTCGGCGGGCTGGTGGAGGTAGGAGAGATTTTTTCCCTTTTACAAAAAGGGCTCAGAATCAAAATTTGGAGTGTTGGCCCGTGACGAATCACAAGGAGACATGTGGCAAGGGAGAAATTAGAGGTGCGGGCCTCATGGGAAAAAAGTGAAAATTTTCCAATTTCCCAAAAATGGTCAAAATGCACAGAATTGAAGCGCGATCCCAATGGGACCCACCATGTGCCATGTGTCAGCTCCAAAATTCAAAGGCGGAGGGGTGGGGAAAAAGGTCAAATTTTTCCAAATTTTCAAAAGGTCATAAAGTAAATGTTTTAAAACTAGGCCCGATCCAATCATTTTTTGCCACGTGTCCGGCCTTATCCAAAAAATTAAAAAGGTAACTCAAGCTTATTTCTAAGTCCGCATCTTCCACGTGGAGGGCCAGGATTAAAAGATGGATAAGATCGACGGTTGTTGTGCATCCATTTGTTTTGACCGCCATGGGAGCTCCAGAAGCTTGGAATCATGATTTTGCATCAAAATTCATCAAATTTATAGTGATTTTGTGTCATCTTGGCCTTCCAGGATCATTGGCATCACTTTCATGGCTTAATTCTTTGATCTGAGGTGATTTTGAAATAATTTTTCCCTAATCATTCCCAAAAATGTGAAATGAAAAAATCAAAAGTTGCAGAGGTAATTTGAAAAGGTAAAAAGGTGAAAATGATGAGTCAAATGTGTTTGCATGCCTCAATGATAAAAAACGTGCCTCCAGGATGGATAATGATCCAGATATTTGTAATGATTTAATCTTTTTGGGCACACCTGACAACCTGCGAATGTTTTTCTATTTGATGTCATTTTTAGTGAATCATGAAGATTTGTTGAATGAAATTGATCCTTGGCATATTATTTTCTTGGCAAAGAAGGATCAAATGTGGCAAGAGATATATAATGCATTTTTTGAGAAATGCAAGAGGTCGGGGGTTGAAAATCACGAGAAAATTCTAAGAGAAAGCTCATTTTTCTCAAAACCCACCAAAGAACCAAAATAATTTCTTCGTGTTGGATCTTTCGGTATGTGAGTTGGTTACAAGTGTATAACCATCACACATTTATGAGATTGTTCATGAAACTCTCCTTGTTGATGAATCTAACAAGCTTTTGAGTTAATTTGTGTTTTTCTGGGCAATATGGTGTCTTTTATCATTTTTAAATGCCTACAAATAGTTTTCATTGTTCTTGTTGCAATCTTGCATTAAAATTCTTTAGAAATCACATAGAATCTCCATTTCTTGTTGATATTTTAATGGCATTTACAATCTCATGTTCAGAAGAGCCTTCATCCGATAAAGAGATAAAAAAATTTAACATCACTTTACCTTCCTTG
Organism: Taxus wallichiana var. yunnanensis; assembly: GCA_018340775.1. Classification (NCBI taxonomy): domain Eukaryota; kingdom Viridiplantae; phylum Streptophyta; class Pinopsida; order Cupressales; family Taxaceae; genus Taxus; species Taxus wallichiana. The sequence continues at coordinate 952,788,414 of CM031235.1, forward strand.
ATCAGCAGAGATTGTTTGTAATCCTTTGGGGGTACCTTAGGCATGGTTTGATCAAGGATTTTTGTGTTTAATTGAGTTATTTACTTCAAGATTTTGTGGTGAGTTCACAAAGATTGTGTGAAGAGTGTTGCCTTGGCTTCCATTTATGCCTCTTCTGGTTGAAAGAATGTCCTGATTATTTGAAGCATTTTATCTGATATTTGTTCAAGTATTGTAGAGGTTGTCAAAGATCTGATATATCCCAATTTGTCTTGTCAACACCCCACCAAAAATTCATTCAAACAAACTAATCCTACCCATACTACCCCTGCATTGCATTGTGTGTCAACAAAAGGATCTAACCCATCTACAAAAATGCACAAGGCAAATTAGGATTATATAATGTCTTCAGTAACCCTTTCCTTGCATTGAAAATATCTCCATGATCTGGGAGTGACAACTTGTGAAAGTAAAATTTGGAGTGTTGATCATATTTTCCCAAGGCCTTTTCATACTATTTGCATAGATTAAGGGATATCTTCATCTCCTTCACCATTTGGGGGTTACAATATAGGTTCTCTGACCTTGGTTGAAAAGGCACAACCTAAAGTAGTGAGGGTCAGATCAAAACCTTTCAAAGTGCTATCTATCTCTCCACAAACTGAGTGCCGCTTAGATCACCTCCCCGAATTAAAACGACACACATCATGATCTATCCGACTTCAAGTTTCATGCCATATCTCTCGATGCTTGCTCGATCGAAAAGGTGAACAAATTTGGGTAAGAACACCAGCTCCTAAACCATGAATGTTGCAAGATCCATCAAAGAATAAAGTCCATGAGGGGATTACTTCTATGTATAATAGGTCTTCATTTGGAAATTCAAATTTTAGAGGTTGTGAACTCTGGAAGTGGTGTTGCACCAATTGATCTATCGATGACTCGACCTTTTATATCCTTCTAATTAACAAATTCAATGTAAAATTCATTGAGGAGTACAATCCAAATTTGGACATTTGTCATATTATTACTAGTCTTAAAAGTAAGTACTTGAGAGGGTCAACCTTTGTAATTAACTTGGTTGTATGATTCAATATATAGTGTCGCAACTTTCCAAAAGAGTAAGTGACTTCCAAATAAGATTTTTCAACTTGTGAGTACTTAGTATCTTGCTCAAGGAGATTTTTAATCAAATAATACACAACTTGTTCTTGACCCTTGTCATTGTGTTATGAAAATAGTGCCCCAATGGAATGTTCTATGCCCGACCCTTGTCATTGTGTTATGTCAATAGTTCCCCAATAACATGTTCTATTGTAGAAGTGCCCCTTTTCATTGCATGTCTTATTGAAGAATAGGTCGAGAAGGATCTAAGATCACGGTAAAACAGCTTAAGTAAGTTGCTAAGTGAAATTTAATATCTTAATTTCTCAATGGTTGATGATAGTTAAGTTTATTATTGTTTTTAGTTTATTGGTCAATGTTGAATATAGTCCTATTCAAATAAGCATCATGAAGAATATTATCATAGACTCCATCATTTGTAACGCTTCTTGTTCTTAGAATGTTGAAGGATTTGGACTTGTTTATTATTTTTTATCTTAGGAGGATCTTTCTCAAAATCCCTCATGAGATAATATTGTCTTTTATCTTGTTTGAAAGCTTCTTCTAGAGAGGTGGGGAAAATACCTCTCCTTTTATTGAAGGTGAGGTTCAAGAGATTGTAAGAAAAGCTGGAAGAGGATATCACTAAGTATGTTATGTTATGCTCGTGTGGATAAGGTCTTCCAATAGTCAATGAAAGATTGTGCTGATTCATTTCATATTTTTGGTAGTTAATGAAAGCATTTATATTTTTCTCAGGTAGATCATGATATTGAAATTCATTTACCAAGGTTGTCACCAAGGACTCTAGCTCAACTATGGAGTTAGGAGGTAAAGTATGGTACCAATCCAAAGCATCTCTAGTGAGATTCTTAGCTAGGAGTTTGGTGGAAACATATGAATTGGTTTTGATCCATTCCTTGTAAATATTTCCAAAGGCCTTGATGTGAAGGGTGGGATTAGTGGACCCGTCATAGGAGATAGAAGGAGAAATGCCACCAATATCCATGCTAGCAATGTAAGGTGTTAGAGGATCTTATTGGACTACTCTTAAGACTTTATTTGGATAGGGGGTTAGGTGATGGGCACCCCATTAGGCCCATTTGTAAAGGAGGGGGTGTGGTGCCCCAAGATCACATTGTAGGGTGATTAAATAATTGAGCCATGTTGGCTTGCATATGAAGGAATTGAGTTGTAGTAGTGGATTGTTGTTGGCTTATCTTATCAATAAGTTAGAGAATAAGGTTTATAGGGTTAAAATTGGAAGTATTTTTAGATGAACCTACTTTAGGAATTTTCCTAATGACAAGTTGTTTGGAGATAAATTCAAGGAGACATTTTTCAAACATTTCTTTTGATTCATCCTTGTATTGAGGAAATTGTGCGAGGAATTTCTAAACCTCGGAGATTTTGATTTTCTTCTTCTTCATCCCCAAGTGGGCCATTGCAGTGGGTAGAAGGTTTCTTTCTAGGTGCTCCTACGACACAACAATCCATGCAAAAGGGGAATTTAGCTTCAGGATGATAGGTCTCGGGGAATGTCTGCACAACAAAATCAGAAGACCCTAGGCCTAGATACTCCATGATGGAGTGGTAATCTAGAAGAGAAACAATCCCGAGATGGAGATTATAAACATACTTGGCCATGTAGGAAATTTTATACGAGGGATGATGGCTTCAAGATTAAAATATGGAGAAATAGAAGGGATCGTCCATGTAAACATTTTTACACAGGTATAAAGGTGTCTGGAAACAAATATGTTGAAACAAAAAGATCACCCATGGGAGATGGTGTCTGTGTAAATGTAGAAGTTTGATATTTTCTTATTTTGGTCATTTGGAATGAGATCAAGTTTGGAGATGGATTCTTTAACAAGATGTGCTTGATTAGGAGTCTTGTAGGATTCACGTCAGGTTCACCAGAAATGTATGACGAGACAAGAATGTGTCTCAATGGCTTTCACTCCTAAGTCTTCCATTCTATAATGGTATTGAGGAAATAGATAAGAGACACACATGAACCAATACACAGTAGGTTGATTTAAAGGGGCTACACAAAGCTCTAAGTTTGCATATCCAGAGGGTAAGTAATCCCTACACTATGTCAACCTATGGTTTCCAAGGCCCACAATCAAGATAGAGGAGAGTACCCTTCTAGGATATTGGTAAATGGGGAGAAATATATATTGATGCGAGATAAGTCAAGAATTCACAATCTATACTAATACAATGAAACTAAAATATAGCTGAAATGAATGCTAAGAAGATGATCATATAAGAGAAATAGATAACTAACACCAATGTTCATACAATGCTAAGATAACATAGAGCAATGGGGAAGGGAAATGAACTAATCTATATAAAATGAAAAAGAGAGTTAGAAAAATTACCTATAGGGTGGTCACTGATGCATCTATCTCTCTAAAGAAGCAACACGCTGAGAGAGAATCACTATTGGTACAAGAAGGGGAACATTGCTTCTTCCCTAGACCTATTATAGATGACCTAATAGTGTAAGCAATCCAACCAAAAAGAGTGTCCAATTCAATCCAAGTCAAGTGCAAGATGAACCAAGGGAAAAATGACCAAATGTGAAGTTGGCATAAGAGAGAAGAGAAAATGGCTAGTTCCTATGATTCTGGATTCCTTCCTTCATAATGTTTGGGTGTGGTGACCATATATATATGACGCCATCACCCGCAAATGATGGTTTCAACTAGGAAAAAACCTAATATTGACACCATCACCCATGGGCGATGACATAAGCATGGGATGCTAAATGTCATGTAAAGTAAAAAGAGGTGTCATGGATCAAGTAAATGGATGAACAAGGTGTTATGTGGTGAAATGCAAGCAATGTGTTGGATGTGCAACACGTATGGTTCATAAAGGGACAAGGATAACTAATGCAAGGATAACTAAAGCTAGGACCACATAATGATACTCTCTTTGTGTACTATCTCTAACCCATAATGACTATGTGAATAGTCATACCCCATTCCCGACATGCCCCTTAAGGCACCCGCTCAAGAAATAGATGCATCGATGACCCTTATCTGCACAAAGGAAATTGTTAGTAACATGTATGAAAGATGAAAAGTGAAAAATTAGGTGTATACAATCCACCTTTAATTGTTTCACTGGGTGTATACATAGCATTCAATTGTCATAAATTGTCCGATTGATCCCTAATATACATTTAATTGACTAACTAGGCTAGAATTTAGGTTTTATATTAATAATTATGATAAGTATTTTCACATAAATTTTGAAGTGTTGTTGAATAAAATTAAATATATTTTAAATGGAAAGACCTTATATTACTTGCTTTTATTGGTGAATATTGCATTTTTGTGAAAATGGGGGCAAGGTTAACTTTGCATTGAATTCACATTTTTTGTTTATAAACTAATGTTTTTGTGTCATTTTTCTATTCTTGAGGGTAATTGCATCACTTTTTATAATTTGATTTTATTTGTGTCGTAAAATTAAAAAACAACTACTAAATTTGGTAGATCCACCCTACATCTACACCGTATGGCAAAGTTTTTATCAAAAAATGTGGATGTTTTTAACATCATATGGCAAAAATAGTGTCGAAAATCATGAAAATAGATTAGGTGACACAAAAATTGTGGTAAATAACTAAAAAACATTATAGTGTAAGTGTTATCCATTTTGCCCCTAGGAAAAATAAATAATAGGGAATGACAGGGGCCTACGGTGAACCAAAGAGTTACAGTGCAATTCATGGCTTAGAAGCATTCATGATGAATTAAGAAAGGATCGTAGCCATTGAGGGTAATTTTTCCTCTTCCGGGTTTTGGGAGACCCATGAGCTCAATCAATGCAAAGTCATCCCTAGGGGCCCACCATCATGAAATATTACCCTAAAATAGCTAAAATAGAGAAAATTAGTTCGTGGAATTCTCTACATTCACATACCCCCTTGATCCTAAAAATCCAAGAAAATCAATAAAATGTTAAAGAATGCAATGGATTACATGGAAGGGGGCCTAAAAGGTGACCAAGTTCAAATCAGCTCACTGAGCAGCTTGGCAAGCTCAAATGATGTATGGCGGTTGAGGAGGCAGGGAGCTAAGTAACGGTTGGTTGGATTGTGAGATTGTCGGTTAGAGGTGACTCGGTGCTATGGATGGGCAAGGTGATCAAGATATCTTGTAGGGCAATCTCGTTTGAAGAGAAGGTCACGGGAGTAAAAGTGGTTGCATCATGTTGGTGGCTTGGTGAGCCAAGCTCATGGAGAGGCCGACTAGCTCGGAAAGGAAGAAGTCGAGTCAACTCGGAATATGTGCATCGAGTCATCGATAGGTGGAGGTTCGTCGAGGGGCCAACATAAGAAGGAGCTTGTTTCATCGATCTATTGAGCGGTGAGTCATAGGAAATGATAGGGGTCAAACCAAGTTAGGGTTGAGATTCCCAAGCTCACCAAATGGTGCATCGATGGGTGACAAAACTCCTCTGTGTAAATTTTGAGTCATGGAAGTGATCTGTGGGATGAAGGAACCGAGCTAGAGCTGATCCCTTGAGCTCGAAAAGTTAGCAGAGCAGCGCGCAGTAAGCCGAGGGAATTGGCTCGTATGGAATCTTAACACACGGTTCGAGCATGGATTCCAGTCGGCTCACCTCGGTAAAGTGGTGAGATGGAGGGATTTTAGACATAGTTGAGAATACATAGGTGAAAAATTTAAAGGAATGGAGGCCTCGGTGTTGGGGCCGGAGTTTTCATGGGCGCCAAGATGAGTTGAAGCCAAAGCGAGTTGACCATGGCACCGACATCAAGTCAAACAAAGAGGGATAGAAGGAAAAGGGCTCACCGAGCCAAGACGAAGAGGGTCGAGATCGGAGCGGGGTTTCACACCCATTTCACACAACGGAGGCAAAGGGTTTCAAAGTTACAATTCAAAACTCGAGAGAACCTAATTTTCAAACCGATGGGAAAACAAAGTCGATAAGATAGAAAATTCAAGTCCAAATTTAGGAATTGGTTTTTGGGAATTCGTAGTTTTTCGAGTGACTTGATGAATAGTGCACATGAGCGGTGTAAAAATCCCGAAGCATAAAATTTCAAACCCAAAATCACAAAATCAAGGAAACATGTATGGCTTGGGATTTTTGTCACGGGGTCTATGGGCTCAATGACCAAGTTGTTCAATAGGTTAATGTGGCTGCATAGTTTGTTGAGACGTGGCAAAGGAATGCATTCAAGCCAAGGATATTGAATTAGGTAGGAGGTTTCGGGAATCAAAGGGAGCTCGGCCAAGGGTCTCATAGTGGTGGTGAGCTATGCACCATTGAGCTTGGAAATCTTTCAAGGGGCTCACCCTATCAACGTATAAGCCGAGGAGAGGTAAGATAGGAAGGCTCGACCGCGCAACGTGGAAAGTTAGTAGGCATAGCTCGCCATGTCTAAGTAAGAGCTTGAGAGAGCCCGAAATAAAAATGAAAGAGTTTGGAGGGGCGAGGTAAGCCAAGAAGACCCACCATAAAAATACAATGAAGGGCTTAAACATGCATATCTCTCCGAGAAGCTTGGTGAGCTTCTCGGAGAGTTGGCTCACTCTGATTAGTGCATGCATACCTTGATACACCAAAACCCCCTCATAAAAGGTGCCATATATTGAGATACAAATGTCAAATTTTCACAAAATATCAGTCAATGGAAAGGTAAAAGGGATATCTATAGCATGATTTCATCATAAGTGAAATTTCGAGGTTCTGGACCTCTAAAATTTAGGAATAGTGAACAGTAGGAGTAAGTGAAAGAGGCATTAATGGAGTACAAGCATCTATTTTCTCACCATGGGAACCAAGTACCATTGATATGGGCAGCACAATGGAATGATTCAAGTAGAGATGGTCACCCACAACCCTTAGAAACCCTAAATTTCTCTCTCATTCTAAATTTTCTTATATAAATTGTAAGGAGGGGCTCATTTAAAAAGGGTTAGACATTTTGCATTTGCCCCTCCCTTCTTTCTTATTTGTAATAAATCTGTGGAGTTTCAAACCTCCCTATTTTAATATTGTAATGCAAGATATGTGCCTTTTACCCCTCAATGTAATCAATTGTATCAATTTTATGGTGTAATATAAATATCATATATGTGGATGTTTACACCCTCCTTTGTGTTTTATTGCATATTTTGGTCTTTTCATTGCATGTAAGTTTATTGTGCACTATCATACTTGTATTGCAGGGTTTGAAATGGGGTGTTTTTATTGGTAAATGGGTTTGTATCAATCTGTTTTGATATGTGGTGCTTGACCACCCTCCTCAATTTTTCTTGTCTCCATTCCCATGAAGTGCAGATTTTTCAACATTCCTTCTTGGTGCATCACCTTCCCTTAGAGTAGATTTCATTTTCATGCAATAATTTTATCCTTGTCCCCTTAGAAAAGCATTAGAGTAGGGTTAAATCAGCCATTCTCTACACTTTGGAGTAGTTTGGCACTAGGTTATGGAAAGGAAGTTGGCCTTCTCCAAAGAGCTATCCCATTCATGAAGTCTCACACTTTAGGATATCTCCATGTTTGAAAAATTACACCGACTTCCCGCTTAAACACTTACAACATTCAAGGGTGCTTTGTGATTTTACCGCAACATTTTTGGCATGCCCGGTGGGACATGAGGTCATTTGTATAGCTTTAGAGGCATTTGCAAGGAATTTATACTTCAAAGGAAACATATTTTGGATTTCAGAGTTTGCACTACATGTCAGAGTTCTGAAATCAATTTTTGGAGGTTTTTCATGTGCAAAACAATCCCAAATTTCACCAAAATATAGATGAGAGGTTGAAGCTCAAAAGGGTATTATCAAAAATCCAAAATTTAACATTTCAGAATTTTTTACATTTCAGAATTTTGGGATTTGAAATTTTAGACTTTTTGGGCTTTCAGAATTTCAAACTTTTCTAGATTTAAGAATTTCAAAACTTTTGATATTTCGGACTTTCATAATTTCGGAGGTTCCACTGTGCCTTATATTTAGTATTTCATTTTTTTCTCACTTTGATATTTTGGGGATCTCTCTACATTTCAGAATTTCGGAGACTACCAGTTACAAGACAAGGTTTGACTTCCAAAAATCAACATTCAAGCCCTTCAAATTTGGTTTCTATAGTTTATCAATATTGGTTATGTGTCTTGGTAAAACCATAGTCTTTAGAGGCTCATTCCCAACACCTCTAGCGACTCCTAAGGTTATAAATCAGTGGTGTAGCAGCACACTTTCTCAAGTTCATGAGAAGAATTTGAACCATATATGAGATAAGAGAAGAAGGAATATTTGTGTACTTACAATTATCTCCAAGAAGAGGAAGGAGAGGAAGAAGACCACATAGGTCTCCATCTCCACCAAACAAAACTTTTCTACACCTCCACCTAGTATACCTTTCCTTTTATCAACTAGGTTTCCTAGGTCGATCGAGATGGTGCATCAACAACCACCAAATCCATTTTTCAAATTCACGTGAAGTAGTCCACTTGCCCTCAATGCACAAAATCTGATTATAGTTGCAGCACTAAAAATTCCCCTACTTCACTAGAGAAAACCATACCACTTCCATCAATCATATTCAAGACATTACAAATGTTTGTGTCATACACGAAATCAATAAGATGGATGTTGCATAGTCAAACTATTGGCTTCCTTTTTCAAAGATAAATCCTTGTAGTGGTTTAAGAGCTTAACAACAGGGTCTATTACAAACTAGAATAAATTATGTACAACTCTCTACAATAATTTCAGAGAAAGGGTGGATCAATTGTCTTTATTAGAAAAATCGACCACAATCAAGAGGGCTCCAAATGAATAGATGGAAGATTTTAACTTCTGCTTTCCAAATAACACGGGATAATATTCTAATAGTCATAAAGCCATCTACCAAAGGTGCATTCCTCTACTTTTTGAAGGCTCTAAATTATGACATAACTATGATGATACAATCAATGGGAAGAACAACACTGCTAGGGGCCTATGACATAGCTATCAGAGCGGAGAATTTTTTTATTCAAGCTAGCAAGCTTACACCAAGGCCACCTATGCCTCTATATCTGGAAATGGTAAATCATACAACCAGTAAAACACTTGAATTGAACCCTATTTCGGCCCCGAGAAATTAGAGCGACAGTGAGGCTTCCACTTCTTCAAGCACTTCCAAGGAACTTCAGGAGGTTATGAAGCAACTTTAAAAATTGGGAAATGAGATAGTGACTATTAAGAGGCAGAAAGCTCAGACCTTTAGAACATATCACCTTCAAGCTCAAGAAAATAAGCCTCTCTATCAATCAAACAGATGTCTAGCTCAAACCGAAAATCAAAACCAAACCAAGTATGACCTCAAGTTGTCAGGCCATTCCAACCATATAATCCAAATTCAATTTCAACATCCAAATCCTTGGTTCCAACTAAAAACAACATTGCATAGGAGTATGAATGGTTCTTTCTATGTAATCAACATCACAATCAAACAACATGCTCCAATGGTGCTTTAAATTAGGTCTTAATGGTGCAAACAGTTTGTGTGACCCAAGAAGCAAAGGAGGAAGAAAATCAATAGCAAGCAAGTCCACAAGAGACACCCCAAACTAAAACCATGCTAGTCAATTGACAAATGGAAGACTTTTGTGGAGTTAATCAACCTCCTTTCCAGGGTGTAGTAGTTAACACATGATCAAAAATAGGAACATAGAGGAATGGAAATCATATAACCCAATTGTTACTCAACCCACTCTCATCCCACAGGAATTAACAAGTCAAATTCAGCCCCGAATGTATAAAGTCAACCTAAGACACCGGTTGTGATAGCTCAATTACCATCTCATGCACAAGAAAATGTTATGCCAAGTAAGGAAATAAAAGGACATTCTATCTCCCTTTAACATCATAGATCAAATGAAGAAGAAAAATGTAAGCATTTCTATGTGGGATTCACTCACAATTATCGGATAGCGAGGTCTATTGCAAACAACCATGGCCAATTGGTCTGCTTCTAATGAATCATCTAGAAATAAGGAGAAGGTTCTTACTAACACACGGTCAACAAGAAGGAGTTCATCTAAGTAAAAATGTGAATCCTCCGCCATTTTATGTGCCATTCATCAATAGAGATAGTTAGCGCAAAACTACATGATCAATTCAGTAAGGGCAAGCAGCTTTCATAATGCCAAAGCAAATAACACATCAATTAGGCCTAAAGTATGAACTAGTCTCTAAAGGAGTGGTACAACTGGATGGGATAGTAGTAGGAACAGTTGGGGTCATCAAAGAATTAGGTCCTCTATTACATGTTTGTCCCAATTTCACAGTTGTGCAAGATATATCAGTTATTGACCTACCACCACTTTTTACCTTGTGTTTGTCAAGGACTTCCCTAGGATGATTGTTCAAACACTCTAGAAATGGGTACCAAAGATGAGGGCATCCCATATTTAACGTTAGATGAATGGACAAACAAAAGGAATGCTTCTTATCTATACAAGGAGATGAAAGAAGATGAACTAGGCATATATTGCTTGCAAGAAGAAAACCCACCCATCCCCAAATTTCATCAAGCTAGAAAATAAAGATGAAAATGAAGTATGGCGGTGTATTTTGACGGTTCAAGAAGCAGGAAAGGTGTTGGAGGATGTGTAGTGTTGGTGTCACCATAAAATATCAAAAACTACTTATTTTCCAATTTCAGTTTACTTTTTCAAATGACACAACAGAGTATGAAGCTTTGATTCACGGGTTGTGTAGTGCCCACATTTTTATAGTCTCAATTATCTATTGATCTCTTTATTTATAGACATGTTTTGACAGGGATTTAATATATGTTGACAGTATGTTATGGTACTTGAACTCCTTAGACATGTATGGATATTTGGGCATGTAGCACCAATTTGATTTGATTAGTATGTTGACAGCTTTTTCATTTGATGTTGCGAAACTAGCTTATTTCGATGATGGTTAGACCTAATTGAGAAATGTTAGATACTTAGTGAGTCGTATGCTTGGATTATATGGATGTGTGTCACTTTTATTTATCTCCGGGGCAACCTCATGGTAAATTGTGTTGTAATCATGCATGTTGTCACATTTTCAATTCCAAGATGATGTTATGCTAGCATAGATTTCATTGATCACTTATTGAGTAGTTGATTTACATTATATCGGACAAGTGCATTTAATGTGTGTAATGAGTGTGCAGGTGACAGGTCACAGGAGAACGTGGGTTTCAGGGTGGCTACATAAATTGTGCACAAGTGGCCCACGAGGCTAAGTCATAACCGTGTTTATTGTATGAGGCCTTAGTATTAGCTTTCATTATTTCGGGCACCATGAGTGACCCTCATTTGTAATGTAGTATGTCATGTAATATTAATCTTGTGTAGGATGTTTAGTTTACTTTGTAAACTTGATTTGGGGACTTAATGGTCCCTACTTGCATTAAGTTTTGTGTTTGGGTAATAATGTATTTAATTAAAGGGTATTAGGGTCACATGTGAACCCTTGGGTGGGCCCCACATCCTCTACACTTGTGCCCAAATGTGTCAAACCTGAAATTTGGCTATTTTAGGCATTTTAAGTGACCCCTTTAAGTTTGGGAATTCACTTAGCATGAAAATAGGCCCTCCTGGACCCTACCTAATAGGTAGGGGACTTAATTTCAAGGCATAGAGGATTCTCCTCCCATTTTTCCTCTCTTTGGTCACCATCCATGTAAGATGGATTGGTATGTGTGTTTTTAAAATTTGCACAAGTTTTTTTGTTTTTCATTTTGGGTAATTTGGGAGAAGAGTGTTAAAAGCTAGTTTATCTTTTCTTCTTTTTATTTTAAGAATCTTTGACTTAGAGGGAAGAGAGGGTGACACATGTCACCCCCATTTGAGAGGAAATTTTTGTATTCTTCAAATTCTCCCTCATGGGGAAGAAGAGAACTTTTTTTTTGGTGGAGATTTTGCTTGGTGGCTGTGGATTTTGGAGCTAGATCTTGCTTGGATAAGGAAGTGAAAAAGCTAGAGTGTTGGAGAGATTTTGGAGGTAGGCTCCTTGAGCTCATTTTATATTTTATGTTATGTTAGATCTTAGCCTTGATTTTTTAAAATGTTTGTGTGTTGTGTTTATTTTATTGAATATGCTTTTGTTGTTTTATTTTCTCCATCCATCATATGGCATGATGGATTTTGGTTATGAGGGAAGAGAGAGGATTTTCCCTCTCAAACCTCATGGCTTGATGGGCAAGCCATGTAGGTTATTTTTACTCCACTCATTTGGTTTGAGGTGGGGAAGGTGGTTCATATGGTTTGAACCCCTTCCCCATTCTTGAGAGGAAACCCAATGGGCTTGAAAATCCTCCCAAGAAGGATTTTGGTGAATGGGTGGATAAATAAGGAGGATTTGATGATTAGAGGAATAAGGAGGTTGTGAATATTCTTATTTGTGTGCATCCAATGTTGGACCACACTTTTGGCACATTGGATATCTCTTCTTCTCTTCCCCATTTTGGAGGGAGAATATGCTTTTCTCCTCCTTTCCTTCTTTGCAAAATTTGGTGTTTTCTTAGTATTTGACTTGTCTTGTATGTGAAAATAATGTTGGATTTTCTCCCTTAATCTTGTGCAAAGTTTGTGGAAGCTAGTCCTTTCTCCCATGGGCTTGGGGGAGGCTAGCATGTCTTCCAACCCTTGGAAAGACATGTAATGATGCCTATTGGTTGGGTGGTAAAACAAGCCTTCTCTTGGTGTTGGTCTCTTGGAAAAACATTCAAGGTTGGAGCTCAAATGTGGAAGATGTTTGGAGGTTCTTGTCACCATGGTTCTTCATTATTTTCTCCCATTTTTGGTGAACATTACTCTCATTGTAATCTCATGAATGTGGCCATTTGGAAAGTTCTTTGTCTTGTGAAGTATCCTCTTTGGGATTTGGAATCACTTGTAAATTAGTGTCACTTTTGTAGGTGTAACCTTCCTTCAATCTTGGAAGGAAAACTTGTTATGTTGATTTCTTATGTATTTTAAGTGTTTTGGAATCATGATGTAAATTGTGAACTTAATCTCCTTGTAAAGGAAATATTGTAAAATAGATGTTTCCCTTAAAATGAAATCTTGTAATAGAATATTGATTTTTAATATGAATTTGTTGTAGCTCCATTTTGAAAGGAAAGTTTTTTTATTAGATATATTTTTTTACAAAATAAAAATATTGTGATGTTACTAGCACTAAAAGAAAATGTGATTTCTTCCTTGTTGGAATCTCCCTCTTGTAGAAATCTACAATATTTATTTAGTTATTACATTTGAAGGAAAGTTAGTGTTACATGGAGCTTGAGGATTTATTTTAAAAGGTCATATTATCATTCTTATAATAGATCTTTTATTGCAAATGTTTATACAATGAAATAAATTTATTTTTTTGTTCCTTTCCCATGTGAAACTTAACAATGATTGTAGTAGGAAATCAAATATCTATTCTCCTTCAAATTTTTAAATTTGTTATAATTTTCTTATTGGAACACTTTGCTAATACCTCCTTACCTCAAAATTATGCATTTTAAGCATTAGATATTGTTTTAAGTTCCATACCTTACAAAAATAACAAAATAAATCTCTTATCTTAAATAATTTGTTTCCATCAAATATATCAAAAAATATTTAATATGGTTATAAGTTATAACATAACTATATTATTTTTAAACATGGTTATATGTTAATCATTTTAGTAATATCATTAATATATATTAAGATTATATATATATATATATATATATATATATATATATATATATATATATATATAACACAAAAAAACACTTTAAAATTAAAATAACAAAAAAAAGTTTTAAAAACTATAAAAAAAAAAGAGCTTACGGTAAAATTGTTTGGTTAAAACAAAAGTAAATGGGGTGGGGTTTACGGGTTTGAACCCCGAACCCTCCCCAAAATCTGCACTTCCACCGCCATCCATCCGCCACGTCCAACTTCCTTCCCACACACCCACTCTTCCCCCCACTCCCCCAACACCCTCCAATAAAATCTAAACTTCCTTTCCACCGCCCCTCACTTTTGGAAAATCTACATTTTTTGTTGTTTACTTTCGGTTTCCTATTTAAATAATATATATGTGTGTGAATTTCCTCTAAATAAAATAATAATAATATAAAAGACTATTTTTTTCAAAAAATAAGGGCATTCTACATACCCAATAACAAAATAAATTGGGTAAATAAATAAGAAACAATAATAATAATGGGTTTTTCATCAAAAAAAAAGATAAACTCCATGAAACCAAGCTTCCAAGCTCCTCAACTATACATGCAAAAATGACAAAACAAAATTAAATGAGAGAGAAGAATAAAAGGAAAAGGAAAAAAATAAAGATGTTTAGGGCAACTTTAGGGAAAGATTCAAATCAAGGGTCAAGATTAGATCTATCCTAGGAATCACATTAAACCCTACACCCTTTATATCATGGAAATTTAATGGGAATGAGAAATAAAATAAAGGAGGGGTAAGTGGGGAAATTAATTAAAAATGGGGTTAAACTTAAAAATGTGATGTAGACTTATTAAAGGTGACCTAAATCAAGATAATAAATTAAATAAATATTTAAATTATTATTGGGCTAGTAGTTTATTTAATTTTGGGTAAAAAAATTATTATAAAATTAATTATTAACATGGAAAATGTTAAGAAAATAATTAGTATTAATGGTTCACTTTGAAAAAAAAATTTACCCAAAATTTTCTAGTCACTTTTGGTGTGTTTTCTGGTGTCCCGAGGTGGGGCATTACATTTGGTATTAAAGCGAGATTCACACACACAACAATCTAGGTAATTAATTAACTAGCTAACAATATTTTAATAACATTACAATAATAATAATAATAATAATAATTTTAATAATAATAATAAAATATTTAATAATAATCCATTAAAACATTTCGAAGATCATTATAATTTAATAAGTTCACCTTTTCTTACCTTAGCCTCGGGATTAGGCACCCATCTTAGGGCTCTTTATCGGTTGATCGGTGTTGTGCAACCATCTTCCACCACCACGCACGAGAGAGGAGGATTCGAGGTGGGAGAGGTCAGCCGATAGGCGAGGATGCTTCCAGCCACCAGCACAATACCCATAGGTGGGAGAGGTCGTGGCCTTGTTCACCATGAGAGGTGGCCTCATATCATCAAAGTTCACACAGTTCAGGGACTCATTTGGAGATAGATGACCCCATTCACTTGTTGGACTACAATGCCAGGATCGTGATACAAGGCAAGTGTGATTAGGATCTTCTTCACTTGCAGCCTCCTACATACACCGGCTCTACATATGGATTTGGGGCCAAGTCATGGCTCCTTAGCCTTGATAGTTACTTTGGCTTGCACTCTTACGAGAGAAATGTCAAAGCCAGGTTTCGCCATACACCTCCTCCGAGACGCAACAGGTGTTTGGTGGAGGAATGAGGAGTGGAAGCTCCATTTGACTCGAGAGACAGTGACCTGGGAGTTGTTTGAGGAGTGATTTAGGGCTCGTTATATGTCAGAGCATTTCATGCAAAAGAGGATTGATGAGTTTCATGACTTACGATAGGGCTCTGACATAGTGGCACAATATGAGAGTAGGTTCCTGGATCTTTTGCAGTATGTGGACTACCTGCAAGATGATAAACTATAGGTTAATAGGTTTATTCGAGGCCTTAAATGTAGATATAGTAGTAGTTAGGATGTTATCTCCTCCCACACTTGAGAAGTAGTTGAGAAGGCCTACTTAGCTAAGGAGAACAAGACCAGGGCATAGGAACACCGAGATAGGAACAAGAGCAAGTTTTAGGATAGAATACAGCCTTTCGTAGTCGAGAGGTCATGGGATAGCACCACCCCCTAGAGGAGGATTCTTCCCTCCACCAGTAGCTACGAGGGCTCCACCGCATCCACATCAGAGACACACATCATGGCCACCAAAGAATCGAGAGGGCTAGATAGACTCAGAGCTTACAGAGAGGTGGCCCTAGAGGAGGTTTTGGTGGAGCTAAGGATAGGAGACGTGGTACTCAGTAGGTACAAGTAGCTCACATGTACATGTAGTCTACTAGGGTTGGGCCGGCAGGATCGGCTCACCGAGTACAGAGGGACCCCATCTCGAAAGGTACTACCAGGATTTTTATTTGTGGGTCCAAACATGATCATTATGTGTGTATATGTCCACACAAACCTACTACCATGGATATGTAGAGAGCTCCTAGATCTGAGAAGACATTGGGTGACGTAGGACATGCCCATCATGTTTATGCAGTGGTTGATAACGGCCCGAGGATGAGCATCGAAGCCACGCTATATTGAGATGGAAAGTACTATCAGGGGTATTTCTATCTCAATACTTTTTGATTCATGTGCTTCAGATTCTTTTATATCTCCTTTTGTAGTGGACCAGTGTGGGCTAGTGGTGGCTAGGAAACCAGATAGTTGGCAGGTTGAGTTGGCCTCTTGGGGCCAAAAATCATCATGACTCATATGTGGAGAGTTACGTACTTGATTTAGGAGTCTTCTCCACTACACTTGACCTCCGAGTTATTCCTCTAGGATCCTATCAGGTAGTTTTGGGTATGGATTGGCTCGAGGCTCATCGGGCCAAGGTGGATTGCCAAAATAAGGTCATTGAGTGTCAGGATGATCTTGGGAGTGCAGTTGTGATATCAGGGATGCAGAGGCCTATCTCTTTGCATATGATCTTGGCTAAGCAACTCAAGTGGAGCATGTGTAAAGGTTGTCAATTGTTTTCTATCACCATTAGTGATCGATTAGAGAGCACTCCAGAGCATTCACCCTTAGATGATCATGCGTTTTGAGGGAGTATGCAAATGTGTTTCCAGGTGAGCTTCCAAGGTTACCACCCCATAGAGAGGTGGATTTCACCATTGATTTAGTACCAAGATCTGCACACAGCTTTCTAGGTCACCTATCGGATATGACGACTCCAGCTTTATGAGCTCAAGATATAATTAGAGGAGATGTTGGAGAAGGGTCTCATTCATCCTAGTGTATCTCCTTGGGAGCACCTCGTGAAGAAGAAGGATGGTTCTCTCGGACTTTGTGCACTTCGGATATCTCAAAAAGTCACAATAAAGAACCGTTATCCACTCCCGAGGATTGATGACTTTTTGATCGAGATGGGGGAGCTAGAGTGTTCTCCAAAATTGATCTCAAGTCAGGGTATCATCAGTTGTGCCATATCAAATATCATAGAAATTCATAAGACAACTTTTCACACACGTTATGGGCATTATGAGTTCACCGTTGTTCCATTTGGTTTGACTAATGCCCTAGCTGTCTTCATGAGCCTCATGAACGGAGTTTTCAGACCTTTCTGGATCGCTTTGTCTTAGTGTTCCTAGATGATATATTGATCTATTCTCATTTTGAGGAGGAACATGAGGAGCATTTGAGATAGGTACTATAGGTTTTGAGAGAGCATAAAGTTGTATGGAAACTTGGAAAAATGTAGCTTCTTTCATAAAAAGATTCAATACTTGGGTCACATCATATCAAGAGAGGGTATCTCAATAGATCCCTCTAAGATTCAGGCTATCATGGATTGGCCAACACCCACATCAGTCACTGAGGTGAGGAGCTTTATGGGTTTAGCGGTTACTACCACAAGTTTGTTCAAGATTTCTCTTGGATTGCTCACCCTATTACTTCCCTTCAAAGAAAAGGGAAGAATTTTGATTGCTCAAAAAGTGTGAGCATGCCTTTTAGTTGCTTAAGGAAAGGTTAACCACTATGCCCATTCTAGCATTTATGGACCCTACAGAGGATTTTGTTCTTTGTACTGATGCATCACTAGAGGGTTTAGATCTTTTCTTATTATGTAGGAGTCAAGTGATTGCCTTTGAGTCACATAAGCTCAAAGACTACGAACTTAATTATCCTACCCATGACTAGAGCTTGCAGATTCGTCCATGCACTTGTGCGTTGATGTCATTTCCTTTTGGGTATACCTTTTACTTTTGAGGACTAACCATCATAGTTTACAAGATATCTTCTCACAGTCGAACCTCAACGCTCGTCAGCGGCATTGGATGGAGTTCCTATGTGAGTATGACATGAGGTGTAGTATATCAAAGGAAAGGAAAATGTTGTTGCAGATGCACTTAGTAGATGATGACATGTGCTTGCTCATTAACACTTGTAGTCAGATTTGAGAGGCAGGATTCTTGAGCATCTTCTAGAGGATAGGTTTTATGAGGGTGTTAGATAGATGTTGGAGTCACAGGGTTCATTAGAGGGTAGATATTCAGGGTGTATTTTAGAGACAGATGGTTTACTTTGGTTCCATAGGCGCATCTATGTGCCTAAGTCAGGTGATTTGTGTAACTTTATTCTTACAGAGGCTCATCGAGCCCCATATGCAACACATCCAGGAGTGAATAAAATGCACGCCGATCTGAGAGAGTTATATTATTGGCCATGTATTCGACAGAGACATATGCAGATTTTTGTTGCATGATGCCTTGAGTGTTAGAGGGTCAAGGCAGAGCATTCTCATCCTGTAGGACTCTTACATCCTCATGATATTCCCGAGTGGAAATGGGATGTGATCTCCATGGATTTCATAGTAGGACTCCTTATGTCTTCTTATCATCATGATGCCATTATGGTCACTTGTGGATAAGTTGACCAAGGTTATGCATTTCTCACCAACCAAGGTCACCTATAATGCATAGGCCATCACCAAAGTATTTATGGAGGACATTGTTAGATTGCACGGGATTCTCAAAGACCATCATCAATGACAGGATACCATTTACACTTTAATTTTCTCTGGACTTCCTTTTAGACCACTCTCGGTACTCGATTAATTTTTTAGCTCAAAGATATCATCTAGAGACAAATGGACAGACAGAGAGGGTTAATCAGGTACTGGAGGACATGTTGAGGATGTATGTGATGGACCAGAGAAAAAGTGGGAAGATTATCTTCATTTAGTTGAGTTTGCATACAATAATAGCTATCATAGTCCATTAGTATGGCTCTTTACCGTGGATTTGTATGATGACCTTCAGGGACACACCTCCGAGTTGGGATAGACTAGATGACAAGGATTATTCTTGGACCATCTTACCTACAAGACTTAGAGCAAGCAGCAAGTTGTTCTTATTAGACATGGTCTTGAGTAGGCTAGAGCACACGAAGGCGTATGCGCAGACACCAAGAGGATTGATCGTCACTTCTCGGTGGGTGACAAAGTCTTCTTAAGAGTTCATCCATATAAGATTCCAATCCATTATGGAAAGGGTTCTAAGCTTTTGCCTAGTTTTCTAGGGGCCTTTTGATATTTTAGAGGTCATCGGTCCAGCTGCCTATCACCTAGCTTTGCCACCACACCTTACATGGGCCCACAATGTATTTCCTTTTTCGTACTACGTAGATATGTACCGATGTTTATCATGTTTTGGATTGGTCAATTACAGGTAGAGGATGGAGGGCAAGTGGAGACCGGAGCCCATACACATACCGCAGCACCGGAGGTTGGCTTTTCGGTGTCAGACTTAGACTAGGTTAGAGTGCAAAGTGGGACAAATATGATGAGACAAAAGATACTTGGGAGGATGCTACACCATTGAGGGATATCCCTATTTTTCAGGAGAGGGAAGTCTAATTTTAGGAGAGGGGATGTAGTGACCACATTTTTATAGCCTCGCTTATCTATTGATCTCTTTATTCATAGACATTTTTTTCAGGGATTTGATATATGTTGGACAATATGTTATGGTATTTGACCTCCTTAGACATGTATGGATATTTGGGCGTGTAGCACCAATTTGATTTGATTAGTATGTTGACAGCTTTTTCATTTGATGTTGTGAATACTAGCTTATTTTGATTATGGTTTGACCTAATTGAGATATGTTAGGTACTTAGTTAGTCGTATGCTTGGATTATATGGATGTGTGTCACTTTTATTTATCTCTAGGGCTAACTCATGGTAAATTGTGTTGTAATCATGCATGTTGTCACATTTTCAATTCTAGGATGATGATATGCTAGCATAGATTTCATTGATCGCTTATTGAGTAGTTGATTTACATTGTATCGGACAGGTGCGTTTAATGTGTGCAATGAGTGTGCAGGTCACGAGTCACAGGATAACGTGGGTTTCAGGGAGGCTACACAAATTTTCCACAAGTGGACCATAGGGCTAAGTCCTAACCATGTTTATTGTATGAGGCCTTGGTATTAGCTTTCATTATTTAGGGCACTATGGTGACCCTCATTTGTAATGTAGTATGTCATGTAATATTAATCTTGTTTAGGATGTTTAGTTTTCTTTGTAAACTTGATTTGGGGACTTAATGGTCCCCACTTGCATTAAGTTTTGTGTTTGGGTAATGGTGTATTTAATAAGAGGGGATTAGGGTCACATGTGAACCCTTGGGTGGGCCCCACATCCTCTACACTTGTGCCCAAATGTGTCAAACCCGAAATTTGCTATTTTAGGCATTTTAAGTGACCCCTTTTAAGTTTGGGAGTTCACTTAGCATGAAAATAGGCCCTTGGACCCTACTTAATAGGTAGGGGACTTAATTTCAAGGCATAGAGGGAGTTTTCCTCCCATTTTTCCTCTCTTTGGTCACCATCCATGTAAGATGGATTGGTATGTGTGTTTGTTAAAAGTTGCACAAGTTTGTTTTGTTTTTCATTTTGGGTAATTTGGGAGAAGAGTGTTAAAAGCTAGTTTATCTTTTCTTCTTTTTATTTTAAAAATCTTTGACTTGGAGGGAAGAGAGGGGTGACACATGTCACCCCCTCATTTGAGAGGAAATTTGTTGTCTTCTCTTCAAATTCTCCCTCATGGGGGAAGAAGAGAAAAAAATTGGTGGAGATTTTGCTTGGTGGCTTGTGGATTTTGGAGCTAGAGCTTGCTTGGATAAGGAAGTGGAAAATCTAGAGTGTTGGAGAGCTTTTGAGGTAGGCTCCTTGAGCTCATTTTATGTTTTATGTTATGTTAGATCTTAGCCTTGATTGTTTAAAATGTGTGTGTTGTTTCTTGTGTGTGGCTATTATTGAGTATGCTTTGTGTTGTTTTATTTTTCTCCATCCATCATATGGCATGATGGATTTTGGAGTTTATGGGGAAGAGAGAGGGATTTTCCCTCTCAAACCTCATGGCTTGATGGGCAAGCCATGTAGGTTCTTTTTACTCCCCTCATATGGTTTGAGGTGGGGAAGGTGGTTCATATGGTTTGAACCCCTTCCCCATTCTTGGAGAGGAAACCCAATGGGTTTGAAAATCCTCCCAAGAAGGATTTTGGTGAATGGGTGGAGAAATAAGGAGGGTTTGATGATTTGGAGGAATAAGGAGGTTGTGAAGATTCTTGTTTGTGTGCATCCAATGTTGGACCACACTTTTGGCACCTTGGATATCTCTTCTTCTCTTCCCCATTTTGGAGGTAGAATATGGTTTCTCCTCCTTTCCTTCTTTGCAAAATTTGGTGTTTTTCTTAGTATTTGACTTGTCTTGTATGTGAAAATAATGTTGGATTGTCTCCCTTAATCTTGTGCAAAGTTTGTGGAAGCTAGTCCTTTCTCCCATGGGCTTGGGGGAGGCTAGCATGTCTTCCAACCCTTGGAAAGGCATGTAATGATGCCTATTGGTTGGGTGGTAAAACAAGCCTTCTCTTGGTGTTGGTCTCTTGGAAAAACATTCAAGGTTGGAGCTCAAATGTGGAAGATGTTTGAGGTTCTTGTCACCATGGTTCTTCATTATTTTCTCCCATTTTTGGTGAACATTACTCTCATCAGTAATCTCATGAATGTGGCCATTTGGAAAGTTCTTTGTCTTGTGAAGTATCCTCTTTGGGATTTGGAATCACTTGTAAATTAGTGTCACTTTTGTAGCTGTAACCTTCCTTCAATCTTGGAAGGAAAACTTGTTATGTTGATTTCTTATGTATTTTAAGTGTTTTGGAATCGTGATGTAAATTGTGAACTTAAGCTCCTTGTAAAGGAAATATTGTAAAATAGATGTTTCCCTTAAAATGAAATCTTGTAATAGAATATTCCTTTAATATGAATTTGTTGTAGCTCCATTTTGAAAGGAAAGTTTGTTTATTGGATATATTTTTTTACAAAATAAAAATATTGTGATGTTACTAGCACTAAAAGAAAATGTGATTTCTTCCTTGTTGGAATCTCCCTCTTGTAGAAATCTGCAATATTTATTTAGTTATTACATTTGAAGGAAAGTTAGTGTTACATGGAAGCTTGAGGATTTATTTTAAATGGTTATATTATCATTCTTAAAATAGATCTTTTCTTGCAAATGTTGGTAGTATTATACAATGAAATAAATTCAATTTTTGCTTCCTTTCCCATGTGAAACTTAACAATGATTGTAGTAGGAAATCAAATGTTAATCTACTTCTCCTTCACTAAGTTTTAAATTTTTTCCAAGCTTCTCTTCTCATTTGGAATACTTGCTACATTTCTCCTTACCTCAAAATTTAGTAATTCATTTTAACACAATTAGATATTGAAAATTTCCTTGTTCCATAACCTCACAAAAATAACAAAATAAAATCTGTTATTATCCAACTTGAAATGAATTGTTTCTACATTGTAAATAATACAAATATATCAAAAATATGGTTATAGTTTATAACATAACTATATTATGTTTAAGCATAGTTATATATTACATATCTTATATTATCATTAATTATATTAAGATAATATATTAAATAATTATATATATATATATATATATATATATATATATATATATATAAAACAAAAAAAAATTAAAATTAAAAAAGTTTAAAAAACAAAACTATAAAAATAGGAAAAGAGCTTACGGTAAATTTGTTTTGTTAAACAAAAGTAAATGGGGGTGGGGAGGGTTTGAACCCTCCCCAAAAATCTGCACTTCCACCGCACCCCATCCTCACCCAACTCCCTTCCCACGTAGCCCCTCTCCTCCCACTCCCCAACAAAACCCTCCAATAAAACTCAGCCAACACTCCATTTCCACAAAATTTCCCTAAACACTTTTCAAATCTACGTTTTTGTTGTTTTTAGATTTCGGTTTCCTATTTAAATTATATATATATGTGTGTAGAATTTCCTCCAAACAAAAAAATAATAATATAAAAGACATGCCAAGCAGAGAGGATCTTTGGTAAGGAAGCATACAAAATAAATAAATAAATAAGGAAACAATAATGGATTTTCAATCAAAAAAAAATTCCATCAAACCAAACTACCAAGCTCCTCCTCAACTTGCACTGCAAATGACAAAACAAAACAAAATGAGAAGAAGAATAGAAAGGAAAAGAAAAACATAAAGATGTTTAGGGCAACTTTAGGGCAAGATTCAAATCTAGGGTCAAGATTAGATCTATCCTAGGGCTCACATTTAACCCTACACACTTTAAGTCATGGAAATTTTATGGGAATGAGAAATAAATCAAAGAGGGGTGTGTGGGAAAACTAATTAAAAATGGGGAAACTAATTAAATTAAAAATGTGTGTAGACTTATTAAAGGTGACCCTAGTAAACACTTAATAAAAATAAATAATTAAGTTAGTATTGGGCTAGTGTTTATTTAATTTTGGGTAAAATAAATTAGGATAAATTAATTATTAACAGGAAATGGTTAAGAAAAGGATTAGTATTAATGGTTCACTTTGAAAAAAAAAAATTACCCAAATTTTCTAGTTACATTTTGGTATGGTTTTCAAAGTGTCCCGAGGTGGGGCAATACAGTTTGTCTTGGTAAGGAGAAGAGGTATCGAAACTTGAATGTGTTTAGAGATAGTCAACTAATTGTGAATCAAGTCAAATTACAAAGAACTCGCTAAGAATGATCCCCTCAAAATCTACAAGAACAGGGTATGGGATCTTCTTGAGGACTTCCAAGGCCTTTAATATCAATTCCATACCAAGGAAGAGAAATGAAGTCATGGACAAACTGGCAAAGATCTTTGGGCAGCATTTGATGTGGTTGATAATATTAAGAGAGATAAAACCCAACCAAATATCAAGGTATTTGTGATACCGAAAGTTGTGGACAAAAACACAAGTTGGAAGGTATTTGAGAATGATCAAAAGATCATCAATTTCCTTACAAGAAGAAGCTGAATTCTCCGCAAAGAACCAGGATAAATTAGAGCAACAATATGGGGACTAAGTGGTTCAATTGAGGATGAACAAGCTTCTAAAAGTCTTGGTGACATTGGAATCAATCTTCAATCCCAATGATCAATTTCCGAAGGAGATGGAAAACATTCGTGTTAAAGGGAGGATTCAGAGCCCATTTTAGTTGGAGACAGAAAGGTACTAGAAATTGGCAAAGTGAGTACTGATTAAGAAAAATCTTATTTCATACATCTTTTCCAAGAGTTATCATATGTCTTTTCTTGGAGCTACGAGGACTTGAGGGGATTTAATCCAAAGTTGGAACAACATACTATTGAACTAGATCCGAAAGCTAAGCCTATTAGAAAAAAGTAAATATTGGTCAACCCTCATATTGAGCCTCTCATAAAGAAAGGGCTGAATAAGTTGATAGAGGAAAGTATCATATTTCTGATCAAGCATTCAAGTTGGGTTGAAAATCTGATGCTAGTCGGGAAAAGGAATGGATAAATTAGGTTGTGGGTGGACTTTCGGGACTTAAATAGGGAATCTCTCAAGGACCACTATTGGCTTCCTTCCATGGAGAAAATACTCCATGTGGTAGCCGGTTTAGAAATGTTTTCTTCCTAGATGGCTACTTGGGCTTTAATCAATTTATGGTGAAAGAAGAGGATCAGTTCAAAATGGCCTTCCCCACAAAATGGGGCACTTATTCCTATAGGAAAATGTCATTTGGGTTGTCAAACGATGGAGCTACATTCTATAGGGCTATGTACATGGTGCTCAAGGGGTTGATAAACAAGATAGTTCTTGTGTACTTAGATGATATCATTTTATTCTCCAAGAACACAAGTCACTTGTTTCACCTAATAAAAGTGTTCCAAAGATGTAGGAGATTCAGAGTGTCTCTCCGAATCGTAATAAATGCATATTCCTAGCTCATGAAGGTAAGCTCCTAGGCCACATTATGTCTAATAAAGGGTTGATAATCGATCCGGATAGGGTAGAAGCCATCAATGCATTGCCATTTCCAAGTCATAAGAAGCCTCTCCAAAGCTTCTTAGGGAGGATCAATTTTGTTCGAAGGTTTGTGTCAGACTTTTCCACTCTTGTCAAGCCAATAACCATGATGTTGAAGAAGAGTATGACATT
Organism: Taxus wallichiana var. yunnanensis; assembly: GCA_018340775.1. NCBI lineage: Eukaryota > Viridiplantae > Streptophyta > Pinopsida > Cupressales > Taxaceae > Taxus > Taxus wallichiana. The sequence goes on from CM031235.1 coordinate 952,813,793, forward strand.
TAAGTGGATAGTGGAGGGAAAAGAGAGTTTTGAGGCCATCAAGCATGCATATCTCAAGCCCCAACTCTTGTAAAGTTGGAATTCTCCAAGGCTTCATGCTCTACGCCTTCGGCGCTTATGACACAATTTTCGCAATAAATAAGGATCCGAACAACTGGTTACCTTTTTCATTCAAAGCTTGGAATATTATGAATTGAGGTACTCCTTCATTGAGAAACATGCCCTCATTGTTATTAGGAGCTTGAAGAATTTTACGCACCTAGTTTCAAACAATAAGACTCAACTGCTTGTCTCATGTTGGATTTAAGGATTTCCTCTTGAACAAAGAATTGAATGAGAAATGGGAAGGTTAGATCACACGTGTCACATGTTTAGTCAAAAATATGATGAAGAAGAAGAAGTTGTTTTGGTGTTGCAAGATAATCAAGAACAAGCATATGATAGTGTTCCTACTCCTTATTAGACTCGAGATATGGTAAATTTCTTGTAAATATTTTTATGGCCTCAGGAGATGGAAAAAACAAGGATGAGATATTTTAGACTCCAAGCTATTCCATATGTGCTCATTGATGGTGTGTTTGTTCAAGAAATATATGAATGGATTCCTATTGAGGTTTTCTGGGAAAAATCATATCAAAAATGTGTTATATGAGTTTCACGATGGAAATCCTGGAGGTTACTTTACACCATGAGTAACAGATCTCAAGATTATGAAAGCAGGTATTATTAGCCCACATTGTTTAGTTATTGTTATGCATGGATTAAAAATTTGCATTCTTCACAGGAAGGAGAGGTTATCAAAACTTTCATTGCATCTCGATTTCAATTGAGCATACATTCATGCAATGGGGATTGGACTTAATCAAAGTCATTAATCCAAACTCAAGGCTAGGCCACGTGGATCCAAATGCAACATATTATTACTTCACCAAGTGGACCAAGGCAGCAACACTTATGAAAGCGAATGAGTCTAGCATACTAGACTTATATGAAGGAATTTTCACCAAATTCGGTGTACACAGGCTACTCTAATATCAAATAATGCTCTGGCATTCCTTAGCAAAAAGATCACAAAATGGGCTATTAGGAATGGTATATATTTAAGAACCTCTTCTAATTATTACCCTCAAGGTAATGGGCAAGCAGAGTCTACTAACAAGAACTTACATAACATCATTAGAAGGGATTGTTGTTGCAAATCAGCAGCACCCCTGGATGCAAATCAAGGTTCTGAATTGATGTTTTAGGCATCCAGTGTGATTGCACAACATGGAAACCTCTCTCCAAGTGTGGGACTTGTGAAAATGAGAGAGGAATCTCCAGATTAGAGGCTAGTTCCTCAAACTCCTCTGATTTAGATCTATATTTTGCACAACTACAGAGGTTCAGATCCTAATCCTACTCTAAATTGCAAGGAGACAGGGATAAAAATGCAAAAATGAAACTAAACTAAAGATGGTGATGCACCAAAAGGAGTGGTGAAACATTTTTGCAATGTAAATAGACACAAATTCATGAAATGCAACAAGGGAAAACATACACAAGCTTATAGATGTAATTAGAGGTCTTAAAATGAAGTAAAACAATACAAACAAAGGACTGAAAGCATTCACAGAGTTTGCACTGTCAATTCCATGTAAAAATCTCTTGCATTCCACCCTCAAAGAGGTATAAACCTACTACAATACTTGAAAAAGGTCTAATTCTTACAACTATCACTTGCTGGAGGTGAAAGAAGAAGTTTTCTATGCCAAAAAGTGTTCAACCATGAAGAAATGAGCCAAATCTGGCTTTTACAGTACATGGGTCGAGCCCAGGAGAGAGAAAACATGAAAAACACATGGGAGCCATCCCTCATTGATGGAAAATGCATTAAAACAGCATGGAGGACCTTACAAACCCATACCCTATCATTTTTGACCATATTGGAGAAGAATGCGACCCATTCTGTATTAAATTTGGTTGTTGAAATGTCATTTCTGGCCATGGACACGTACCAGAACCATTTTTGAATTTTCTCTCTCCAAACTGAACCAAAATTAGAAATTGACCATGGAATCATGTAGATAATTTTAACATCTTTCCAATGATATAAAGAACGTGAAAATCGAGCTCTGGATCAAAAGATATGATCGTTTGAAGATTTAGGGCAAAAACGCCCAAAAACGGATCGGCGGAAAAAATTTCAAATTTTACCTTTTTTTTGTCTTTGGAAAAAATTTCAAAAATTCCCCATGCTCTGCTGGTCGGATGCCACGTGGCAAGCTCTGATTCACTCTGGAATTCTCTCTCCTTCTCTTTTCCACGGGTTTTCCTTTGAAAATCGACCTTTTTATACTCTTTTGGAAAAAAATTCATATTTGCCTCCGACCCCCGAACTCCTCTGCCATGTGGCAGCTTCCTATTGGCTGCGGGCCTCAAATGGGAAAATTTTCCACAAAAACTCCACCAAGCCATAACTTGAAAAATATAAGGAGTTAGGAGGCAAACTTTACCTTTCTAGAAAGCTGAGAGAGAGCTCTATCTGATGGTGCCATTTCCGAAAGCTTTGAGTGCTTGAAAATCAAAAATGTAGACGAGGCACAAGAGAGGCAAGAACACAAGGAGTTAGCCACAAAACGAGTGGGGGGCACCATTTTGGATAACAATTTTGGCGACTCGGAGGGGTCATCTTCTGCTAGATGAAAATACCATTGCAAGCGATCCATTGGGCATGGAGTCATCAAATATTCTGCTTAGAACCTCAACCGACTTAGAATGTGCAAGGAGGAAGATGGAATATCACATGATGGAAGCAAGGATCAGAAACATCTCCATGGACAGCAAGTCTGTGCCAAAGCACTTAGGGAAAGCAAAAATAACCTATAAGCAAAACAATGTGCAAAGCACTTGGAGGAATGAAAATATAATCTAATATTTACAAGGTGGTAAATTTCCCTCTAGAAGCAACGCTTGAGATAGATTCCATTGATCGTAATCTGCGTTCTTCACCATCCAATGAGGCCAATTGGAAATCATTTCTGTTCTTGTACTTCATGACCATGTATGGGCCACTCCAAATGGCATCAAATTTTGAATGCCTTCCCGGTTTTGCTCTATCCACATCCCATTTCAACACTAGATCTCTAACCTGAAAAGATCTATCCTTGGCCTTCTTATCAAAGGTCTTTTTGATCAAAGCTTGATCCTTTTCCATTGCTTGGGATGCCTGATTTCTGACCTCCTGTAGCTCCATCAACTCTGCATATCTCACCTCCATGGGCTCAAACTCTAGCAACTCTAATTGCTTCATGAGTTCCAATGTTGGCAACTCAAGTGACATGGGCAAGATTGCCTCTCTTCCATAAACAAGCTTGAATGGAGAGTTACCTGTGGATCTCTTGGGAGTTATCCTATCAGCCCATAAGGCTGATTTCAGTTTGGTATGCCAAGACCTCTGATTCTCATCAAGAGTCCTAATGATCCTCAACAAGTTCTTGTTTGTAGACTCGGCCTGGCCATTACCTTGAGGGTAATAGTTTGATGAAGTGCTTAGGTAGATCCCGTTCTTGACAGCCCACTCAGTCACCTTGGATCCAATGAATGCCAATGCATTATCTGAGATTATTGTAGCAGGTATACCAAATCTGGTTGTTATCCCCTCATAAAAGTCTAAGATGCTGGACTCATTTGCTTCTTTGAGTGCTACTGCTTCAGTCCACTTAGTGAAGTAGTCCGTGGCTGTCAAAATCCATTTGTGCCCTTGACTTGAATTGGGATTAATGACTCCAATGAATTCCAAACCCCATTGCATGAATGGCTGGTCAACTGAGATTGGATGCAATGGAAGGGCAACAAGTCTCTCTTTTCTTGTGAAGAATGCACAATTCTTACACCTCTTGATCCATGCATAGCAATCACTAAAAATTTTAGGCCAATAATAACCAGCCTTCATGATTTTTAGAGCTGTCACTCTCGGTGCAAAATGACCACCAGCTGATCCACCATGGAACTCTTCCAACACCCTATGAATCTGATTTTTGCTAATGCATCTCAAAGAGCACTCCATTCACATCTTTCTTGAACAAAACTCCATCAACAATGGCATATGGGATAGCCTGCAATCTGAAGTGTCTTCTTTGGGTCTTGTTCATCTCCTGGAGGGCATAGGCCTATTCTTAGGAAGTGCATTATACCTTGGGTCCAGCAAGGAGTGGGGGCAGCATTGTTTTCTTCTTGAGTGCCACATGGCTCATGGCTGTCTTGAACTGTCAAAACAACCTCTCCTTCATTGCATGCTTCTTTTTGCTTCCCAAAACCAGCTGCTCACAAAATCCTTTTCCTCTTACCACTTCGTGATTTTGATCTCAATGTCATACTCCATGACATGGGTGATCCAACCTGCCCTTTTCTCGTTCAAATCTTTGTTGAGGAGGAAGTCCTTAACCCCAAAGATGTGAGACCAGCAACTGGACCTTGTTGTTTGAGACTAAATGCTTGAATTTCTTCAAGCTTCTAATTACTGCCAGCACATGCTTCTCAATAAAAGAATACCTCACCTCATAGTCATCTAGGCTCTGGCTGAAGAAAGCAATTGGCTGCTCATCGTTATCCTTGTTCTACTGTACCAAAATGGCAGAAATAGTGTCATTACCTCCAAATGCATAGAGGATGAAATCCTTGGAGAAGTCTGGGTTGATGAGAGTTGGTGCTTGAGAAATGGCTTCTTTGATTGCTTCAAAACTCTCCTTGCCTTCTCTACCTGTCCCACTTGAAAGCCATGCTCTTCTTTAACATTTTGGTGATGGGCTTGACAAGGGCTGCAAAATCTGGGAAAAACCTCCGAACAAAGTTTATCCTCCCCAAGAAACTCTGAAGGGATTTCTTGTGGCTTGGCAATGGTAGTGCTCTTATGGCTTCGACTCTCTCTAGATCAATTGCTAATCCTTCTTTGGAGACAATATGGCCAAGGAGCTTTCCTTCATGTGTAAGAAAGATACACTTCTTAGGATTCAAAACACTCCAAATTTCCTACACCTCGTGAAAACTTGTCTCAAATGAGAGAGGTGGTCTGCTACATTTTTGGAAAAATTAGTGATATCATCAAGGTAAATCAACACCACATTGTTAATCAAACCTTTGAATGCCATGTCCATTTCTCTTTGGAAGGTAGCACCAGCGTTGGACAGCCCAAATGGCATCTTTCTGTATGCAAAAGTCCCCCATTTGGTTGTGAAGGCTGTCTTGAACTGGTCTTCTTCCTTCACCATAATTTGATTGTAGCCGAGTAGCCATCAAGTAGTGAAAACCTCTCGGAGCCAGCCACAACTTGCAAGATTTGCTCCATGGAAGGGAGTGGGTAATGGTCCTTGAGAGATGCTCTATTTAAGTCTCTGAAATCAACACACAATATGATCTCTCCACTCTTCTTTCTGACTGGAACCAAGTTGGCAACCCAACTAGAATGCTTGATTGGGAATATGATTCTTGACTCAATCAACTTGTCCAATTCTTTCCTCATGAGAGGCTCCATGTGTGGATTGACTGGTCTTTGTTTCTGCCTGACAGGCTTAGTATTTGGATCCAATTCAATGGTATGCTGAGCTAAGTTGGGATTGAAACCTTTCAAATCTTCATAGCTCCATGCAAACACATCAGGGAACTCTTGACACAACTGTATAAACTCATACCTTTCTTGATCAGTTGTCATCTTTCCAATTTACAATGGTTTATTCTCTTCTACCAAGATGGATACTGAATCCTCTCTCTTGACCTAAATGTTTGCTTTCTCCTTTCTAAACTGATCATTGGGATTAAAAATGGACTCCAAAGTGATAAGTCCCTTGGGCAGCTTGTTAGTTCTCAGCTGTACCACTTGGTCACCATACTGTTGTTCCAATTTTTCTTGATTCTTAGCTGAGAACTCAGCTTCTTCTTGCAAGAAATGGATGATTTGCTGGTCATTCTCAAACACTTGCCAACTGACATTGTTATCCGGCACTGAAGGCCTCACAATCACATGGATGTTTGGTTGTACCTTGTCTTGTTGAATGCTTTCCACAATGTCAAAGGCTGCCCCTATTGCTGCAAGCCTGTCAGCAGCTTGATTCTCTTTCCTAGGAATGGATTTGATGCCAAAACCCTCAAAATCTTCCATGAGGTCCCACACCCCGCTTCTTGTAGCACCCGAGTAGATCATTCTTGGCGCATGTCAGTCCCTCGACTCGATTTACAATCAATTCATTGTCACCAAAGACTTGCAAGTTCTTTATTTTCTTCTTGATTGCCCAATGCATCCCTTGCACTAAGGCTTCATATTCAGCAGTTATTATTGGAGCATGCAAACTGAAATCTAAAAGTTGAATAGTACCTTACTCCTTGACGTGAAACAAGCATGGCTCCACCTCCTGCACCTTGTCTACTTCTTGATCCATCAAAAAACAGCTGCCATACCTCATTGTCATCCTTGTGGTTTGGCTTGGTGATGTTAGGAATAGGCTGATTTTCTTCATGTATACAATAGACCCCTAGCTCGCATTCTTCTACTTCTTGATAAGGATCAAAAGCATGTACCTTTGTTGCCCATTCATCAAGAGTTAGATCCGGATGCTCCCAACCTTGGTGTCACTTCATCGGTGCTTGGGTGGTCTTCTTGATCAAATGCTTTGAACAATTGGCGTTGATCGGACTTAGAGTGTAAGGCTCAATGTGGAAGTTTGCAATAGGTTCGAGACTAATTGTAGCCTTAGTTCCATACCTCATTCTCGAATAAGATGTGTGACCAATCGCCAGAAAAATATCCCCAATCTTGGCTATGAAGTCCCTTGACAAGCATAGGGCAAAGAGTGGTAGAAGGTCTATGACTGATACATCTTGTGAAACAACAACATTTGGACATGCATGCAAGGTAAGACTCAAGTTTCTAATCACCCCAACTATTGTTACTGCTGTCCCATCCAGCTGCACTACCCCTTTGGATATGGTTTCATCTCGGAACCCTAGCCGATCAGCTATTTGTTTAGGCATCACTGAGCTACTTGCCCCGAATCTATCATGCAATTGTGCACTAACTGATTTCCAATGATTAATGAAACATAGAAAGGAGGGGGCTTCAACATTTTACCTTGCTTGTCCTCCATGATTTCCCTCAGATGGGCAGCATTTGTGAGCACTTTCTCTTGCATCTGAACTTGTTGATTCGAAGTTGGCCAGTCCTTCATGGCAGCTTGTAACAAGTCTCTTTGGCCTGGGATAGATAGGGATTCCCACATTGATATATTAACATTTGTCTTCTTCATCTGATCAATGATACTGAATGGTGATGAAGGATCTCTTTGTTGTCCCTTTGCTTGTACATTCACTCCTTGCACGTGGGCAGCAATAACTGGTATTTGAGTTGGTCTAGGAGCTGTTCTTGGCTGCCCTTGTGCATTTGAAATTGGATTTTGCTTGCCAACCACTTGTGGAACCATAGAAGGTCGTGGATTGGTTGGAGCCAATGGCTATTCTTCACCCAAATTCCTCCTTTTTGACCTTGTGTTGGCTGCAACACCTTGGGAAACTACCTGATTCATGCCACAAAAATCCTCTGCTTGCCAATTTACCAACGTGGTGTCATTTGGGGCTGATTGCTGTTGGAATGTTTCTTGTTGTTGGTTGTTTCCTTGACTGCCCTCACCCTCCACACAAGTAGTTGTCACCATTAATGCTTGATTCAAAGCACCATTCAACCACATGGATTGGTTATGAGGTTCATTGCATAGAAAACACCACCATACTCCCGAGCAATGTTGTTTTGTGTTGGCACCAATGCCTTAGAGGTAGATATGGCATTTGGATCAGTAGGGCTGAAATGGTCTATCGATGTGTTGTTAGGATTAAAAATTATTATCCTAATATTGATTCTACATAGTTTAGATTATTTAATTTTATTAATTAAATAATAATTGTTATTTGGTTATATGGTTAATCAACCATATTTGTCTTTTATTTCATACTGTTATATTGTTGTAAACAATATATTTGTATCTTTTCATTTCCTGCTTCCCGGATGTTATTGGAAGCTTGTTTATTCTGGCATTTGGTTGCACCTGTGCAACTTATTCTTCCGATGTATTTGGCTGTGCAATATCTATAAATATTGCAGCCCATTCTCTGTAATTTTTTAATTGATTGAGATTAATAAAATTATACAGGCTTCCGTCCCTGTTTCTCAATCTACATTTGGTACCAGAGCGAGAATCTGGCCCTGTGAAGGTGTGGAAGAGAGAGCAAAGCACAGAGAGAGGAGATTGAGACGTGTTTGCAGCATTTAAGAGCCGGTGCAGCCTCGTGCAAACTCCCAGCCCCATCTCTGCCTCCCCCACATCCTCCAGCCCTTCCAGTGCTTGGAAGGCAAAAAAATTTGCACCGGTGCTCGTTGCACCAGAAAATTCACCGCAGCCTATATTTTTTTTTAAAAAAGGAATTCCCAACCAGGGGTTCTCCCTCTAATTCAGAGGTGCATCTAGTGACAGCTACAAGAAGCAGGCTGTTGTAATTGGAGGTATGTGTGCAAAATTCATATCTATTTGATTGACATTGTTTTCATCGGCATATACTATGTCATGTAGCAGGGTATGTCAGAAACATAGAGCCATGTGAAGTGAGAATTGAATGGTGAGAATGCAAGAATAGATAGAAAACGACCTCCTCAGCCTGCACAAGACGCCCAAGCCTGCAAACAGAGCAAAGAATATAAAAAAAAGGGGAAGGAGGCGCCCACGCTGGACCTGCACACCCAACACTGGAAGAAGAGTAATAAGCGCCTTCTCCACTGTCCATGCGGCCTGTCCTCCTAAGCCTGCACAAAGAGAAGAAAAAACAACAAAAAACGCGGCCAAAGAAGAGTAGAAAGCGGCCAAAACAGTCCTCCACGCGTTTTTCTTGACCCGCGCGGCCTGCACAAGGAAAAAAATGTTTTTTTGGAGCAAAAGAAGCATCCTTCTCCCTCGCCCGCGCCATTTTATCTCTTCAGCGACCTGCACAAAGAAATGTAGGGTTAGTTTGTGCAAACAACAAAAAAATGCAGCCAAAGGAGGAAATGCGGCCTGTACAGTGCGTGGCAAGCTAAAAACGCGGCCTGAGCAAGGAAATGCGGCCATACAAAGGCAAACAAACAAAAACAAGGCTTCAGATCCATTTTTTAAGCAAATACAACCCTAAATCCGCCTTCACCAGCATGCGCCACGTGGCATCTTCTCAACCAAGTCGCATTTTCAAGAGGTAAGTCAATTTACTTGTCAATAAATACAAGTTGCTTCCTTTCATAGCTCAAGCGCCCTATGTGGGCAAGTTGGTTAGTGCATGCGCCTTGGGAGTGAGAGGTTTGGGGGTCAAATCCCACCAAAAACACTCAAAAACTCACCTTTTGCATCTGGCGGAATTTTGGCGGAACCGCTAAATTTAGCAGACTTTTTTGAATTTAGTTACAACTAACTAAATTTAGCGGAGAAATCCCTAATTTAGGAAAAAAATTCTCCCATCTGGTCTGTTTTTTCATTCCAGACATTTTTTGAAAAAGGAGACCCATCTAAAAATTGCATTTTCAGCTATTTTTTTGCAATTTTTAGCATTTTGGGTCGTATTGGGCTCAGGAGGCCACCAGGACCTAGAAACTAAATTTTTTTGCCTGTCATTCAAATTGTACAGTTTTTTGAATGTAAATTATATATTGCTGCATATTGTACTAATTTGCAGGTTGCCATAGTCAACTGCAAAACTTTGTAACTCCTCGTAAACCGCGAATTGTAATAAAAACAAGAAAATTGGTTCTCAGAACACTCACGAGATCCTAGATCTCATTCGCAGCGTCGGTATATACAATGCCTACCTCGGGAAGCGCTTACGGTAAAGCCGTCGTGACTACTACCGCACTTAATGCCTAATATAGCTGCAACAACGCTGTCCGGCATCGTCCCTATAAATCGACGGGGAGTAATAAGGTCACAGTGCACACACTATGAACCATCCCATCCGTCTGTGAATGATTGCAAGACATAAATCCGGACTGAGAAATTATCCGAGTATATAGCGAAGTTACACGCGCGTATGAGGATATTTCTTTGAGCCGGTGTCAATAATCGCATAGACCCCATCAGTACTGTCTTGGTACCATGTATTGAATTATTTCACGTACGTTAACGCCTCTTTCACGTACCGCCGGGTATATAGAAAGGGCGAGCTTCTTCCACGTACCGACGGGTATATCGGAAGGGCGCGTATATAGAAAGGTTCGGTATATCGGACTGACGGTATATAGATTGGGAGACCTAATACCTGGAGTGATAAGAGCCAAACCCTGTTAGTGATCTCTGCAAAATGGGCACCAATGCCCCCAAATTTTTTCTTCCGGATTCACAATTGCTCAGAGGAAGCAACTATGCTGCTTGGAAGACAAAAATCAAGACACAGCTTGAGTTTGAAGAAATATGGCCTGTTGTGACTGGTACTCTAACCAGATCACCAACTGATGCAACACAACAACGACAATTTGATAGAGCAGATCAGAAAGCAAAACTCATCATCTTGTTTGGAGTATCCGACGATGTGCAAGCCCACATTCGAGATGCCACATCAGCAAAAGAAGCTTGGGATAAGCTGAGCACAATATATGAGGCCAAGAACAAGAATGTCATACTCAATTTGCAGAGTCAGTTACATACATTGAAATTCAAGCAGAATGAGAAAATTGAAGCCTTCCTAAGAAGAGTTGCAAAGTTAAGGGCTTCACTTCTAGCCCTAGGAGAAGAGGTCAAAGATGAATCTCTCGTTCCCATTGTTCTGAGAGCTCTCCCTTCTTCTTACCGCATTTTTCTCACAACTCTAAACTTGTCAAATACGACAATTAGTTTTGACAAGCTAGTAAACCTACTGCAACAAGAGGAAGCAATGCACAACAAGGATGATGAAGAGGAGCAGGCACTGTCTTCACATCAAAAATGGAAAGGAAAAGGTAAAGGAAAACCTAAATCCTATCAGAAGTCCCCACATCAGAATCAGTATCATGGGGACAATCAATAGAAGAAGCGATGTCCAATTTGCAAAAGAGGACATGACTTGCAAGAATGTTGGTTTAACACATATAAGAAAGGTTCATCAAGCAATTCTGGACCACAACAACAACAAACTTACAAGGGACATTCAAACAACTATCACGGGCAGAAAAAGGGGAACTGGAAAAGAAGACCCCACCAGCAAGGTAATATTGTTGAACAACAAGAACAGTCAGACAATGAAGACTTATTGTTCACTACTCGATCAAGTGAACCATCCACGTCATCTAGTGACGTCTGGTATGTTGATTCAGGAGCCACTCGACACATGACCGGCCATAGAGACTGGTTTATTTCAATGAGGGACACGCCATCGAAAAATCATGTTTCGTTGGGAGATGATTCTTCATATACAGTTCAGGGGATTGGAAACATTTCTCTACCCCTTGGTTCACGCAAATGCAGACTATCAGATGTTCTATATGTCCCTGGGTTGACAAAGAATCTTCTTTCAGTCAGTCAACTCCTAGATCACAACCTGAAAATTGACTTTGATAGTCAATCCGGCAAGAAAATGTGTTTGATTCGAGATAAATCCAGAGGCTCGAAAATAATTGCAAAAGCCTCAAATGTGGGACGAATGTTTCAACTTGATTTCATTCACAAAAATGATCAAGCACTTGTGGCTAAAAACTCCACCTCAGCCCAGTTGTGGCATCAGAGATTTGGTCATGTAAGTTTCAAATATCTCGAAACACTTCGCTGGTGTAATATGGTACATGGGCTACCATCTCTTCAAAAGGATACAGACAAGTGTCCTCACTGCTTAGCAGGAAAACAACACAGAGTTTCATTCCAAAAGAGTACTTTTCGAGCTCATGGTAAACTTGACTGGTTCATACCGATCATGCGGTCCGATGCAGCCAAGTCATTTAAGGTTCCAATACTTCATGCTCTGTGTTGACGACTATTCACGAAAAATGTGGATTTTTTGTCTTCGCAAGAAAAGTGAAGCCTTTGAAACATTCAAAAAGTTCAAAGTTGCAGTTGAAAAAGAAACTGGTCGTCACATCAGAACTCTCCACTCAGATCGAGGGGGGGAATTCACCAGTGATGAGTTCAGAGACTATCTACAAACTCATGGGATTCATCGACAAATGCCTCCTCCACACACACCGCAGCAAAATGGTGTTGTTGAGAGAAGAAATCGTACTATCATGGAAATGGTGCGATGCATGATCGATGATTCCGACTTGCAAAAGACATTTTGGGCGTAAGCAGCAAAAAGCAAAGCAGTATTTGTTAAACAGAGTGCCCACAATCGCTCTTGATGGAATTAAACCACAAGAAGCATGGTCAAAAAGGAAACCATCCATTGCACACCTCGAGTATTTGGGTGCAAAGCCGTAATGCACATACCCAAACAAGTAATGTAAAGAAATTGGACATGAAGTCACAAAATCTCATCTTCACTGGATACAAGTGAAGAGACTCTTGGGTACAGATCGATGGATCCTAAGACCGAAAAATTCTACACAAGCAGAGATGTTGAGTTTTTCGAGAAGAAGGAAGCGAGACTCCTCCTCCTGGACTCGTAAGGTGTAGATTTTTCACCAGTTGTAAAAATTTAAGCTAATGTTCCCTCAGAAGATGAAAGTGATGATGGGGATGATGGTGTTGATCAGATAGAACCACAACCCATGGGAACAGGTCAACGTATGCCTAAATGGTGTACAAGTACATTACGAGATGCAAGATTGGATGCTCCACCGGATACATCCACCCCTGGACCACGGACTCTCAGTAAAGCAAGAGAAGAAGTTAACTTTGCCTTGATGAGTAGAGTTATTGAATCAAACGAGCCCTCTACAGCCCAGGAAGCCCTATAGTCAAAAGCTTGGAAAGATGCCATGGATTATGAATATCAATCAGTGATGAAGAATAACACTTGGCAACTTGTTGATCTTCCACCAGGGAAGAAACCCATTGGATGCAGATGGATATTCAAAACTAAGTACAAAGCAGATGGGACAGTGGACAAGTGCAAAGCAAGACTTGTAGCAAAGGGGTACGCACAGAAAGAAGGCATTGACTATGAGGAGACATTTTCTCCCACAGCTAAGATCAAAACGATCAAGATGATCTTTGCTCTAGCTGCTCAGTTTGGATGGAAAGTTCACCAAATGGACGTAAAAAGTGCCTTCCTGAATGGAGATTTACAAGAAGAAGTCTACATGACTCAACCTGAGGGATATGTTGTACCTGGTCAAGAAGAAAAGGTATGCAGACTCAGGAAATCTCTGTATGGCCTCAAACAGGCACCCTGGGCATGGTACATCAAGATTGATGAGCATCTCGTACAACATGGATTCGTCAGAAATCCATACGATCCCAATCTCTACCTCAAAAAGCAAGGGGGGGAGATGGTGATTGTTGTAGTTTATGTCGATGATCTAGTCATCACTGGCAGTTTAGTGAAGATGATTGATGAAACAAAGAAAGATCTTAAGCGATCATTCGACATGACAGATCTCGGGCTTATGCACTACTGTCTTGGACTAGAAGTATGGCAGAAAGAGAATCATATCTTTGTTTCTCAGATGAAATATACCAAGACAACACTTGAGAAGTTTAGGATGATGGATTGCACACCAATTGCTACACCTATGGAGAACAGATTACAGTTATCTCGTTCAGATCCATCTCTTGAGGTAAGTGCCACTCTCTATTGGCAGCTAATTGGGAGTCTCATTTACCTGACCTACACTAGACCATATATCAGCTTTGCAGTGAGCTATCTATCCAGGTTCATGCAGGAACCCAAAATTTGTCATTGGAAAGCAGCAAAGCGCATTTTGAGATATCTCAAAGGATCAATGGATCTTGGTCTAGAATACAAGAAGAATGAAAACTTCTTCTTGACTGGATATTCGGATTCAGATCATGCAAGTAACATTGATGATAGAAAATCCACTGGATTTGTATTCTTCATGGGATCTCGACCAATATCATGGGGAAGTAAGAAACAACACTTTGTTTCTCGCTCTTCCACAGAAGGTTTGAGTATCGTCGCAGAGAAGCTATCTCGTGAAGTGATTTGGCAACATCGCATACTTGGAAGGACTTGGAATACCACAGGACAAACCTACTACCATGTATGTTGACAATGAAGGTGTTCTCAAACTTGTTCACAATCTAGTTTTTCACGAGAGAACAAAGCACATTGAAGTTCATGTTCATTTCATACGTGAACATGTGTTGAAGCACAACATCCAAATTTGCTTTTGTCCAACTACGGTGAACAACGAGCAGATATTTTCACAAAGTCACTAGCACGTGACAAGTTCGAGTTGTTCAGAGCATTTCTCTCCTCATCTCTTCAGACAATGCACAATTAAGGGGGGGAATGTTAGGATTAAATATTATTATCCTAATATTAATTATGCATAGTTTAAATTATTTAATTTTATTAATTAAATAATAATTGTTATTTGGTTATATGGTTAATCAACCATATTTGTCTTTTATTTCATACTGTTATATTGTTGTAAACAATATATTTGTATCTTTTCATTTCCTGCTTCCCGGATGTTATTGGAAGCTTGTTTATTCTGGCATTTGGTTGCACCTGTGCAACTTATTCTTCCGGATGTATTTGGCTGTGCAATATCTATAAATATTGCAGCCCATTCTCTGTAATTTTTTAGTTGATTGAGATTAATAAAATTATACAGGCTTCCGTCCCTGTTTCTCAATCTATAGGCAGGAGGCCTTGTTTGATTCATATTTGCAGCTAGATTAGGTGGTCTTTGTGGTTGGTATGGCTGCCTGTTAGGCCGAGCTTGGGGCTAGTAAGAAGGTATAAAACCTTGGGCTTGTTGCCTCTTGAGAGTAACCACTCATTGCCTAGGTTTTGCAGGGCTGCTTCATGACTTCTTGAAGCTCATTTGGGGCACTTGGATATGAAGTAGAAGCTTCATTTGAACTATTATTTCTAGGAGTGGGAGGAGTCAAATTAGGTGCTTGATTGGTGTTTGGACTCTCTAAACTTGGAAACAATGGCATGGGAGGTCTAGGGGCAAGTTTTCCAGCTTGGATCAAACAATTTTCAGCCCTAATGGCAATGCTATAAGCCATAGGGATAGTTATGCCTCCCATGGACTGAATCAACATAGAAATATCAGAATTTAGAGCTTTGAGATAGTAGAGAAAAGCACCTTCTGCTATTGGCCTGACTGCCACTAGAATTCTCTCCCAAGTCTTTTGAAATCTGAAGTTGAAATCGGTCAGCTGCTCATTGGGAGCTCTCTTGATGGTTGTCAGCTGCTCCAAAAGAGACAAGTTGTCTCCCTTCTCTCCAAATTACTCATGAAGTGCTATACACAACTGATTCCAATTTGTGATTGAACCAACTCCAAGGCTTCTAAACCATTGCAATGCTTTCCCCTTGAATGAAGATGCCAACAACTTGACAACCACTTGCATCTCATTGATTTCATGAATTGCACAAAGGTTGGCAATGTCTTTAACATGATCACCTGGAGTAGTCTGATTCTCTCTAGTGAAGTATGGAATGTTCTTCAAGGCTGCAATTGGAATTGGATGTTATGCATTGAGAGAAAGTGGGCTGCTGCCAGAAATTGACATAGGGGTTGTTTTGTGCCATTCTAATTGGCCTTAGAACCCTTATTGATTGAATGAAAGGCCTACCAGGTGGAGGAGTTGAGAGAGTTATGTTTGGTGGAGATGGAGACCTTTGGATTCTCCTCCCACTTTGCCTTACTCTTGGAGATAACTGCAGGTATTCAAACAACACTTCTTCTTTTCCAACTCTTGACCTTGTAGTCATTCTTCTCATGAGTTTTCGTGCTCGCACCGCTGAAACCAATTGATTCTTCCCCTTGGAGTCACCGTAAGTGCAAATTATAGCTCTTTTCAAGCAAGAAAATTACATAGATGCACATCAACTTTGCTGCAATAAAATGAGACCTCTAATGTCCCACCAGCGTGCCAAAACTCACTGTTGTTGCAAATCAGCAGCACCCCCCGGATGCAAATCAAGGTTCGAATTGATGTTTTAGGCATCCAGGTGTGATTGCACAACATGGAATCCTCTCTCCAAGTGTGGGACTTGTGAAAATGAGAGAGAATCTCCAGATTAGAGGCTAGTTCCTCAAAATCCTCCGATTTATATCTATATTTTGCACAACTACAGAGGTTCCAGATCCTAATCCTACTCTAAATTGCAAGGAGACAGGATAAAAATGTAAAAATGAAACTAAACTAAAGATGGTGATGCACCAAAAGGAGTGGTGAAACATTTTTTTGCCATGTAAATAGACACAAATTCATGAAATGCAACAAGGGAAAACATACACAAGCTGATAGATGTAATTAGAGGTCTTAAAATGAAGTAAAACAATACAAACAGAGGACTCAAAGCATTCACGAGTTTGACCACAATTCCATGTAAAAATCTCTTGCATTCCACCCTCAAAGAGGTATAAACCTACTACAATACTTGAAAAAGGTCTCGATTCTTACAACTATCACTTGCGGAGGTGAAAGAAGAAGGTTTCTATGCCAAAAAGTGTTCAACCATGAAGAAATGAGCCAAATCTGGCTTTTACAGTACATGGGTCGAGCCGAGGAGAGAGAAAATGTGAAAAATGCATGGGAGCCATCCCTCATTGATGGCAAATGCATTAAAACAGCATGGAGGACCTTACAAACCCATACCCTGTCATTTTTGACCATATTGGAGAAGAATGCGACCCATTCTGTATTAAATTTGGTTGTTGAAATGTCATTTCTGGCCATGGACACGTACCAGAACCATTTTTGAATTTTCTCTCTATAAACTGAACCAAAATTATAAATTGACCATGGAATCATGTAAGGAATTTTAACAGCTTTCCAATGATATAAAGAACGCAAAATTTGAGCTCGGATCAAAAGATATGATCGTTTGAAGATTTAGGAAAAAACGGCCCAAAAACGGATCGGCGGGAAAAAATTTCAAATTTTACCTTTTTTTTGTCTTTGGAAAATTTTTCAAAAATTCCCATGCTCCGCTGGTTGGATGCCACGTGGCAAGCTCTGATTCACTCTGGAATTCTCTCTCCTTCTCTTTTCCGCGGGTTTTCCTTTGAAAATCGACCTTTTTATACTCTTTTGGAAAAAAATTCATATTTGCCTCTGACCCCCGAACTCCTCTGCCACGTGGCAGCTTCCTATTGGCTGCGGGCCTCAAATGGGAAAATTTTCCACAAAAACTCGGCCGAGCCATAACTTGAAAAATATAAGGAGTTAGGAGGCAAACTTTACCTTTCTGGAAAGCTGAGAGAGAGCTCTATCTGATGGTGCCATTTCCAGAAAGCCTTGAGTGCTTGAAAATCAAAAAATGTAGACTGAGGCACAAGAGAGGCAAGAACACAAGGAGTTAGCCACAAAAATGAGCTGGGGCACCATTTTGGATAACAGGTATCTAGATGAAAATTAGAGGGCATGGCATACCAAGCTCAAATCAGTCTTGTGGGCTGATAGGATAACACCAAAGAGGTCAATAGGTATCTCTCTATATAATTTGGTCTATAGGAAGGAAGCAAGGACACCTATATCACTTGATTTTCTTGCATTGGAGCTCATGAAACAACTAGAGTTATCTGAATTCGATCCCATGGAAGCTAGGTATGTGGAGCTGATGGAATTAGAAGAAATAGGAGAGCATGTAGTACAAACCATGGAAAATATTAGGCCTTAATTAAGAGGTCATTTGACAAGAAATCCAAGGCAAGGACCTTCCAAAAAGGGGA
The DNA here is from genome assembly GCA_018340775.1 of Taxus wallichiana var. yunnanensis. Lineage (NCBI taxonomy): Eukaryota > Viridiplantae > Streptophyta > Pinopsida > Cupressales > Taxaceae > Taxus > Taxus wallichiana. Next base: position 952,831,620 of record CM031235.1, read on the forward strand.
CTTAGTTCTGAAATGGGATGCGGATTAGGCTAAGACAGGAAAGCTTTCCAAATTTTATACCATATGGAGTGGCCCCTACATGGTCACAGGATGTAAAGGAAACAATGTCTTCCAGCTTATCTAATCTAGATGGAGAAGTGTCAGATCCCGGTCCAATGGAATCTATCTTAAACATTGTTACTAAAAGGAACAATTCTCACCTTGTGTACATATTAGTTTATGATTTTAATTCTTTTAAGTGTTTATGCACATTGTCTTGTTATAGATTAGGTTTCAGTTTCCCTAACTACCTCGAGCACGAGGTTTTTGTTGCTCATAGGTTGTATCATTGCACAAATTCATATGTCTCTCAGGAAGGAATGAGGGGTTAGGAAGCTCAAAGGTTACGGGAAACAGTTGCAGACCTCAAAGAATTTAAAATGAAAAGAAACTAAAATCATATTAAGGGGCATATTTCAAAATTTGTATCCTCTTGTCCCTTCGATTGATCGTGATTTGAGATTCTAGTGTCCCGTGAGAAACTAGAAATATAGTATCATGAGAAACCTCCCCAATTCATTTAGGATCTTCTTAGGTTTTGAGCAGAAGATGAACCTCAAATTTTCCTTACTCATCCTTTGGATTTGGTTCAATTGAACATCTGATCAGTTGTGGGAAACTGTGGTTTCAACAGTGTTATGAGTAGCGGGCCGAGATGGAATATTCAAAAGAAGAGGAAAATCAAATTTTAATAGAGTTCCATGATGTCCAAAACCGGTAGGTGTTTTACTCCAAACTCTACGAAGTACTACTATGCATGTTGGGATCATTGGTTCCAGATGTTGCATACTTAGCAATGTAATTTTTCAAGATAAGTTCAAGAAGTACCATTCTTCACTCCATGAACCAAGTTTGTAGGGAAGTAAAAGAAAGAGAATTTCAAATCAAAACAATTTTTCACTCATACAAACTTTGAGATTTTCTTACAAAATTGGGGAATCAAGGCGGCGGTGGTGGTACATGGGTCAAGATTTAAAAAGTGCTTCAGAAGCTCCAAGGGTCAAATTTCAAAATTTAATATCAAGCTAGACTATCAAAGGAGACTTCATGCCCAATGGATGCATTCAAGCTACTGGTCATTCGCATCTAGCATGCAGATGTCCCCGCGAGTCACCGAAATTGTTATCCATTTTTCTCTCGGGAAAAATGGACAATAGGGAATGACATGGGCCTACAAAGGTGAACTAGAGAGTTACAGGTGTAATTCATGGCTTAGAAGCATTCATAATGAATTCAGGAAGGATCGGAACCATTCAGGGTAATTTTTCCTCTTATAGGTTTTGGGGAGACCCATGAGCTCAATCAATGCAAAGTCACCTCGGGCCCACCATCATGAAATATTGCCCAAAAATAGCTAAAATGGAGAAACTAGGTTTGTGGAATTATACTACATTCAAATACCCCCTTGATCCTAAAAATCCAAGAAAATCAATAAAAATGTTAAATAATGCAATAGATTGCATGGAAGGGGGCCTAGAAGATGACCGAGCTGAAATCAGCTTGGCGAGCTACTCAATCCAACTCAAAAGGATGTATGGCGACATTCAAATACCCCCCTTGATCCTAAAAATCCAAGAAAATCAATAAAAAATGTTAAATAATGTAATAGATTGCATGAAAGGGGGTTTAGAAGATGACCGAGATGAAATCAGCTCTGGCAAGCTACTCACCACTTCAAAAGGATGTATGGCAATGAGGAGCTAGGGAGCTCGGTCATGGCTCGGTTGGATTGCGAGATCATAATTTGGAGGTGTCTCGGTGCTATGGAGGGTCGAGGTGATCAAGATAGCTCGCGAGGTGAGATCGCTCGAAGAGTGGATTGCCGGAGTAAAAGTGGTTACGTTGAGTTGGTGGCTCGACGAGCCAAGCTCGCAAAGAGGCCGACTAGCTCAGTGAGGGAAATGTCAAGTCAACTCAGCACATGTGCATCGAGTCATGAGATGGGTGGAGGTTTGTCAAGGGGCCGACACATGAAGGAGGTTGTGTCATTGAGTTATGAAGAAGTGAGTCGTAGGAAATCATGGGGGTCGACCGAGTTAGGGCCAAGCTCCCGAGCTCGGCCAAATGGTGCATCGTGGGAAATAGAACTCCTTGGCGCAAATTCCGAGTCGTGGAAGTGGCCTATGGGATGAAGGAACTGAGCTAGAGCCTATCCCTTCAGTGGCTCGGTGAGTTAGCGGACATCGCGTAAGCCGAAGGGAGTCGGCTCATGTGGGATTTTAATGCACAACTCGAGCATGGATTCCGGGTTAGCTCGCCTGACGAGGTGGTGAGATAGAGGGCTTCTAGGCATGGTTGAGAAAACATGGGTGAGAAATGCAAAGGAATGGAGGCCTCGGCGTTGAGGGTAGGTTTGCATGGGCATCGAGATGAGTTGAAGCCGTAATGAGTTGATTATTACACGAGGTCAAGTCAAACACACACGAGCGGGTGGGGGGCTCCACAAGTCGAGCCAAAGGAAGATGAGATCATAGCGGGGCTTCACGTGCAAAATTTTTGAGGTCAACAGAGGTGGAGGGTTTCAAAGTTCCACTTTGTAACTTAGCAAGACAAAGTTCCAAACTGATGGGAAAACAAAGTTTGATAAGCCCAAAATTTGAAGTCTAGATTTTGGACTTCGGATTTTCGGAATTTAGAGTTTTTGGGTGACTTGATGAATAGTACACGTGAGCGGTGTAAAAATCTCTAAAGCATGAAATTCCCAAACCTGAAAAATGTAAAATCCTAAAAATGTGTATGGCTTGGGAGTTGTATCGTGGGGTCGGTGGGCTCAATGACTAAGTTGGTCAACTAGTCGGTGTGGCCGCATGGTTCGCTAAGACATGGCAAAAGGAATGCATTCGAGCCAAGGAAATTGATTGGGAAAGAGGTTTCAGGAATCAAGGGATCTCGAATAAAGGGTGTCTAGTAGCGAGTGAGCTATGTAGCATTGATATCGGCAATCATTCGAGGGGATCGTCCCTATCAACATACAAGCCGAGGAGAGGTAAGATCGAGAGGCTCAACCATGCAACATGGAAAGTTAGTAGGCGAGCTCACCATGTTTAAGAAAGAGCTCAGGAGAGCTTGAAAACAAAAGGAAGAGTTTACAAGGGTGAGGTAAGCCAAGAAGACCCACCATAAAATGTAACGAAGGGATCAAACATGCAAAGCTCATTGAGTTGGCTCGCCCAACTCGGTGCGCACGCACCCTTATATACCAAAAAACCCATTTCAAAAGGTGTCATATCTTGAGCTAAAATGTCAAATTTTCACAAAATACCGAGTTAATGGAAAGGTGAAAGGGAGATCTAGAGCATGAGATCATCCAAAGTGCAATTTCAGAGGTTTTGGATATCCGAAATTGATGAACAATGAACATTATGGGGTAGGTGAAAGAAGCATTAATGGAGTATGGGCACCTATTTTCTTAGCATGGGGGCCAAGTACCAGAGACATGGGAAACACAATGGGATGATGTAAGCAGATATGGTCACCCACAACCCTTGGATACCTAAAATTTCTCTCTCATTATAAAATTTATTATATAAAGTGTCGGAGGGGCTCATTTAAAAAGGGTTGGACATTTTGCATTTTCCCTCCCTTCTTTCTTGTTTGTAAGAAATTTGTGGAATTTCAAACCTCCTATTTGAATATTGTAATTTAAGATATGTGTCTTTATCCCCTCAATGTAATGAATTGTATCAATTTTATGGAGTAATAAAAATATCAGATATGTGGATGTTTGCAGCCCTCATTTTTGTTTTATTGCATCTTCTGGTATTTTCATTGCATGTAAGTTTATTGTGCACTATCATACTTATATTGTAGGGTTTGAAATGGGGTTGTGTTTATTGGCAAATGGGTTTGTAGCAGTAGTTTTGATCTATGGTGCTTGACCACCCTCCTCAATTTTGCTTGTCTCCATTCCCATGTAATGCATATTTGTTCAACATTCCTTCTTGGTGCATCACCTTCCCTTAGAGTAGATTTCATTTTCATGCAATCCTTCTATCATTTTCCCCTTAGAAAATCATTAGAGTAGGGTTAGATTAGCCATTCTCTACACTTTGGAGTAGTTTGGCACTAGGTTAGGGAAATGAAGTTGGCCTTCTCTCGGAGAGATATCCCATTTGCAAAGTCCCACACTTTAGGATAGATCCATGTTTGACAAATCACATTGACTTCCCAGTTAAACACTTGCAAGCATTCAGGGGTGTTGTTATTTTTCCATAACAATAACTATTTACATTCATTAACATGATACAATTGGTTTTGAGGGGAAATCGAGGGTTCGAGATATAACTAAAAGAACAAACACATGAGTGGGAAGAATGTTCTCGACTTGTGCATGTTTTGTAGAGGATTTTCCATTAGAGACTATGCTTTCCACTTTAGGGTTTATATTCTCAACATAGGATTTTTTTGTCCATTGTTTTCCACCCATAATTCTTCTTTGTCACCGCTTGTTTTTGTTGGGAGATTTTCCAATAGTCAACAGAGAGTGAACCATTAGGGGACAATCATGTATCCTGTGGTTTGGATCTTAACAACAAAAGTATGTGTTTGGAAAGTTGATATAGGTTACCTTTACTTAAGCATCTAAATCCAATCATGATATTGATAGACTCTTTGAAGCCCTTTGTAAGGTCAATTTGACACAAACCCTTTATTTTAGTTGAGTTGAATAAAAACAATCAACTCTATTATAAATTACTCATGTTATAGGCTTGAATGTCTTTGGTATAAAACACCAAAGAAGAATTGGGAGGCCATGTAGCTTGACCCAAATGGAACTTTGAGGAAAATTTCTCCATGACTCTAAACTCACAAGTCCAATGAGATAAAATCATTAAGGTATTTTATAAGAAGTGAACTCAACCCCATGAGAAGAGTTTGCACTTGTGAAGGCTATTTGAAGGAAAGCAAGAAAAACCCTTGGTGAGATTTATGACTCTAGTGGCATGCATCCCTTTAGGCTCCCAATGGTGTGTAATATAATTGTGGAGATAGTCTTCCAAGGGTATATGATTATCACAATAAGCAATAAGACAATTATTTTCAATCCATTTAAACACTAGTTGAGATACCAAATTTGGGTCACACTCCCCTTAGTCCCCTTTCAATCAGTTAACATAACGTGTTCACCTAACCACGACCCCTTTACCCCACATTCATATTAATTTAATTACTTACAATTGAATTAATGTCCATCCTCACATTATTTATTAATTTAATTACTTTAATTAGGTTAATTTACACCTCACCATGGACTTATTCTTAGCCTATTAATTAACTAAGACTCGGTCTCTACTTATCTTAACCAACTGGGACTTAGTCTAACCCTAACATTAAATTCTTATTCCTTCTCCAACAACACTCCCGCTTATCTAAGTGCTAACCATCACTTGAGACCCGAACTAACAAGAAGAGCACACCAAAAATAGCCAAGATCTACTATTTTTGGTAACCTAGGATTTCCCACCCTAACCGACGCCGGTTAACCCGTAACCAACTCCAATCACCTTGATCGTCATCGGTTACCATATATACAGTTTTGTAACCTTTTTCCCAGGTTGGTCACTTTGAGTTTTGGAGAGAGATATCTGTATTCAAGCACAAACCATATTTTTCTCAACATCAAGGCGACATAATACATTCATCCAGAGGCCCAAGCAAGTACCTGAGATTGATCCAAAGGAATTGACATTCATGGGAGCACTCGGGAAGTACTGTTCTGCGACACTAACCACCAAGTTCTTCATGGATCGACCATCACCTTCCTTCACCAATCGGCTTGCAAATACAAGTAAGTGCATTTGATTTTGCATCATTTCTATACTTAATAGGTTCTTTATCTTTTGTTATTAGATCTTGTTCTTCCCTGCATTCCTCCATCCCCACCTTCTTGCCCATCTACCTATCCAGCCACCCACAACCTTCGGCTCTCCATACCTAACCTTTATACTTTCCTAAGTTTTCCTTACCTTATTACGAACCCAACCAGTCCCCCTTCACTCTCTATGTAATCACAGAGAAGCCCAAAATCACCTTTTATCAACTTTCACCAAGTCGCCCCTCTCGACACCTAAGTTACCTTAATCATCGGTTTACTCTTCACCGGCATCGGTCACCCGACCAACACCGACATTCTTGTGTCTCTGTCATACTTTCACTAAACTGACCTTAACACCCCAAAATCTCACATAACCTTGTCAAAACCTAATACCCCACCTACAACCTCACCACAGACATTCCCAACTCTTTGTGTAGACACAAAGAGAGCCTAGACACCCACTTTTGACATTCTAGCTATTATCCACAATAACTGATATCGATTATCCTAAACCATCATCGGTCACACCTCGACCGGTGTCGATTTATGTGCTCAGTAAACGCCTTAAACTAGCAAGCTTCCTAATCATCCAAAATCAACCCAAACTGCACTAGATCTTACCTAGACCCTGTCTGTGACCCTCAGACCACCTACCCAACCTGTAACTTGACCCAGACCTTCACTAGTTTAATTATTAAGCATTTAATTGGATTGACATTGATAGTAATCTGAGATACCTAAATCAGAACACTAGCATTAGATTCTTTTATTTGCATGTTCAGTTATTTTATATTGAGTTATATATCAATGGATTGACAACCATCAAGGAAGTATCACACTTCCTAGATCTAGCTCACGCTAGGCAATCCACTAAAATTTTCTATTAACTATATCTTGTGGTCTTGCTTTGCATTACAGGTAGTTCCTCCTAGCCAAAAGGAAGCTCACACAATCAACTTGGATCAGGAAATCGATTCACACGCACAACCTTCAACCAACATTACAACATGTATTCCTCCTTAGCCTATTTACCCTTATCTGTTTCATTAATCTACTAAGAATCCGGTGAAACATTTTGGCATGCCGATGGGACCCATCAGGGGTTCTGTTGCATTTTTCATTCCTAGGTAAAAATTGTGTGTTTATTTCCCTTTGAAAAGTATTCACATTAATTTTCTTCTCTGGAATATTCTCCTTCTTTCTATTGTCTAAAATAAATCGTGTTTTAATAATAACACATATTTATTTCTATTGCATTGCATTAGTGAAAGAGCATTCCTCTTCCTGTTCTCCATTTGCTACATCAAACATAATTGTGGATTTGGGCTTAAAACATTTGCATTTCATTATGGTTTGTTGCATTGTAGCTCACATTAATTGAGGGCAACCTATACACTAGAAGTCATGCCTAGCTGATGGTTGACTAATCCAATCGTAGTTCACTTTGCACACTCTCTATACCAAACCACTTAAATAATTTACACATCTTCTTAAACATCATCCTACCTAGAAGAAGTTGTCAACAATCACACGATCAAAGGATTGACAAAGTGGACGACCAACTGGTTTCCCTGTCCGTCATCGTCTCTCGAGAAAGAACGGCCCCCCCAAAACTTTACCTAAACCATCCTTAGTTCTTGGATTTTCATAGGGTACCTTCTATCAAACCAAAAAAAAAAAAATCTATTCACAAGTCAGTCCTAAATAGCATAAGCTAAAACATAAAATTCACCAATAGGATTTCATGTTTCTTAGTTTTTTCTTGATTTGTGTTTTGAGTTGAGAGGTCATTTTCTCCATTTATTTTCTTCCTTTCATACTCCACAATCATAGTTGGTGTATTCTCGACTATTTCTGAGTGTGTTAGGGTTCATCATTACCATACTCAAGTTTCTGGGTTGGTATTTTATCTGATCTAAGTCACTAAATCCCATTTTTTCATCTTTTCAAATTTCACATGTGGACCGGCGTCGATCCATGTGACCATCGCCAGCTTTACATCTGACCATCATTGGTTTACCTAACCATTGTCAGTTTCCTTCTTTTTTGAATTATTTCACCAAAACAACACTCGTCATATTTATATTCTTCTTTCGAGGGTTTCTCAGATACATCATCATACCTCTGGACCTTTGAAATCACTATCAAATCTAGATTTTGTCTCATTTTCATCAATTATTACCACATTTATCAAACTTTTGAGTATTTCACATGTTGCAAATGTATTGTGTAATATTATTAATATATTGTGTATGTTATTAATATTGAGTTAATATAACTCATATTAATAATATAGTTAGTGTGAGTGTGTTGTGATAACAACTCTTAGTCTTGAGGGATATTTGGGATGTTGGAGATATCTTAGGGATGAGAGAGATTGTAGGGGAAGTTGGAGATGATTGTTGACTCCTTGTATTAAGGAGTGCATCCTCCTATTTATGTGTATCACTCTTGTATTGAGATATCCCGAATGAATGTGAGTGAAGTATTATTATTGTGTTAAAATTTCTGAGCTCTATTACTTTGTTTAGTGTGTTTAATCTGGGTAATATTTAACAGTGGTATCAGAGCAGGATAAATCAGGGATGGGAGAATGTTGGAGTTCTGATATCAGTGGATGGTGTTCCTTTGTCTTGTGAATGAAAACGTATTTGACAAATTAGCTAAACCCGTTTACAAATCAGGTCATAATTATTTTTTTACATTCTGGGTTTTTGTAAGATTTATTGGGTTTGAAGATACACGTTCACTAACAATACTGTCAAATTTTTGATTCAACTCAGATTGTATTTTTGAGAAAAATAAAAACAAATCAGGTGATTTTGATGGTGTAAAGAATGTGTAGGGGCAGTGATGTTATTCTTCTTCCCTGTGGGTGATAGCTTTGTAAGTGCAGAATAGTATATATGTAAAAGCTATTATTTTGTCAAGATAATAGTTTACACATGTACTTGTTATAGTTTGAATATTTCTCTGTGCATCAAAAAAATCTGTCGGTTGTTTTTATTTTCTGTTCTACCTCTAGAAAATTGAGGTATTGCTGGTTGGATCAGTTTGACCATATTGTTCACACACTCCTATGAAATCTAAGTTATGCGCTTTCAGATTGTAAATATTTTTTCATGTGATAATATCTACATTTTAGATTTGTTATGAGTGCTTCATATCTAGAAAAAGAGTCAGTTAATTGTTCATCGCAGATCAGGAAGTCTTGTGTTCTCTTGGGCTCCTCTCATTGGTATGCAAGATCTCTCATCAGCCTGATTCACGCTTGTGTAGAAGCATGTATCCCTGCCTATGTTTATTTCTCTCTTGGTGTCGATCCATATCATCTTAATTATCGACGATTATTTCTTTTTATCCATTGACTTGTGTACGATGTCTTACATGGTGACGTGGCTTATGTTTTATCTCGGAGAGAAGATTTGATTGTTGCACTTGACAAAGACACATCAAATCCCACGTGTGAGCTCCAAATAAACATCAAATCTCACGTGTTTTCAATGATTATTTAGTATGTAGTAAGTGGTCTTTGGTCCATCTAGAAGCTATTAAGTTTTTAATAGCTTTATTAAAGTTTAGTGTCAAAATCATCAATTTGAGTCATTGTCAAAAGTGTAAAACTAAAAAAAAAAAATTGCCTTACTGGACGCATTTTCGGGGTAACCGATGTCCGATTTGTAATCAATATGTTATTGAGATTCAAACACAATTTTGTTAAGTAAGTAGCATCACAATGGAGGTGGAGGCAACAGAGGAAGGAGGTTGATTCGCGACCTCTCATCGTGCACCATCAACGAGGCCGCATAACCGATTTGGTGGCCATGTTTTTTTGTTGTGTGCAGTAAATTTGCTTTCAACAGTGTGGTGTGCTTCATTTCAGAGTTCTTGTTTTGCTTGTGGTTTGTAATAGGAACAAATGCCACATTCTTGTTCAATTGTAATGTGTGAGAAATTCCTATATGTAACCTCCTAGTAGAAAACATTGTACAATATGTCTCTAAGTTTATCGTAACACTCATAGATTTGGAAAGGGTTGGTGGTAGATCCAGAAAACCACAGATGTAAAAAGGTAGATAAACTCTTACTGATCTAGCGGTCCTTTGACTGCCTTATTTATGAAGATGATCCACCAGTGGAATGTCGAGTGTGTTCTTTTCATGGAGTAAATGCAGGATGCATTCCTTTGCATGGTTTTGGTCATGTGCGGCAAGGCAGTCGACCCGATTGGAAGTTTACACGCCTTTCTTTTATCTAAATTATGAGGCAAGCTCATGTAGCACATTGCAGTAAAATAAGGAGTTATGTTGTACCATGTCAACATTAGGGGAGTGTATATTGGGAATTAATAATGTTAACAATAGGGGAGTGAATGTTACAAATATATTGTGTAACATTATTAATATATTGTGTATGTTATTAATATTGAGTTAATATAACTCATATTAATAATATAGTTAGTGTGAGTGTGTTGTGATAACAACTCACGTTGATTAGTCTTGAGGGATATTTGGGATGTTGGAGATATCTTAGGGATGAGAGAGATTGTAGGGGAAGTTGGAGATGATTGTTGACTCCTTGTATTAAGGAGTGCATCCTCCTATTTATGTGTATCACTCTTGTATTGAGATATCCCGAATGAATGTGAGTGAAGTATTATTATTGTGTTAAAGTTTCTGAGCTCTATTACTTTGTGAGTCACCTTAACCATCATCGGTCACCCTCTATCACCGTCATCGGTCACCCACTATCACCATCATCGATTAACCCAACCATCATCGGTTCCTGTGTTTTAATTTTTAATTAAACCAACGACACTTTTTGCCTCCCAAAACATATTTTCTCTATTCCTTTTTTTTCCTCTATCATTTACAGAGCATAGAATTCCAATCCTATGCCAAATCACATGGTTTTGACTCATAGTCAAACCAATGCCCTTATATTCCACACAAGCCTTCAGCCACTCCCGCCTAGCCCATTACCACCTTCCATCCTGTCACCTATGGATCCTACTCACCCATTATCATCAATACTAGTTGATGAGGAATTCGCAAGACTCCTTGACCAAAACCTCGCCGCCTTACAATATTATCTTTCCCATTCATCCACTCGAGATTCATCAGGACAGCTGGTATACGGCATGCCTGTGTCCATTCCTCCTTCCCTCACACCCACTTCTACGTCGATTAGTACTAGCTTGACATTACCTTCTTCCACTTTACCACCCGTAGTATCCAAACTTGACCCCACATCATCAATATCTGCAACACCTACAACATTGGTCACACTTTTGATGTCAATTTCTCCCATGGTGTCAACCATTCCTTCATCAACCACCTTGAGCATAGCCCCATCTAGCACCTACCACCTCGTATATACCTATTGCATCGCAGCCACCCATGGTGTCAACAACCCATACTCCATTCCAAAACATCATCCTCTCCATCCCGCAGTCTTTACCTCTAATCACTATAAGAATCACTACATCCACCCCACCTACTTACACATATCACCAACAACCCCTATCTCGTCTATCACCTATTCGGGATATTTGTTGCTGCGCATATATTCCCCCTTGTAGTTCTCATACTCGGAACCACCATATACTAGGATGTTGTCCTCATCATACAGTCACCATCTACCCCCTTATGCTACAGGGGGTGCTCAGTCATCTCAACCTACCAATGACCTTATCAAAATGATGATGAAAAATATGCAAACATTGGAAGCATTGGTTTTTGGCTCTTGCAACTCTTTGACATATGACAAAATCTGCAATGAGCCCATTCATTTGTCTATTTCCATTCATCTATACCCTACACATTGGGAAATGCCCAAATTCAACCGGTTCAATAAAGAAAGAGGACCCACAACAACACTTGCGGTCTTTCAAACATGGGTGTTATTTAATTGCTCATGACAATGCTCTACTATTACGAGACATTCCCAATTTCCTTAATCGGACTGCGTTGATTGGTATAGTTGTTTACCTCGACATTCCATTTACTCATTTAACCAAGTGGCTTAAGCCTTCCTGGACCATTTTTCAATCAATATCGTCAAGAAGGTCACCATGACCAATTTGTACTCAACACGACAATACGAAGACGAATTTATTGTAGATTTCGTCACTCATTGGTGAAGCCTCATCAACCAGCTTACATTCCAGTTGCCTCAAACCGAGCTTATAGATTTGTTCACCAGGGCTTATGTCAGGCACATCTCACCAACTCTCAAAGTCCAAACCTTCCATATGTTTGATGAAGCATTCACCATGGATAGAAAACTTAAAATCCATGCCATAAGAGAAGAAAATTCAATTGCGTAACAAAAACGTTGCATTCAAGTCAAACGATGCCTCTTCCTCTTCCAAACCCCAAAAAAATTATTCCAAAGTCAAAGGATCTAGCCAAGGCGGCAGTTTTAAAAGCTGGCCCATCTCACCCATCCAATCAATCGAAACCTTCTTCCAACCTTTCTCCCATTCAAGCTTTCCAGTTCAGGTGGGAGCAACAAAAGTACACTCCCATAAGAGAGCCCTATTCATCGGTTTTAGAAAAACTTCTAAAATTCGAGCAATTGCTCTTCCACCCATCAAACCACATACTAGTTTTGACCCCGCTCATCCTATGCCTACATGGTACAAGGAACATGATTACTGCAACTATCATCATGTTAAAGGTCATAGTGATGGTAATTGTATAACCTTCAAAAACATTGTCCAGAAATGTTAGACAACGGAGATCTCGTCTTGGACAACCCGAACGCACCGGCTAATTAGAACTTACATATCTTCAAGAAGCCATTTCCTAATCACACCCCGTCATCTAACCAAACTGGCAAACCTTCAACTAATGACAGTAATGTCCGTGAAGTTCATGTTGTTTTCAAAGTCATACCAGCCCTTCCTCAATTTCCTCATATCCCCTCTATCAAGGAGATTCTTGCACGAGCACCTTTACCCATGGAGGAACCTATTTCATCTACTCCTTCACCCACATAGGAGTCCCCTTCATCTCCCCCTTCACCCACAGAGGAGTCCACAATATCTACCAATGTCGTTTCACCACTCACCTCGCAACCTAACGAACAACCTATGGTGTTAACTCTCTTACCCACGGGAGAGTCATGCTCACCTTCCTCTCCACCGAAAGAGGAACCTACCTCATCCTACCCATCATCTCCCCTACCCATAGGGGATCCTTTAGAAGCACCATTGCCTATTGGTGACCATTCCCCATTAGCCTTCTAGGACCTGTTGATTTTCTCTCGGCTCTCTTACCCACAGAGTCTGAAGCCAACCAGTTCCCTGTCTCATAGACATTTTTACTAGGGATTACCACCAAGTCAACATCATCTCCTCCTACAACAATGTCGTTTTCACGCTTGGCTGACCGCTTGGATTATGTTGATAATTCCATGCTTTGGGGACGCCTTCGGCTACCTTTTTCAACCCAAATGAAAATGTCATCTGTTGATACCTCTACAATTTATCCAAAGGTATTTGATAACCGAACCAACCATGCCCAAGCTTGTTATAACGGCCTCTTCTTCATCACCCTCGCCTACACCTAAACCCTTACCAACAATCAAACTGTTCCTATGCCTAAGAACCTACCTACACCTACACCTTCCCCCACATCCAAAACCATCACCACATTGGGAGTCATGCCGACATCAAGCCTAGTCCATCCTCCTATCAAATTGGATTTAGCCACGTCTTCACAAGCCCACACAAAAACCATACCTCCACCTAAAAGGAAGACCCAACCTTCTAGGCCACATACACTAGTTTCGCCTACTACCCCTTTGTCACCTTCACCACTTCCATCTATCCTAGGACCTCACCCATCCACCTCCTACCCAAGGTAAACTAAAAACACAAAGCACCATCCCCTCATCACGAGCCTCTGTTACACCTAACTTACTTGCACAACATACACCTTTGTTGTCACTTGTAACCTATTTACCACCTATACCCGCACCACTTTCGGTAGCCTCTTCAAAAACTTTCGCCACACCTCCGTTATCACCTTGGCTAACCCGTCCCCTTCCACCATCTAGCCTTCCCTTCTACATCACGCACGTCGTCTTCACCTTTACCCAGAAGGTGCAACCAAAGTTGAAAAACCAACTACCCTCCAAAGAGGTAGTCAAACCTACAACACCTTCTATCGCTAGCTCATCTGCTACACCTTTACCCAAGAAGGTGCAACCCAAACCTAAAACAATACAACCTACCAAACCAGTGGTCAAACCTATTCCACCTCTCGATTCCACCTCTTGTGGCGCCTCTCCCCAAAATCACTCACACCTCCATCTCGACCCACACTTACTTTGCATTGTGATCCATTGGCAGGATCTTACACCAACATCTTAGCAAACCTTTTAGAGACCGTTGTCATCACATTGCCACCACTTAGACCTTACAACCCACTCAAACCTAAACCAGTAGGGTTTGATGATACAAAAATTTGTGCCTATCATCGTGTGCCAGGGCATGATGTAGAAAACTGTAAGGCTCTAAAGACCATTCTACTCCAATTATGTCCTCCTGAAGAAAACTTTGATGACGATGATCTTTTAGACGAGGACCTGTTCCCCCTTTCACCTATCACCACACACCCTCATCCCTTACCTATCTAGCGACCTTCATCTCCACCTCCACAACCCTTTTATCCACCTCCAACATTTGAGATCAATATGGTCCGCATAAGAGAGCTAGCCAAACCACCGCCCAAATGTCAATGTGTTGCCTTCTTTGCACAACACTAGTATATGCCCTCATCATTCTATTGTCCGTGTTGTTGCTTCTTACACTTATCATGACTCAGCAGTGCTCCCTCACCCCATATTAATATGGTTAGCATTGCCACTCGTGCCCATAAAAGACAAAGGAAAGGAGAAAGCAACTAGCCCATCCGCCAATCCTGTGCCCAATATACCATCTAGCACCCGCACCAAGAATTACCATTCGGGACCCACATACCCTATTTCTGAAGGGTTCATCCATCGTACAATGATCAAACAGTTGCACCAATCTCCTCTCATCGACAAGTCCTCATGCACAGAGTCCACAGAGTTGGGTCATTAGGTAGAACCTCAATATTTTGCGAGAACCCCCATGAGGACTGTCCATGAGGTAAAACCTCCGAGTCTCATCGACAGTCCTCATGGAGATTCTTCGCAAAATATTGAGATTTTACCTAATGACCCAACTCTTGTGGCATCCATGATCACTCCTCACCATGTGGCATCTCTCACCACTTCATCACCTTCCTCTGCACCCGCCACCACTCATCAAGTAGCCCAATCGATGATCCCGATCCCACCTTATTCATCTCAGTCTACATTGATAATATACACGTTCGATGCGTTAATAATACCGAATTTAATACCAAAGTTGAAACCGATTAGTTGAAGGTCATATTCATACTTTGAACGATAATAATACCAAATTTAATACGATCATCTTAAAAACCTGCGATGGTAGTATCTAGTAAGACTTGAGAAGACATCCAAATGAAAAGCCAACATAAGAAACTCCATAAAAATTTCTCGAGTTTCATATATTCCTCAAATTTGGAAAATATAAAGAAAGTAGAACAAATTGTTAGTTGAGCCGTGGACCTCACCAACCACAAAAAAACTTATAATCAATGCCACATGAGACAAATAATAAAAAAATTGACAAGGAGTGATGCTCAATCAATTGACCTTTCAAAGGAAAGTTCACATGAAAATGATTCCACTTTCAATAAAATTCATATGTACCTGGAAAAATGATGGATGAAGCGCAGAAAGAATAACAATGGAGATGGGATCATGGGCCCGTTTCAGAAAGGTCAACTGTTTTTCCCATCTCATTTTCGTTCTTGACCCGAATCGCACGGCATGAAATCAGGTATTCTTTCCAGGGTACAAGAAGCCATGGAAATTTCCTCCCCCTCTGCAACGGAAAAGGCAAACATTTCCCATTCCGTAGATCTGTGACAATTCCAATGGAGAGTTCCAGGCTACAAACTTGCCAATTCATAGGGCTTTTCGGTCTACTTGCTGTGGCAACGAGCATTGCTGCGGAATTCACAAAAACTACGGTAAATCCAGTGCTTTAAAAATTGCTTTTTTAACCGAATGAGAGATTTGAATCAGATAACATTAATTAGTTTGCTTTTACTTGCAGAAAGAGGAAGTAAGATATGATAACAGAGGATGCAGCCTTCCTGCGAGCCCTGCTCTGCCTCTGGGAATCACAGCAGCCATATCGCTTTCCATCGCTCAATTAACTGCAAACATAAAGGGCTGCTGCACCAGAAATCCGCACACTGTTTCTTCCCCAAATAGATCAATCGCCATTGTTTGTCTCATCTTTTCGTGGTAATTAAGTTTAACACTCTTGTTAAGTAGCAGGAATCCTTTTGGAGTTAGGCGCTGATCCGATCAAGGTTTGATGGTGCAGGCTAAGTTTTGCGTTTGCAATGCTTTTATTAATGGCGGGATGTGCTCTGAACCAGCGGCAACGGCCATGGCTGGATAGCGAATGCTTTGTTGTAAAGCCCGGTGTTTTGAGCGGAGCAGGTGCCCTGTCATTTGCCACCACAGTTTTCGCTATGGTTTATTACGGAATTGGAAAACGCAGCAAGTTGGATGAGGATCATGGGATGCATTCCTGTGTGGAGGTGGTTCCCATGGCCACGCCGACGCTCGCCATCAATTCTCTGGTAGTTGCGGATGCAGAAGCGGGATTCGAACCCCGCCCCTGCACTAAGTAATTATTACACGGTAGATTGTATTCGTGTACGTAAATACAGTTTTCACTTGTTGTAAAAAAACTGTTCGTCTATTCTTCTGACACGTCACACAATGCAACGTGTTGTGGAATTCAGGGCCAATTGTTTCACGAGATGGCGACAACAATGCAGGGAAAATGGTTTTCTATTAATCACGCATTATGATTAAATTTGTAATTATAGGGATATATTTAATAAATGTAGATATAATTACGTATTTTGTTTTGTAAAGGTAATTTGGAGAGGGTCAAGATTTTATATTAAGCTTAAGCAACCAGACCTTACTCAAAAGGCAACAAACAATTAAAGATCTAACAAAGATATTAATTTAAATTGTGAATTGAAGGACAAAATTAATATTATGAAGTATTTCGTTAAATTAATCTTACATATAAAGTCTTTAGACAATACAACTTACTACGATGACTTATAAGAAAATGGTTTCTTTAATCTAAGCCAATTGTATTCCAAATACTTATTAGAAGCAAACATACTATCACAATACCAAAAAAATCTAATTTAAATTAATAAAAAAATACCACCAAGTAACAATATTTAAGTACATCTATTCCTACAACAAAATCTCAATAACAATTGACTAGGACACACTACCAAAATTTGAAAAACAAGTCTATGAGCATATATTCACCGATAATTTAGCCTACCTAAAAGACTCACTCAAGAGCTCTAAGAACAAATAACCCTAGGAAAAAAATCTTAACCCCATTAAAGAATTTCAAGGGGCCCAAGAGAGACTAGAATTTACCCAATCCACATTGGCATAATTTGAGATAATTTCATTAAAAATATTCGGGAAAGGTGAGTTTTAATATATAATTGCTTCCCCACTATTCGATCTTAAATTGACTTCTTCAAGAGCAAGCTAATAAGATGTTTTTCTTATCCTTTTAATATGTTTGAAAACACTCCTTTCAAACTTATGATTCAACAACCAAATCTCTTACATAATGCTCTCAAGCTTCCAAGATTTCATAATACCCCCAATCACCTTAAAAATAATGTCCCTCTAACCTTTTTGTAGATCAAATTACATTCCAATCAACAAAATCTTAACCTTTGCAAAATTATTGCTAACAATCCCTATATCCAAACAAAAAAACAACAAAGGCTTCCTACATTTATCATGGAAAAAGCACCATGTCTAGCCGAACCAAGTTTCTTTTCGGTTGTCGTATCAAAATTATAAATAATTCCACCCTAAATAAGGGCATTCTAAAAGGAACGATAACCAGATTGTACCAAGCCAAGAACTCGGATGCTAATTAAACACCATGATCAATAAGATGAATGTAATTTGTCGAATAACTTTACATAAACATTTACAAACAAATGAGCAACAATATCATATATTAGTACGGAACTCAATGAAACACAATGAGAATTGGTCTTGTTTATATAGGCAAGGAATAACAATCTAAGAATCAATCAAGGTCATAAATCAAACCCTAAATCAAGGAAAGAACTAGTCATCAAAGAACTAGTCAAGACTATAAATTTATGAAAGAACTAGTCATCAAAGATCTAGTTAATACCATGGATCAAGGAAACAACTAGGCATTAAAGATCTAATCAATACCATGAATCAAGAAAAGAAATATACCTAACAACTAGATAATATCTTCCTAATATCTAAATAATATAAAATAAATATCCACACACATAAGTGGGTGAGGATGAATACAATAAAGGTAAATAAAGTACCTAGGTGAACATGAGCTAAGGTAAATACCTACTCTAACACATTCCAAGTAATAGTTGTATATGAAACATCTTTCTCACAATTAACACTCCCTTTTCCAAAGAAGCAAAAGTACCATTTGTCATCTATGTGATTACATCCAAATTCATATTCGAAAACCTTGATTAGGATAGAAACCTTAAATAATAATGTGCAATCATTTTACTAGATAAATGTTCCAATATTCAAACTTGATAGTGCATGTAAAATGATACTTTGTGAAGTTGCATTAAATTAGGGCACATGATAAATATAGAAAAAACATCAGAAGATAGATGTAATTAGCTTTTTGGCTGATTTAAAAACTAATTTAGGTGTGATAGGGGAATGAACTAGTTGGAAATATTTTTGAATTTTTCATTTTTAACTCTTGAATTGTATTGTGTTAAAGGATGGAACTATTTCACACCGTGACTAAACCGTTTAATGATTTAATCTTATTGAATAGTTTTGTGTGGGTTGCAAATGAAAGTTTTTAACTCTTGGTAGAACCTTTGCCAAAAATGGTATATGCCTCGTTGTGAAATATTAGAATTATTTGATGTGTGAGGTTCTATGAAATCAACCACCTTGACCAGAAACCCTAATCTATGGTAAAACAAACCCGCAAAAATAGTTGTGGTTGAGTTGAAGCACAATTTGTATGACACCTACATTGGCACTACTCCAAAGAGGTCTCAACCCAAACATATTTCTCCCACTAGAGATGCGATATAATATTGAATGATGCAACCATATTTCATAACTTTAATACTTGATAATTTCTTTGTATTGACTTGGATTTCTTATGCTTGACTTGGATTTATAGGCTCTTGATTTGTGAAGCTTGACAATTGGAGTTAGTTTAGAGTACTTCGCACTGCTTAGGGGTTACTCCCATTGTCTTCTTTTTCCTTAGATAGGTCTAGGAGATATTTAGTTTCCTTTTGATTGATTTGTGCTTGAGAATGCAAGGGGAGTGACGTGTGAGTTGATGAATGTCAAATAATTTCTTATATAGGATTTCGTATGTATATATTTTCACTTTAAGGCCGATGTATAGTAGAGATGTTGACCCATAAATGATATTAAAAAATTGAAATTTGATATTTTGGTGGTATATGATGGAACCATTTTCCCCAAGACCGAACCATTTAACTGTTTGGCCATTTTGAGCAGCTTTAATCCAAAAGTGGGGGATGGTGTTATGAAACTCTATGCATGATAAAGTAAATTACATTCCAATTGGAAAGGTCTTAGCCTCTAAAAAATATTGCTAGAAAATCCTATATCCAAAGAGAAAGACAATAAAGGATTCTCCCATCTATCATGAAAAAGAGCACTACATCCACCCAACTCGGGATTGCCTTTCAACTACCCCATCAAAATTTTAGATAATCAGTAATTAGGATGAGAACCTTCTAATCAATATTCATAATTGAAACATGGGGAGGTGTAGGGGTGGGGTTGGGATTTGAACCCAACCCTCTTGTCGACCGTACAAAGTAATTATTTCATTGAGATTGTATTCGTGTTTGTAAATACTATTTTCACTCGTTGTAAGAAAAATTTTCGTCTATTCTTCGACACGTCACACGTATGCAATGTGTGGAATTCGTGGTCTATTTTTTCACGAGATGGTGATAATCATGCAGAGGATAATATTGATTTATAAAAGATAAAAAGTAGTGAGAATAAGTTAATATTACATTAAAATCAAGGTGTAGTCTTAGAAAGTAGTTTTGAATAAGATCACGAAGATATGAAAAGTGGGTTTATATTAATCATCCATTATCATTAATCATATATTTGTAATTATATTTTCCAACATAAAGAGATATATTTA
This sequence comes from Taxus wallichiana var. yunnanensis, assembly GCA_018340775.1. Taxonomy (NCBI): domain Eukaryota; kingdom Viridiplantae; phylum Streptophyta; class Pinopsida; order Cupressales; family Taxaceae; genus Taxus; species Taxus wallichiana. Next base: position 952,851,848 of record CM031235.1, read on the forward strand.
ATAAATGTAGATATAATTACATATTTTCTTTGCTAAAGGTAAATTGAAGAGGGTCAACATTTTATATTAAGCATAAGAAACCAGCCCTCACTTAAAATGGCGACAAACAATTGAAGAGCTAACAAGATATTAAGTTAAACTTTGAACTGAAGGAAAAACTAACATTATGATGTATTCTTCTAAACTAAACTTACATAATAAATTCTCTAGACAATACAACTTACCAAGACAACTTACAAGAAAATGGTTTCCTTAATCTAAGCCAATTCTATGTCGCTAAACTAATCTTACATAATAAATTCTTTAGACAATACAACTTACAAGAAAATGGTTTCCTTAATATAAGCCAATCCTATTCCAAATACTTACTAGAAGAAAACATACTATGAAAATACCAAAAATATCCGATTTAAATTAATTAAAAAAATACCACTAACTAACAAATTTTTATTATATTTATGCCTACAACAAAATCTCAATGACAATTGACTATGAAACACTACGAAAAGCTGAAAACAAATCCAATAATCACATGCTTATAAGTCACCAAGAATGCAACCTCACTCGAAAAGACTCACTCAAGAGCTCTAAGAAAATAACCCTACTCATAAATAACAAAACCTATTAAATAATTCCAAGAGGCCTAAGAAAGAATAGGAATTCACTCAATCCAAACAAACGTCATTTGAGATAATTTCTTGAAAAAAATTGGGGAAAGGTGAATTTTAATATCTTATTTCTTCCCCATTACTCAATCTTAAATTGACTCCTTCATTAACAAGCTAATAACTTGATTTGTTTCCTATCTTTTTGATAAGTCCGAAACATTCTATTCAAACTTATGATTCACCAACCATCTCTCTTCCATAATGCTCTTAAGCTTCCAATATTTCACAAGAACCCTCAGTCACCTTCAAACATAATATTCCTCCAACCTTTTTGTAGAGAAAATTGCATTCCAATCGTAATGACTTAACCTCTACAAAATTTTTGCTAGCAATCCTTATATCTCAAGAGAAATACAATAAAGGATTCTCATGGAAAAGAGCACCGTGTCTAGCTAATTTAGGTTGCCTTTAGATACCCCGCCGTAACTATAAATAATTACACCCTAGATGAGGGCCTTCCAAGTAATAGTCATATATGGAATGTATTTCTTACAATCGGCATTCCCCTTTTCTCGGAAAGGAAAAGTACTAATTGGTAGCTTTGTGATTACACTCAAATTATAATTTAAAACCATAATTAGGATAGATATTTTATATACTAATGTGTAGTCAAATTAATAAATAAATTTTCTAACATGCAAATTTTATAGTACATGTAAAATGATATTGACAAGTTACATTCAATTAGGTCACGTTCTAAATATGGTAAAACATAATATGGATGCACTTAGTTTTTGGCTGGTTTGAAAATTGATATATATGATAGGGGAATGAATTAGTTGGAAATATTCTACATGTGTTTCATCTCTAACTCAAGAATTGTATTGTGCTTAATGATGGAATTTTTTTCACACAACTAAACCGTTTAATGGGTCATGTTGTCTCAATTTTTCCCTAGAAAAATTGATCAAAAACGACCCCCAGCTTCAGAAGAAATCCAAGGGATGGCTCCGCACGAGCCCATGTTTCAAATCCAACAAACAAAGTTACAGGCAGTGCTCTATAATGGAACAACAAGGTCGGGAAGGAGGCAAGCAAGTGTTGAGAAAACCAAGCTCAAAGGAAAAGAAATAAAAAAACTCAAGGTCTTCGAGCTCGCGAATGATTCGAACTAGCTCAAAATGGCTAAGTATGGAAGAATCGGCGGAAGCCTCCACGTGCCTCATTGGCGCATCTCCAAAGATTAAGCTCAAAAGGTAGGCTCGAATAAGCGTCGGGCTTCCACGTGCCCTGAGTCAAAAAAAGGGGACAAAGCGGCCCCAAATTGGTTAAGTATGAAGTGCAGGTGGAAGACGCCATGTGTCTTAACGGTGCACATTCAAAGGCACGGCCCAAAGTGGAGACTCAAAGGAGTGCAAGGCTTTCACATGTCAACTCGGCGCATCTTCAAAGATAGATCTAAAAGTGGGTCTTTAGACAAGCGCCAAGCCTCCACGTGTCTTGGGTCAGATATACGGCCCCACCAAGAAAAAGAACTTAGTAAAAAACATAAAGGAACAAAGCAAAGCCACGGAAGAATCCACATGTTAGCCCAACGTAAATTTAAAAGCAAAATTCAAAACCAGTCCCCAAACGAGCGATAGCCCTCCACGTGGCCAGATTCCAAGTCAAAGTGGGATGGCGGGTCACCGGAGGTAATTTTAACTTTTGGCTTCACCGATGCCTAAAGCACCACGTGTCAAGCCTATATTGAATGTGAGTCGGTGGGGCCTTGGACTGATTTTTTTACCAAATGAAAAATATGGACCAGCGGACCCAAAGATGGTTTTTTGGCAAAAAGTGAATTTCGGGCCCGCAGACCCATCCTACTAATTGGTTTCTGCCATTTTTATACGAACCCAATTCAAACATTCAAATGGACGTATGTTTCGACCCAGTGCCCAAAATTTGACAAATTTGGTACCGTTGGAAAGGTCTCGACCTCGTCTATGCCATGGAAACCTGAAACTTTAATTTTGGCAAAGTTAGGTGGGTGAAAAATGGGAAAACATATTCATGCCATTAATACGCAATCTGGTTGATCCAACAACCAGATCAAATTAGATTTGATCCTCCATTCTTCTTTCTTTAAAGCGTCGAGCAGACACAGAGCGATAGATTCGACAAGTTGTGGGCGGATTTACAGGAGCATTAATGGCTAGTAGATGAGTTTCAAATTAGTTTTCCCGCCTCTCCTTCTTCTCTTTGTGCTGAATCTATAAAATAAGGGGTTGGGTTCAATGCAAAAGGTTGGACATTTATGTTTTACACTCTCCCTCTTTCCTTGTCTATAAGTGAATTTGTAGAGTTTCCAAACCTCCCATTCAAGTTATAATGCAATATTTTGCCTCTTAGCCACTGTAATGCACTGTATCAAATTTTAGAGCAATAATATGTCTGTGGATGATTCTCGACCCTATCATGTGTTTATCGTTCCCTTCTGATCTATCATTGTAGTTTGGTTATCTGTGCATGGCATTTGCATTGCATTTTTATGGTATGTGTTAGCTTGCAAAACAAGTGTTTAACATTCCTTTGGTGTATCACCTCATTAGCTTAGGTTTATTTTTTACATCTTCTCACCCCTGTCTCCTTGGTAAAATAGAGTAGTTTTAGAGTAGATCCTCTGTAATTTATTTGTGTGCACCTGAACAGAGGAATAGGAACCGGCCTTAATCTGGAGAGCTCTCTCAACTCGCAAGGTCCCACACTTTGAGAGATGCTCCATGTTGTGCAATCACACTGAGATTCTCAACCCATTTGGTTGTAGACATTCAGGGGTGCTATGATTTTTCACTTACAAGAAGTTGGCACTCCCGGTGGGACCAAGAAGTCTCCATATTTATTCCTAAGCGACTCCAAAAGAATAAGAATCTACTGGTTTCAACCGTCCAAGCTTGTCAATTTCATGAGAGGGGGACTATTTTTCTATCTACACTTGTCCCTAGACAGAGAGGAGAAGAGGGAGAAGATCCCAGAGGTATCCATCTCCACCAAACAAAAACTTGTCAACACCTCCTCTTGTAGGCCGTTCATTCAATCAATAAGGGTTCTCGTGCCAATCTGGATGGCACAACCAAATCCTTATGTCAATTTCACTAACAACAGCCCAATCCCCTTAATGTAAAAAATCCAGGTCTCGGTTGCAGCATTAAAGAGCATCCCATATTTCACTGGAGAGAACCAGACTTCTCCTAGTGACCACATTCAAGACATTGCAAATGTCTGTGCAATTCATGAGATCACTGAGATGGACATTGCAGTCAAGTTACTAGCCTCTTCACTCAAGGGTATTCACAATGGTTCAGGAGTCTAACAATAGGATCTATTCAAACTTGGGACCATCTGTGCAGAGCTCTTCATAATCAATTTGGAGAAAAGGGAGATAATATATCCTTGTTGGAGAAACTAGACAACAATCAAGAGGGCCCCTAACGAGAAGTTGATAGATTTCAACCTCATATTTCAAAGGACATGGGACATGATTCCATTGGCTATAAGGCCCATAGATGAAGGTGCTTTCTTATACTTTCTTAGAGCTCTAAATTCTGATATTGCTTTAATGGTTCAATCAATGGGAGGCACCACCTTACCTGTAGCCTATAACATCTCCATTAGCACTAAAAATTGTCTGATTCAGCTGGCAAGCTTGCTCCTAGGCCACCCATGCCTCTATACCCAAAACTAGGAGATCCAAGCACTAGTCAGACACCCACATTGGCTCCTATGACTACTCCTAGGAATCAAAGTTCAGTTGAAGCCTCTACCTCATTTTCTAACACATTAAAAGAGCTTCAAGAAGTTATGAAACAACTGCAAAACCTATGGAATGAGTTAGTAACTATCAAGAGGAAATAAGCTTAGATTTCTAGGCCATATCAACCTCAAGCTCAAGATCGCTGGCTACTCCCATATCAACAAAATAAACCACCACTCGGGTTAAAAATCGTAACCAAAACCAAGGACCACCTCAAGATGTTAGGCCTTTCCAGGTCATATGATCCAAACACGCCTTCAACATCAAGGGCCTTACTTCCAAAGACAAAATAATATGGCACAAGAATATGATTGGTGTTTCCCATGCAATCAACCACATAACCAATCAATCTGTTTTAATGGTGCACTAAACTAGGACTTGATGGTACAGACCATTGGTGTGTCACAAGAGTCCAGCCAAGAAGAAAATTAGTAGCAAGGAATTCAAAAAGAAGCATCTCCAAGTGAGACTATGCTTGTCAATTGATAGGCTGAAGACTTCTATGGGATGAATCAAACACCTTCTCAAAGTGTAGCTAACAATACATGGTCCAAGAAAAGGAATATTAGAGAGGGACAATCACCAAACTCAGGTAATCCTCAACCCTCCATTACTCCACAAGGTATTGGCACTCAGAATGTAACTCCCAATATGCAGATTCATTCCAAGCCACCTTCCAAACCCACTCAAGGCATCGATTATAACAACCCATGTGCAAGAGAAAAATGTACCAGGAAAGGGGTAGTAAAAGGATAGCTCATTTAACATCATTAAACAAATGAAGAAGAAAAATGTGAATATTTCAATGTGGGAGTCATTGGCCATTCCAGACAGAGAGATCTATTGCAGACTGCTATGGCCAATTGATCAAGCTCAAAGCAGCCCCTAACCAAAAGAGAAAGTGTTTACTAATGCGACTTGGCTTGAGGGAAACCATGGAGGACAACAAGGTAAGAATCTGAAGCCACCTCCGTTTTATGTTTCATTGATCATTGGAGACAAACTGGTACATAATTGCATGATTGATTCGGGAGAAAATAGCTCTATAATGCCAAAAACATAGCCGATCAACTGGGACTTCAATATGAGGTCATCTCCAGGGGGTAGTGCAATTGGATGGGACAACAGTGAAAACTTTTGGAGTCATCAAAGATATGAGCCTTACATTGCACGCCTGCCCCAATGTGATGTGTTGCAGAACGTATCAGTCATAGACTTTCCATCACATTTTGCATTGTGTTTGTCAAGAGACTTCACTGCTAAGATTGGGGGCTATATGTCTGCTGATTAGTTACACATGCTCTTTAGAATAAGGTACAGAGCTAAGGCCACAATTAGATCCAAGCCCATTGTAGATTACCATATTGAGTGTTATGTACCCAACCCAATCAACACCAAGTGTTCGGCCTTTGATCAAGAGGATCTCCCAAGAACTTGTGAAGCAGATACAAAGGTGGGGTGTATCCTAGACTTGACCCTTGATGAGTTGGCAAAAAGAGGCATGATTTTGACCCATATAAAGAGATGGAGGAATTTGAGATAGGAGTCTATTGTTTACATTAGGAGAATCATCCTCTTCCTAACATCATTAAGCCAAACCACAAAGATGATAATGAGGTATGGCAGTTGTTCTTTGATGGCTCAAGAAGTAGACAAGGATCCGGAGGAGGAGCTATGCTTATTTCCCCCCAAGGTATGAAATACTACTCAACTTTTTGTTTCCATTTTTCCTATTCAAACAACACAGTAGATTATGAAGCCTTTGTCCATGGATTGCATTGGGCAAGGAAAAGAGGAATTAAGAACTTGCAAGTGTTTGGCAACAGTGAGCTAGTTACAAATTAGGTCCGAGGACAAAATTCTGCCAAGAATGATCTACTAAAGAGCTACAAGAACCGGGTATGGGACCTCATCAAGGATTTTGAAGCATTCAACATCAATTCCATCCCAAGGAAGAAGAATGAAGCAGCAGACAGACTAGCAGCGATTGGGGCAACATTTGATGTTGTAGAGAGTATTAAGAGTGATAAGTCTTAGCCCCATATCAAAGTGGTTGTGAGACCAACTGTCCCTGATAATAACACAAGTTGGCAGGTCTTCAAGAATGATCAACAAATTGTCAACTTTCTACAAGAAGAAGTTGAGTTCTCCTCTAGGAACCAAGACAAATTGGAGTAGCAATATGGCGATCAAGTGGTGCAGCTGAGAACCAACAAACTACTAAAGGGTCTTGTCACTTTGGAATCAATCTTCAACCCAAATGACCAATTTCGGAAGGAGAAGGTGAATATTCAGGTAAAGGGTGAAGATTCAGAGCCCATTTTCATAGAAGAAGGAAAAATGTTATAGATTGGCAAGGTAAGCACTCAACAAGAAAAATATGAGTTTATTCAACTTTTTCAAGAATTCCTAGATGTCTTTTCCTAGACTTACAAAGATTTAAGAGGCTTCAACCCGAAGTTGGCACAACACACAATCGAGTTGGATCTAGGATCTAATCCTTTCAGACAGAAGAAAAGGCCAGTGAACCCTCACATAGAGCCTCTCATGAGAAAAGAGTTGAACAATCTTATTGAGGCCAACATCATCTTCCCTATCAAGCACTCAAGTTGGGTTGCCAACTTGGTGCCTGTGAGGAAAAGAAGTGGAGAGATCAGACTATGTGTGGACTTCCGTGATCTAAATAGAGCATCACTCAAAGATCACTACCCACTTCCATCAATGGAACAAATCCTATAGGTTGTAGTTGGCTCTGAGAGGTTTTCATTGCTAGATGGATACTTAGGCTATAACTAGATAATGGTGAAAGAGGAAGATCAGTTCAAGATGAATTTCACCACCAAATGGGGTACATATGCTTATAAGAAGATGCCATTTAGACTATGAAATGTCAGAGCAACATTTCAGAGAGCTATGGACATGGAATTGAAAGGCTTGATCAACAATATAGTTATGGTGTATTTGGATAATATCACCGTTTTCTAAAAAAATGTTGTAGACCATTTCTTCCACCTCAGGCAGGTATTCCAGAGATGTAGAAGGTTCGAGTGTCCTTAAACCCAAAGAAATGTGTATTCTTGGCACATGAGGGTAAATTTTTGGGCCACATTGTCTCTAGAGAAGGGTTAGCAATTGATCCTAAAAGAGTTGAAGCCATCCAAACACTTCCATTTCCACAACACAAAAAGTATCTCCAAAGCTTCTTGGGAGGATAAAATTTGTTCATAGGTTTGTACCTGATTTTGCCACTCTTGTGAAGCCTTTAACAATGATGTTAAAGAAGAGTCTTGCATTTAAATGGAAAACAGAAGGCAAAGAGATTTTTGAGGCCATCAAGCTTGCAATATCATAGGATCCAACTCTTATTAACCCAAACTTCTCAAAATACTTCATGTTGTATGCTTTTGGAGGGTCAGACACCATCTCAGCCATCTTGGTCCAGCCCAACAAGGAAGGTTCAGAACAACCCATAGCCTTTTTAATCAAAGCTTGGAGGACTACAAGGTAAAGTACTCTTTCATTGAAAAACATGTCCTTGTTGTTATTAGGAGCTTGAAGAATTTCAGACACTTGGTCTCAAAAAATAAGATTCAACTATTAGTATCTCATGCTAGTGTCAAATATTTTCTCCTAAACAAGGACTTGAATGAGAAGAGAGCTGGTTGGATCACCTAGGTAATGGAATATGATAATGAGATCAAGGTGACCAAACTGGTTTGAGGCAAGGGTCTGTGTGAACAACTCACCTCCAAGCAACAGGCTGAGTCAGTGGGTGAAAAAGAGGTTGTCCTATTCCTACAGAATGATCAAGAGTAGCCAACTGATGATGCACCTACTCCATGCTAGACCCAAGCCTTGGTGCATTATCTCCAAATAGGTTTGTGCCCTCCAGAATGGGACAAAGCAAAAAGGAGATACTTCAGACTACAAGCCATCCCATATGTGCTTGTTGGTGGTGTCTTGTTTAAAAAGGATATCAATAGTGTCTTATTGAGGTGGATTAGGACATGCCAAATTGAGAAAGTGTTGCATGAGTTCCATGATGGAGAAGCAGGAGGCCATTTTGCTCCTTGAGTAATAGCTCTCAAGATCATGAAAGCTGGTTATTATTGGCCTACGGTGTTCAAGGAATGCTATTCATGGGTTAAGAAGTGCAAGAAGTGTGCACTCTTCACAGGGAAGGAGAAATTAGCAGCCCTGCCCCTTCATCTAATTTCAGTGGATCAGCCATTCATGCAATGGGGACTAGAATTCATTGGGGTGAACAACCCAAATTCAAGCCAGGCCATAAGTGGATACTTATAAAGCAACATACTACTTCACCAAGTGGACTGAGGTAGTGGCACTAAAAGAAGCAAATGAATCCAACATCTTGGATTTCTATGAAGGAATAGCCACCAGGTTTGGAGTCCCTGCCACTATTATATTAGATAATGCATTGGCATTCCTTGGTACAAGGATCACTGAATGGGTAGTCAAGAATGGTGTGTACCTCAACACTTCATCAAACTATTACCCTTAAGGTAATGGCCAAGCAGAGTCCACAAACAAGAACCTATTAAGGATTATCAGAAGGACTCTTGATGAAAATCAGAGAACTTGGCATACAAAGCTCAAATCATCTCTATGGGCTGATAGGATCACATCCAAAAGATCCACAAGTAACTCCCCATACAAGCTTGTATATGGAAAAGAGGCAATATTTCCCATATCATTGGAGTTTCCTACTGGAGCTCATGAAACAATTAGAGCTAGCCAAGTTTGAACCCATGGCAATCAGGTATGCAGAGCTAATGGAAGTAGGAGAAGTAAGAGAGCATGCAATGCAGAGCATGGAAAAGGATCAAGCATTGATCAAGAAGAGTTTTGACAAGAAAGAAAGAATAAGGACCTTTCAAGAAGGGGACTTGGTTCTAAAGTGGGATACGAGATCGGGAAAATCCAGAAAGCATTCCAAATTTGATGCCATTTGGAGTGGCCCTTACATGATCACAAGGTGTAAAAGTAGCAATGCCTTCCAACTGGCTAAATTGGATGGCAAAGAATTACAGATCCCAGTTAACGGGATCCATCTCAAACATTTCTACTAAAAGGGAAGGTTCCACCCTTGTAAATATTAGCATAGACTTTAATTTATCCAAGTGCGTATGCACATTGTTTTGTTGTAGTGTAGGTTTTATTTCCCTAAATGTTGTGGCACAAGGTTTTTGTTGCTCCAGGTTTGTGTTGCTATATACGATTCAGCGTGCCTCCAAGTGAATGTGTCAGACCTTCAACATTTGCAACAGGAGACCCATAGTTGCCATAATAGTTGCTCATTTTCTAATAGAACAAATACAGAGAAACTAAAATCGGGTCTCAAAGTGTTCATTTCTAGAAGAATAGGACTAGCACCAGGCCACCAACCATGACTCCATGCCCAATGGATACAACAAGGAAACTGATCTCTTCATCTAGTAGGTAGACGTCCCCATGAGTCACCAAATTGTTATCTCAATTTTTCCCCCGGAAAAATTGATCAAACACGACCCCGTGTAGGAAGAAATCCAAGGGATGACTCCGTTGCATGAGCCCATGTTTCAAATCCAATAAATAGGTTACAGGTGGGCTCTATAATGGAGTAGAAGGGTTGGAGAAGGAGGCAACCAGTGTCAATGAAAACCAGAAGCTTAAAGGAAAAGAAATGAAAAAAATACTCGAGGTCTTCGGGCTCTGCAAATGATTCAGAACGAGCCTAAAAATGGCTAAGTATGGAAGAATCAGCGGAAGCCTCCATGCGCCTCATTGGCACATCTCCAAATATTAAGCTCAAAAGGGAGGCTCGAATAAGCGCCAGGCTTCTACGTGCCCCAGTGTAAAAAAAGGGGACAAAGCGAGCCCAAATTGGTTAAGTATGAAGTGCAGGCGGAAAGTGCCATGTGTCTTAATGGTGCACATTCAAAGGCATGACACAAAGCAGATACTCAAAGGAGAGCAAGGCTTCCACATGTCAACTTGATGCATCTTCAAAGATAGATCTAAAAGTGGGTCTTTAGACAAGTGCCAAGCCTCCACGTGTCCCAGGTTAGATATACGGCCCCGCCAAGTAAAAGGACTTAGTAAAAACATAAAGGAACAAAGCAAAGCCACGGAAGAAGCCACCTGTCATCCCGACAAAACTTTAAAAGAAAAATTCAAAAGTGGTCCCCAAACGAGCGCCAACCCTCCATGTGGCCAGATTCCAAGTCAAAGTGGGATGGCGGGTCGCCGGAGGTAATTTTAACTTTTTGGCTTCGCGATGCCCAAGGAGCCACGTGTCAAGCCTATATTGAATGGAAGCTAGCGGGCCTTGGACTGATTTTTTGCCCAAATGAAAAATATGGACCGATGCACCAAGATAGTTTTTGGCAAAAATTCAATTTCAGGCCCACGGACCCATCTTGCTAACTAGTTTCCACCATTTTTGTGCCAACCTAATTCAAACATTCAAATGGACATATCTTTCGACCCAGTGCCTGAAATTTGACAAATCTAGCACTGTTGGAAAGGTCTCGACCTCATTTACGCCATGGAAACCTGAAATTTTAATTTTGGCAAAGTTAGGTGGGTGAAAAATGGGAAAATGACTTCACTCCATTAATACGTGACTTGGTTGATCCGAAACCATATCAAACTAGATTTGATCCACCGCTTCTTCTTTCTTCAAAGCACCGAAAGCGGACATAGAGCGTCGATTCGACAGTTGTGGGTGGATTTACAGGAGCATTAATGGTTGGTAGCTAAGTTTCAAATTAGTTTTCCCACCTCTCTCCTTCTTCTCTTTGTGCTGAATCTATAAAATAAGGGGTTGGGTTCATTGTAAAAGGTTGGACATTTCTAGTTTTACACTCTCCCTCCTTCCCTTGTCTATAAGTGAATTTGTGGAGTTTCCAAACCTCCCATTCAAGTTGTAATGCAAGATTTTGCCTCTTGGCCACTGTAATGCACTATATTGACTTTTGGAGAAATAATATATGTCTGTGGATGATTCTCAACCCTCTCATGTGTTTATTGTTCCCTTTTGATCTCTCATTGTAGTTTGGTTATCTATGCATGGTGTTTGCATTGCATTTTTATGGTTTGTGTTAGCTTGAAAAATGAGTGTTTAACATTCCTTTGGTGCATCACCTCATTAGCTTAGGTTTATTTTTTGCATCTTCTCACCCATGTCTCCTTGGTAAAATAGAGTAGGTTTAGAGTAGATCCTTTGCAATTTATTTGTGTGCACCTGAACAGAGGAATAGGAACCGACCTTAATCCGGAGAGCTCTTTCAACTCGCAAGGTCCCACACTTTGAGAGATACTCCATGTTGTGCAATCACATTGAGAGTCTCAACCCATTTGGTTGCAAACATTCAGGGGTGCTGTGATTTTGCTCTAACAGTCCATCCTATTGAAAAGGTTTATTTGGGTTGCAAATGATAATTTGTAACTCTAAATAAAACCTCTATGAGCAACTAGTATATGCCTTGTGAAATATTAGGCCTCTCTAATGTGTGAAATCATCTTAAATCAACCACCTTGACTTGAAACCCTAATCTTCAATCCATTTCCAAATTGGGGATAAATCCATCAATAAAGGACAAAATAAAGAAAAAAGTGGGTATAATTTTTGAACCATGTGGTTTGGAAAGTATGAAGAGACAATAAAAAGACACATAAAATGTGAATATAAACTATAATTCACGCATTCCCACCTCCTATTCTCCCTAATCTACCCCTAATTGATTTTTAGACATGCCACCAAATTCCATTTGTTCTCCTATGGAACTATGTGTACACCTATTTCATTCATTAAGGGGGATATTTACAATGATTACAATGGGGAAATATTTTGAGTTGTTTTTATCGATAATTAGATACCTAACCAATGCACAAGCCCTAACTTTGTCTCAACTAGCCCAATATTTTACAAGAGAAAAAAACATGCATTAAGCCTCTTGGACTATGTGTATAATTAGGGTTCAGATGGCTCCCAATGTTTAATGACCACTAATACACATCTAATTTTTGCATTAGGTGTATATCAAGGTTTTGTTGGTGAAAACAACCTTAATTGGCCCCAATACATGTCTAATTATGCACTAGGTATATAATTAGAGTTTTTCTAGCATAAATAGCCTAATTCACCTTGAAAAATTTCTACTTATCACACTAGATGTATAATCGGGGTTCAACCGACCCTTAAATGTTAAATGTCCCCAATACATATCTAGTTTTTGTACTAGGTGTATAATCATGGTGTTGTTGGGCCCCTTAGTGCTAAATGGCCTCCAACAAACATCTAATTGTTGTACTAGGTGTATACTCGGGTTTGATTTGTGTAAATGGCCTAATTTATCCCAAACACAACATTCTAATTATCACACTAGGTGTATAATCAAGGTTTAGTTAGAGAAAATGACTAAATTGACCCCAAATACAAGTCTAATTATTACACTAAGTTTCTAATCATTTTTGGTTGCCCCCTTAGTGTCAAATGACCCCAAATATACGTCTAATTATCATATTGATCGTATATAATCATTTTTTGTTCAGCACAAACAACCTAATTGACCCCTAATACATGTCTAATTATTGTGTTAGGTATATGAACATGGTTTGGTTGGCTCCTTAGTGTTGAATGACCCCTAATACATGTCTATTTGTCACACTAGGTTTATAATCAAGGTTGGGTAATTAAGATGTCCCCCTTAACACTAAATGATCCCCAATACATGTCTATGTAAAATAGAGAAGGTTTTGAACAAAAATGGATTTCATGAAGTTTCTAAAATCTTCCCATGAATTCCTAGAAGATTTAAGGATGAGGAAAATATTTCAT